>CM067361.1:31351607-31426292 GCA_034401795.1 Chaetoderma sp. LZ-2023a | reverse complement strand
TGTGCACGCACATTGCATAGAACACGTCTGTTCGGGGCAAAATAGTGATACAGAATGCACACACGGATTCCATAGAACGTCTGTCTTTGGTGAATCATGATACAGAATGCACACGTACATTGCATATAACACGGCTGTCTCTGGTGAATAATGATACAGAATCCACACACGCATTGCATAAAACACGTCTGCCTCTGGTGAATAATGATACAGAATGCACACGCGCATTGCATAGAACACGTCTGTCTCGTGTGAATAATGAGACAGAATGCACACGCACATTGCATAGAACACGTCTGTCTCTGGTGAATAAAGATACAGAATGCACAGACGCATTGCATAGAACACGTCTGCCTCTGGTGAATAATGATACAGAATGCACAAGCGCATTGCATAGAACACGTCTGTTCGGGGCACAATAATGATGCATAATCCACCCGTGCCTTGCATAGAACGTGTGTCTTTGGTGAATAATGATACAGAATGTGCACGCACATTGCATAGAACACGTCTGTTCGGGGCAAAATAGTGATACAGAATGCACACACGGATTCCATAGAACGTCTGTCTTTGGTGAATCATGATACAGAATGCACACGTACATTGCATATAACACGGCTGTCTCTGGTGAATAATAATACAGAATGCACACGTACATTGCTTAGAACATGTCAGTCTCTGGTGAATAATGATACAGAATGCACATGCGCATTGCGTAGAACACGTCTGTCTCTGGTGAATAATGATCCAGAATGCACATGCGCATTGCATAGAACACGTCTGTCTCTGGTGAATAATGATACAGAATAAACACGCGTATTGCATAGAACATGTCAGTCTATGGTGAATAATGATACAGAATGCACACGCGCATTGCGTAGAACACGTCTGTCTCTGGTGAATAATGATACCAGAATGCACATGCGCATTGCATAGAACACGTCTGTCTCTGGTGAATAATGATACAGAATGCACACGCGCATTGCATAGAACACGTCTGTCTCTGGTGAATAATGATACAGAATGCACACGCGCATTGCATGGAACACGTCTGTCTCTGTTGAATAATGATACAGCATGCACACGCACATTGCATAGAACACGTCTGTCTCTGGTAAAATAATGATACAGAATGCGCACACGCATTGCATAGAACACGTCTGCCTCTGGTGAATAATGATACAGAATGCGCACGCGCATTGCATAGAACAAATCTGTTCCGGGTGCATTAATGATAGAGAATGAGCATGCGCATTGCATTGAACACATTTGTTTCGGGATCAAGAATGGTACAGAATGCGCATGAGCATTGCATAGAACATGTCTGTCTCTGGTGTCTAATGATACAGAATGCACATGCGCATTGCATAGAACACCTCTGTCGCATGTGAATAATGATACAGAATGCACACGACATTGCATAAAACACGCCTCTCTCTGGTGAATAATGTTGCAGAATGCACACATGTATTGCATAGAACACGTCGCCTGTCTTTGGTGAATAGTGATACAGAATGCACACGCGCATTGCGTAGAACACCTCTGTCTTTGGTGAATAATGATACAGAATGCACACACGCATCGCATGGAACACATCTGTCTCTGGTGAATAATGATACAGAATCCACACACGCATTGCATAAAACACGTCTGCCTCTGGTGAATAATGATACAGAATGCACACGCGCATTGCATAGAACACGTCTGTCTCGTGTGAATAATGAGACAGAATGCACACGCACATTGGATAGAACACGTCTGTCTCTGGTGAATAAAGATACAGAATGCACAGACGCATTGCATAGAACACGTCTGCCTCTGGTGAATAATGATACAGAATGCACAAGCGCATTGCATAGAACACGTCTGTTCGGGGCACAATAATGATGCAGAATCCACCAGCGCCTTGCATAGAACGTGTGTCTTTGGTGAATAATGATACAGAATGTGCACGCACATTGCATAGAACACGTCTGTTCGGGGCAAAATAGTGATACAGAATGCACACACGGATTCCATAGAACGTCTGTCTTTGGTGAATCATGATACAGAATGCACACGTACATTGCATATAACACGGCTGTCTCTGGTGAATAATAATACAGAATGCACACGTACATTGCTTAGAACATGTCAGTCTCTGGTGAATAATGATACAGAATGTACATGCGCATTGCGTAGAACACGTCTGTCTCTGGTGAATAATGATCCAGAATGCACATGCGCATTGGATAGAACACGTCTGTCTCTGGTGAATAATGATACAGAATAAACACGCGCATTGCATAGAACATGTCAGTCTCTGGTGAATAATGATACAGAATGCACACGCGCATTGCGTAGAACACGTCTGTCTCTGGTGAATAATGAACCAGAATGCACATGCGCATTGCATAGAACACGTCTGTCTCTGGTGAATAATGATACAGAATGCACATGCGCATTGCATAGAACACGTCTGTCTCTGGTGAATAATGATACAGAATGCACACGCGCATTGCATGGAACACGTCTGTCTCTGTTGAATAATGATACAGCATGCACACGCACATTGCATAGAACACGTCTGTCTCTGGTAAAATAATGATACAGAATGCGCACACGCATTGCATAGAACACGTCTGCCTCTGGTGAATAATGATACAGAATGCGCACGCGCATTGCATGGAACAAATCTGTTCCGGGTGCATTAATGATAGAGAATGAGCATGCGCATTGCATTGAACACATTTGTTTCAGGATCAAGAATGGTACAGAATGCGCATGAGCATTGCATAGAACATGTCTGTCTCTGGTGTCTAATGATACAGAATGCACATGCGCATTGCATAGAACACCTCTGTCGCATGTGAATAATGATACAGAATGCACACGACATTGCATAAAACACGCCTCTCTCTGGTGAATAATGTTGCAGAATGCACACATGTATTGCATAGAACACGTCGCCTGTCTTTGGTGAATAGTGATACAGAATGCACACGTGCATTGCGTAGAACACATCTGTCTTTGGTGAATAATGATACAGAATGCACACACGCATCGCATGGAACACATCTGTCTCTGGTGAATAATGATACAGAATCCACACACGCATTGCATAAAACACGTCTGCCTCTGGTGAATAATGATACAGAATGCACACGCGCATTGCATAGAACACGTCTGTCTCGTGTGAATAATGAGACAGAATGCACACGCACATTGCATAGAACACGTCTGTCTCTGGTGAATAAAGATACAGAATGCACAGACGCATTGCATAGAACACGTCTGCCTCTGGTGAATAATGATACAGAATGCACAAGCGCATTGCATAGAACACGTCTGTTCGGGGCACAATAATGATGCAGAATCCACCCGCGCCTTGCATAGAACGTGTGTCTTTGGTGAATAATATACAGAATGTGCACGCACATTGCATAGAACACGTCTGTTCGGGGCAAAATAGTGATACAGAATGCACACACGGATTCCATAGAACGTCTGTCTTTGGTGAATCATGATACAGAATGCACACGTACATTGCATATAACACGGCTGTCTCTGGTGAATAATAATACAGAATGCACACGTACATTGCTTAGAACATGTCAGTCTCTGGTGAATAATGATACAGAATGTACATGCGCATTGCGTAGAACACGTCTGTCTCTGGTGAATAATGATCCAGAATGCACATGCGCATTGCATAGAACACGTCTGTCTCTGGTGAATAATGATACAGAATAAACACGCGCATTGCATAGAACATGTCAGTCTCTGGTGAATAATGATACAGAATGCACACGCGCATTGCGTAGAACACGTCTGTCTCTGGTGAATAATGATCCAGAATGCACATGCGCATTGCATAGAACACGTCTGTCTCTGGTGAATAATGATACAGAATGCACATGCGCATTGCATAAAACACGCCTCTCTCTGGTGAATACTGTTGCAGAATGCACACATGTATTGCATAGAACACATCTGTCTCTGGTGAATAATGACACAGAATCCAAACACGCATTGCATAAAACACGTCTGCCTCTGGTGAATAATGATACAGAATGCACACGCGCATTGCATAGAACACGTCTGTCTCGTGTGAATAATGAGACAGAATGCACACGCACATTGCATAGAACACGTCTGTCTCTGGTGAATAAAGATACAGAATGCACAGACGCATTGCATAGAACACGTCTGCCTCTGGTGAATAATGATACAGAATGCACAAGCGCATTGCATAGAACACGTCTGTTCGGGGCACAATAATGATGCAGAATCCACCCGCGCCTTGCATAGAATGTGTGTCTTTGGTGAATAATGATACAGAATGTGCACGCACATTGCATAGAACACGTCTGTTCGGGGCAAAATAATGATACGAATGCACACACGCATTGAATTGAACGTCTGTCTTTGGTGAATAATGATACAGAATGCACACGCGCATTGCATGGAACACGTCTGTCTCTGTTGAATAATGATACAGCATGCACACGCACATTGCATAGAACACGTCTGTCTCTGGTAAAATAATGATACAGAATGCGCACACGCATTGCATAGAACACGTCTGCCTCTGGTGAATAATGATACAGAATGCGCACGCGCATTGCATAGAACAAATCTGTTCCGGGTGCATTAATGATAGAGAATGAGCATGCGCATTGCATTGAACACATTTGTTTCGGGATCAAGAATGGTACAGAATGCGCATGAGCATTGCATAGAACATGTCTGTCTCTGGTGTCTAATGATACAGAATGCACATGCGCATTGCATAGAACACCTCTGTCGCATGTGAATAATGATACAGAATGCACACGCACATTGCATAAAACACGCCTCTCTCTGGTGAATAATGTTGCAGAATGCACACATGTATTGCATAGAACACGTCGCCTGTCTTTGGTGAATAGTGATACAGAATGCACACGTGCATTGCGTAGAACACATCTGTCTTTGGTGAATAATGATACAGAATGCACACACGCATCGCATGGAACACATCTGTCTCTGGTGAATAATGATACAGAATCCACACACGCATTGCATAAAACACGTCTGCCTCTGGTGAATAATGATACAGAATGCACACGCGCATTGCATAGAACACGTCTGTCTCGTGTGAATAATGAGACAGAATGCACACGCACATTGCATAGAACACGTCTGTCTCTGGTGAATAAAGATACAGAATGCACAGACGCATTGCATAGAACACGTCTGCCTCTGGTGAATAATGATACAGAATGCACAAGCGCATTGCATAGAACACGTCTGTTCGGGGCACAATAATGATGCAGAATCCACCCGCGCCTTGCATAGAACGTGTGTCTTTGGTGAATAATATACAGAATGTGCACGCACATTGCATAGAACACGTCTGTTCGGGGCAAAATAGTGATACAGAATGCACACACGGATTCCATAGAACGTCTGTCTTTGGTGAATCATGATACAGAATGCACACGTACATTGCATATAACACGGCTGTCTCTGGTGAATAATAATACAGAATGCACACGTACATTGCTTAGAACATGTCAGTCTCTGGTGAATAATGATACAGAATGTACATGCGCATTGCGTAGAACACGTCTGTCTCTGGTGAATAATGATACAGAATGCACATGCGCATTGCATAGAACACGTCTGTCTCTGGTGAATAATGATACAGAATAAACGCGCGCATTGCATAGAACATGTCAGTCTCTGGTGAATAATGATACAGAATGCACACGCGCATTGCGTAGAACACGTCTGTCTCTGGTGAATAATGATCCAGAATGCACATGCGCATTGCATAGAACACGTCTGTCTCTGGTGAATAATGATACAGAATGCACATGCGCATTGCATAAAACACGCCTCTCTCTGGTGAATACTGTTGCAGAATGCACACATGTATTGCATAGAACACATCTGTCTCTGGTGAATAATGACACAGAATCCAAACACGCATTGCATAAACACGTCTGCCTCTGGTGAATAATGATACAGAATGCACACGCGCATTGCATAGAACACGTCTGTCTCGTGTGAATAATGAGACAGAATGCACACGCACATTGCATAGAACACGTCTGTCTCTGGTGAATAAAGATACAGAATGCACAGACGCATTGCATAGAACACGTCTGCCTCTGGTGAATAATGATACAGAATGCACAAGCTCATTGCATAGAACACGTCTGTTCGGGGCACAATAATGATGCAGAATCCACCCGCGCCTTGCATAGAATGTGTGTCTTTGGTGAATAATGATACAGAATGTGCACGCACATTGCATAGAACACGTCTGTTCGGGGCAAAATAATGATACGAATGCACACACGCATTGAATTGAACGTCTGTCTTTGGTGAATAATGATACAGAATGCACACGCGCATTGCATGGAACACGTCTGTCTCTGTTGAATAATGATACAGCATGCACACGCACATTGCATAGAACACGTCTGTCTCTGGTGAATAATGATACAGAATGCACACGTACATTGCATAGAACATGTCTGTCTCTGGTGAATAATGATACAGAATAAACACGCGCATTGCATAGAACATGTCAGTCTCTGTTGAATAATGATACAGAATGCACACGCGCATTGCGTAGAACACGTCTGTCTCTGGTGAATAATGATACAGAATGCACATGCGCATTGCATAGAACACGTCTGTCTCTGGTGAATAATGATACAGAATGCACACGCGCATTGCATAGAACACGTCTGTTCGGGGCAAAATAATGATGCAGAGTCCACACGCGCATTGCATAGAACGTGTGTCTTTGGTGAATACTGATACGGAATGTGCACGCACATTGCATAGAACACGTCTGTTCGGGGCAAAATAGTGATACAGAATGCACACACGGATTCCATAGAACGTCTGTCTTTGGTGAATCATGATACAGAATGCACACGCGCATTGCGTAGAACACGTCTGTCTCTGGTGAATAATGATCCAGAATGCACATGCGCATTGCATAGAACACGTCTGTCTTTGGTGAATAATAATACAGAATGCACACGTACAATGCATAGAACATGTCAGTCTGTGGTGAATAATGATACAGAATGCACACGCGCATTGCGTGGAACACGTCTGTCTCTGGTGAATAATGATACAGAATGCACACGCGCATTGCATTGAACGTGTATGTTCCGTGTGCAATAATGATACAGAATGCGCAAGCGCATTGCATAGAACAAGTCTGTCTCTGCTGAATATTGATACAGAATAAGCACATGCATTGCATAGAACACGTCTGTCTCTGCTGAATAATGATACAGAATGCACACGCACATTGCATAGAACACATCTGTCTCTGTTGAATAAAGATAAAGAATGCACACGCATTGCATAGAACACGTCTGCCTCTGGTGAATAATGATACAGAATGCACAAGCGCATTGCATTGCACACCTCTCTCTCGTGTGAATAATGATACAGAATCACGCGCGCATTGCAAAGAACACCTCTGTCTCGTGTGAATAATGATACAGAATGCACATCAGAATTGCATAGTACACGTCTGTCTCGTGTGAATAATGATAAAGAATGTACACGCGCATTGCATAGCATGCGTCTCTCTCTCTGGTGAATAATGATACAGAATGCACACGCACATTGGATAAAACACGTCTCCCTCAGGTGAATAATGTTGCAGAATGCACAAGCGCATTGCATAGAACACCTCTGTCTCGTGTAAATAATGATACAAAATGCACACGCACATTGAATAGAACACGTCTGTCTCTGGTGAATAAAGATACAGAATGCACACATGCATTGCATAGAACACGTCTGCCTCTGGTGAATAATGATACAGAATGCACAAGCGCATTGCATAGAACACCTCTGTCTCGTGTGAATAATGATACAGAATGCACACGCGCATTGCATAGAACACCTCTGTCTCGTGTGAATAATGATACAAAATGCACACGCACATTGAATAGAACACGTCTGCCTCTGGTGAATAAAGATACAGAATGCACACATGCATTGCATAGAACACGTCTGCCTCTGGTGAATAATGATACAGAATGCACAAGCGCATTGCATAGAACACCTCTGTCTCGTGTGAATAATGATACAGAATCCACACACGCATTGCATAAACACGTCTGTCTCTGGTGAATAATGATACAGAATGCACAGACGCATTGCATAGAACACGTCTGCCTCTGGTGAATAATGATACAGAATGCACAAGCGCATTGCATAGAACACGTCTGTTCGGGGCACAATAATGATGCAGAATCCACCCGCGCCTTGCATAGAACGTGTGTCTTTGGTGAATAATGATACAGAATATGCACGCACATTGCATAGAACACGTCTGTTCGGGGCAAAATAATGATACGAATGCACACACGCATTGAATTGAACGTCTGTCTTTGGTGAATAATGATACAGAATGCACACGCGCATTGCATGGAACACGTCTGTCTCTGTTGAATAATGATACAGCATGCACACGCACATTGCATAGAACACGTCTGTCTCTGGTGAATAATGATACAGAATGCACACGTACATTGCATAGAACATGTCTGTCTCTGGTGAATAATGATACAGAATAAACACGCGCATTGCATAGACCATGTCAGTCTCTGGTGAATAATGATACAGAATGCACACGCGCATTGCGTAGAACACGTCTGTCTCTGGTGAATAATGATCCAGAATGCACATGCGCATTGCATAGAACACGTCTGTCTCTGGTGAATAATGATACAGAATGCACATGCGCATTGCATAGAACACGTCTGTCTCTGGTGAATAATGATACAGAATGCACACGCGCATTGCATAGAACACGTCTGTTCGGGGCAAAATAATGATGCATAGTCCACACGCGCATTGCATAGAACGTGTGTCTTTGGTGAATACTGATACGGAATGTGCACGCACATTGCATAGAACACGTCTGTCTCGTGTGAATAATGAGACAGAATGCACACGCACATTGCATAGAACACGTCTGTCTCTGGTGAATAAAGATACAGAATGCACAGACGCATTGCATAGAACACGTCTGCCTCTGGTGAATAATGATACAGAATGCACAAGCGCATTGCATAGAACACGTCTGTTCGGGGCACAATAATGATGCAGAATCCACCCGCGCCTTGCATAGAACGTGTGTCTTTGGTGAATAATGATACAGAATGTGCACGCACATTGCATAGAACACGTCTGTTCGGGGCAAAATAATGATACGAATGCACACACGCATTGAATTGAACGTCTGTCTTTGGTGAATAATGATACAGAATGCACACGCGCATTGCATGGAACACGTCTGTCTCTGTTGAATAATGATACAGCATGCACACGCACATTGCATAGAACACGTCTGTCTCTGGTAACATAATGATACAGAATGCGCACACGCATTGCATAGAACACGTCTGCCTCTGGTGAATAATGATACAGAATGCGCACGCGCATTGCATAGAACAAATCTGTTCCGGGTGCAATACTGATAGAGAATGAGCATGCGCATTGCATTGAACACATTTGTTTCGGGATCAAGAATGGTACAGAATGCGCATGAGCATTGCATAGAACATGTCTGTCTCTGGTGTCTAATGATACAGAATGCACATGCGCATTGCATAGAACACGTCTGTCTCTGGTGAATAATGATACAGAATGCACACGTACATTGCATAGAACATGTCTGTCTCTGGTGAATAATGATACAGAATGCACATGCGCATTGCATAGAACACGTCTGTCTCTGGTGAATAATGATACAGAATGCACATGCGCATTGCATAGAACACGTCTGTCTCTGGTGAATAATGATACAGAATGCACACGTACATTGCATATAACATGTCTGTCTCTGGTGAATAATGATACAGAATGCACACATGCATTGCAGAAAACACGTCTGCCTCTGGTGAAAAATGATACAGAATGCACACGCGCATTGCATAGAACACGTCTGTTCGGGGCAAAATAATGATGCAGAGTCCACACGCGCATTGCATAGAACGTGTGTCTTTGGTGAATACTGATACGGAATGTGCACGCACATTGCATAGAACACGTCTGTTCGGGGCAAAATAGTGATACAGAATGCACACACGGATTCCATAGAACGTCTGTCTTTGGTGAATCATGATACAGAATGCACACGTACATTGCATATAACACGGCTGTCTCTGGTGAATAATAATACAGAATGCACACACGCATCGCATGGAACACATCTGTCTCTGGTGAATAATGACACAGAATCCACACACGCATTGCATAAAACACGTCTGCCTCTGGTGAATAATGATACAGAATGCACACGCGCATTGCATAGAACACGTCTGTCTCGTGTGAATAATGAGACAGAATGCACACGCACATTGCATAGAACACGTCTGTCTCTGGTGAATAAAGATACAGAATGCACAGACGCATTGCATAGAACACGTCTGCCTCTGGTGAATAATGATACAGAATGCACAAGCGCATTGCATAGAACACGTCTGTTCGGGGCACAATAATGATGCAGAATCCACCCGCGCCTTGCATAGAACGTGTGTCTTTGGTGAATAATGATACAGAATGCACACGCGCATTGCATAGAACACGTCTGTTAGGGGCAAAATAATGATGCAGAGTCCACACGCGCATTGCATAGAACGTGTGTCTTTGGTGAATACTGATACGGAATGTGCACGCACATTGCATAGAACACGTCTGTTCGGGGCAATAGTGATACAGAATGCACACACGGATTCCATAGAACGTCTGTCTTTGGTGAATCATGATACAGAATGCACACGTACATTGCATATAACACGTCTGTCTCTGGTGAATAATGATACAGAATGCACACGCACATTGCATAGAACACGTCTGTCTCTGGTGAATAATGATACAGAATGCACAGACGCATTGCATAGAACACGTCTGCCTCTGGTGAATAATGATACAGAATGCACAAGCTCATTGCATAGAACACGTCTGTTCGGGGCACAATAATGATGCAGAATCCACCCGCGCCTTGCATAGAATGTGTGTCTTTGGTGAATAATGATACAGAATGTGCACGCACATTGCATAGAACACGTCTGTTCGGGGCAAAATAATGATACAGAATGCACACACGCATTGAATTGAACGTCTGTCTTTGGTGAATAATGATACAGAATGCACACGCGCATTGCATGGAACACGTCTGTCTCTGTTGAATAATGATACAGCATGCACACGCACATTGCATAGAACACGTCTGTCTCTGGTGAATAATGATACAGAATGCACACGTACATTGCATAGAACATGTCTGTCTCTGGTGAATAATGATACAGAATGCACACGCGCATTGCATAGAACACGTCAGTCTCTGTGAATAATGATACAGAATGCACACGCGCATTGCATAGAACACGTCTGTCTCTGGTGAATAATGATACAGAATGCACATGCGCATTGCATAGAACACGTCTGTCTCTGGTGAATAATGATACAGAATGCACACGCGCATTGCATAGAACACGTCTGTTCGGGGCAAAATAGTGATACAGAATGCACACACGGATTCCATAGAACGTCTGTCTTTGGTGAATCATGATACAGAATGCACACGCGCATTGCGTAGAACACGTCTGTCTCTGGTGAATAATGATCCAGAATGCACATGCGCATTGCATAGAACACGTCTGTCTTTGGTGAATAATAATACAGAATGCACACGTACAATGCATAGAACATGTCAGTCTGTGGTGAATAATGATACAGAATGCACACGCGCATTGCGTGGAACACGTCTGTCTCTGGTGAATAATGATACAGAATGCACACGCGCATTGCATTGAACGTGTATGTTCCGTGTGCAATGATGATACAGAATGCGCAAGCGCATTGCATAGAACAAGTCTGTCTCTGCTGAATATTGATACAGAATAAGCACATGCATTGCATAGAACACGTCTGTCTCTGCTGAATAATGATACAGAATGCACATGCACATTGCATAGAACACATCTGTCTCTGTTGAATAAAGATAAAGAATGCACACGCATTGCATAGAACACGTCTGCCTCTGGTGAATAATGATACAGAATGCACAAGCGCATTGCATTGCACACCTCTCTCTCGTGTGAATAATGATACAGAATCACACGCGCATTGCAAAGAACACCTCTGTCTCGTGTGAATAATGATACAGAATGTACACGCGCATTGCATAGCATGCGTCTCTCTCTCTGGTGAATAATGATACAGAATGCACACGCACATTGGATAAAACACGTCTCCCTCAGGTGAATAATGTTGCAGAATGCACAAGCGCATTGCATAGAACACCTCTGTCTCGTGTAAATAATGATACAAAATGCACGCGCACATTGAATAGAACACGTCTGTCTCTGGTGAATAAAGATACAGAATGCACACATGCATTGCATAGAACACGTCTGCCTCTGGTGAATAATGATACAGAATGCACAAGCGCATTGCATAGAACACCTCTGTCTCGTGTGAATAATGATACAGAATGCACACGCGCATTGCATAGAACACCTCTGTCTCGTGTGAATAATGATACAAAATGCACACGCACATTGAATAGAACACGTCTGCCTCTGGTGAATAAAGATACAGAATGCACACATGCATTGCATAGAACACGTCTGCCTCTGGTGAATAATGATACAGAATGCACAAGCGCATTGCATAGAACACCTCTGTCTCGTGTGAATAATGATACAGAATCCACACACGCATTGCATAAACACGTCTGCCTCTGGTGAATAATGATACAGAGTGCACACGCGCATTGCATAGAACACGTCTGTCTCTGGTGAATAATGATACAGAATGCACAAGCGCATTGCATAGAACACGTCTGTTCGGGGCACAATAATGATGCAGAATCCACCCGCGCCTTGCATAGAACGTGTGTCTTTGGTGAATAATGATACAGAATATGCACGCACATTGCATAGAACACGTCTGTTCGGGGCAAAATAATGATACGAATGCACACACGCATTGAATTGAACGTCTGTCTTTGGTGAATAATGATACAGAATGCACACGCGCATTGCATGGAACACGTCTGTCTCTGTTGAATAATGATACAGCATGCACACGCACATTGCATAGAACACGTCTGTCTCTGGTGAATAATGATACAGAATGCACACGTACATTGCATAGAACATGTCTGTCTCTGGTGAATAATGATACAGAATAAACACGCGCATTGCATAGACCATGTCAGTCTCTGGTGAATAATGATACAGAATGCACACGCGCATTGCGTAGAACACGTCTGTCTCTGGTGAATAATGATCCAGAATGCACATGCGCATTGCATAGAACACGTCTGTCTCTGGTGAATAATGATACAGCATGCACATGCACATTGCATAGAACACGTCTGTCTCTGGTGAATAATGATACAGAATGCACACGCGCATTGCATAGAACACGTCTGGCTCGTGTGAATAATGAGACAGAATGCACACGCACATTGCATAGAACACGTCTGTCTCTGGTGAATAAAGATACAGAATGCACAGACGCATTGCATAGAACACGTCTGCCTCTGGTGAATAATGATACAGAATGTGCACGCACATTGCATAGAACACGTCTGTTCGGGGAAAAATAATGATACGAATGCACACACGCATTGAATTGAACGTCTGTCTTTGGTGAATAATGATACAGAATGCACACGCGCATTGCTTGGAACACGTCTGTCTCTGTTGAATAATGATACAGCATGCACACGCACATTGCATAGAACACGTCTGTCTCTGGTGAATAATGATACAGAATGCACACGTACATTGCATAGAACATGTCTGTCTCTGGTGAATAATGATACAGAATAAACACGCGCATTGCATAGAACATGTCAGTCTCTGGTGAATAATGATACAGAATGCACACGCGCATTGCGTAGAACACGTCTGTCTCTGGTGAATAATGATCCAGAATGCACATGCGCATTGCATAGAACACGTCTGTCTCTGGTGAATAATGATACAGAATGCACATGCGCATTGCATAGAACACGTCTGTCTCTGGTGAATAATGATACAGAATGCACACGCGCATTGCATAGAACACGTCTGTTCGGGGCAAAATAATGATGCATAGTCCACACGCGCATTGCATAGAACGTGTGTCTTTGGTGAATACTGATACGGAATGTGCACGCACATTGCATAGAACACGTCTGTCTCGTGTGAATAATGAGACAGGATGCACACGCACATTGCATAGAACACGTCTGTCTCTGGTGAATAAAGATACAGAATGCACAGACGCATTGCATAGAACACGTCTGCCTCTGGTGAATAATGATACAGAATGCACAAGCGCATTGCATAGAACACGTCTGTTCGGGGCACAATAATGATGCAGAATCCACCCGCGCCTTGCATAGAACGTGTGTCTTTGGTGAATAATGATACAGAATGTGCACGCACATTGCATAGAACACGTCTGTTCGGGGCAAAATAATGATACGAATGCACACACGCATTGAATTGAACGTCTGTCTTTGGTGAATAATGATACAGAATGCACACGCGCATTGCATGGAACACGTCTGTCTCTGTTGAATAATGATACAGCATGCACACGCACATTGCATAGAACACGTCTGTCTCTGGTAACATAATGATACAGAATGCGCACACGCATTGCATAGAACACGTCTGCCTCTGGTGAATAATGATACAGAATGCGCACGCGCATTGCATAGAACAAATCTGTTCCGGGTGCAATACTGATAGAGAATGAGCATGCGCATTGCATTGAACACATTTGTTTCGGGATCAAGAATGGTACAGAATGCGCATGAGCATTGCATAGAACATGTCTGTCTCTGGTGTCTAATGATACAGAATGCACATGCGCATTGCATAGAACACGTCTGTCTCTGGTGAATAATGATACAGAATGCACACGTACATTGCATAGAACATGTCTGTCTCTGGTGAATAATGATACAGAATGCACATGCGCATTGCATAGAACACGTCTGTCTCTGGTGAATAATGATACAGAATGCACATGCGCATTGCATAGAACACGTCTGTCTCTGGTGAATAATGATACAGAATGCACACGTACATTGCATATAACACATCTGTCTCTGGTGAATAATGATACAGAATCCACACACGCATTGCATAGAACACGTCTGCCTCTGGTGAATAATGATACAGAATGCACACGCGCATTGCATAGAACACGTCTGTTCGGGGCAAAATAATGATGCATAGTCCACACGCGCATTGCATAGAACGTGTGTCTTTGGTGAATACTGATACGGAATGTGCACGCACATTGCATAGAACACGTCTGTCTCGTGTGAATAATGAGACAGAATGCACACGCACATTGCATAGAACACGTCTGTCTCTGGTGAATAAAGATACAGAATGCACAGACGCATTGCATAGAACACGTCTGCCTCTGGTGAATAATGATACAGAATGCACAAGCGCATTGCATAGAACACGTCTGTTCGGGGCACAATACTGATGCAGAATCCACCCGCGCCTTGCATAGAACGTGTGTCTTTGGTGAATAATGATACAGAATGTGCACGCACATTGCATAGAACACGTCTGTTCGGGGCAAAATAATGATACGAATGCACACACGCATTGAATTGAACGTCTGTCTTTGGTGAATAATGATACAGAATGCACACGCGCATTGCATGGAACACGTCTGTCTCTGTTGAATAATGATACAGCATGCACACGCACATTGCATAGAACACGTCTGTCTCTGGTAACATAATGATACAGAATGCGCACACGCATTGCATAGAACACGTCTGCCTCTGGTGAATAATGATACAGAATGCGCACGCGCATTGCATAGAACAAATCTGTTCCGGGTGCAATACTGATAGAGAATGAGCATGCGCATTGCATTGAACACATTTGTTTCGGGATCAAGAATGGTACAGAATGCGCATGAGCATTGCATAGAACATGTCTGTCTCTGGTGTCTAATGATACAGAATGCACATGCGCATTGCATAGAACACGTCTGTCTCTGGTGAATAATGATACAGAATGCACACGTACATTGCATAGAACATGTCTGTCTCTGGTGAATAATGATACAGAATGCACATGCGCATTGCATAGAACACGTCTGTCTCTGGTGAATAATGATACAGAATGCACATGCGCATTGCATAGAACACGTCTGTCTCTGGTGAATAATGATACAGAATGCACACGTACATTGCATATAACATGTCTGTCTCTGGTGAATAATGATACAGAATGCACACATGCATTGCAGAAAACACGTCTGCCTCTGGTGAAAAATGATACAGAATGCACACGCGCATTGCATAGAACACGTCTGTTCGGGGCAAAATAATGATGCAGAGTCCACACGCGCATTGCATAGAACGTGTGTCTTTGGTGAATACTGATACGGAATGTGCACGCACATTGCATAGAACACGTCTGTTCGGGGCAAAATAGTGATACAGAATGCACACACGGATTCCATAGAACGTCTGTCTTTGGTGAATCATGATACAGAATGCACACGTACATTGCATATAACACGGCTGTCTCTGGTGAATAATAATACAGAATGCACACACGCATCGCATGGAACACATCTGTCTCTGGTGAATAATGACACAGAATCCACACACGCATTGCATAAAACACGTCTGCCTCTGGTGAATAATGATACAGAATGCACACGTACATTGCATAGAACATGTCTGTCTCTGGTGAATAATGATACAGAATGCACATGCGCATTGCATAGAACACGTCTGTCTCTGGTGAATAATGATACAGAATGCACATGCGCATTGCATAGAACACGTCTGCCTCTGGTGAATAATGATACAGAATGCACACGTACATTGCATATAACACATCTGTCTCTGGTGAATAATGATACAGCATGCACATGCACATTGCATAGAACACGTCTGTCTCTGGTGAATAATGATACAGAATCCACACGCGCATTGCATAGAACACGTCTGTTCGGGGCAAAATAATGATGCATAGTCCACACGCGCATTGCATAGAACGTGTGTCTTTGGTGAATACTGATACGGAATGTGCACGCACATTGCATAGAACACGTCTGTCTCGTGTGAATAATGAGACAGAATGCACACGCACATTGCATAGAACACGTCTGTCTCTGGTGAATAAAGATACAGAATGCACAGACGCATTGCATAGAACACGTCTGCCTCTGGTGAATAATGATACAGAATGCACAAGCGCATTGCATAGAACACGTCTGTTCGGGGCACAATAATGATGCAGAATCCACCCGCGCCTTGCATAGAACGTGTGTCTTTGGTGAATAATGATACAGAATGTGCACGCACATTGCATAGAACACGTCTGTTCGGGGCAAAATAATGATACGAATGCACACACGCATTGAATTGAACGTCTGTCTTTGGTGAATAATGATACAGAATGCACACGCGCATTGCATGGAACACGTCTGTCTCTGTTGAATAATGATACAGCATGCACACGCACATTGCATAGAACACGTCTGTCTCTGGTAAAATAATGATACAGAATGCGCACACGCATTGCATAGAACACGTCTGCCTCTGGTGAATAATGATACAGAATGCGCACGCGCATTGCATAGAACAAATCTGTTCCGGGTGCAATACTGATAGAGAATGAGCATGCGCATTGCATTGAACACATTTGTTTCGGGATCAAGAATGGTACAGAATGCGCATGAGCATTGCATAGAACATGTATGTCTCTGGTGTCTAATGATACAGAATGCACATGCGCATTGCATAGAACACGTCTGTCTCTGGTGAATAATGATACAGAATGCACACGTACATTGCATAGAACATGTCTGTCTCTGGTGAATAATGATACAGAATGCACATGCGCATTGCATAGAACACGTCTGTCTCTGGTGAATAATGATACAGAATGCACATGCGCATTGCATAGAACACGTCTGTCTCTGGTGAATAATGATACAGAATGCACACGTACATTGCATATAACATGTCTGTCTCTGGTGAATAATGATACAGAATGCACACATGCATTGCAGAAAACACGTCTGCCTCTGGTGAATAATGATACAGAATGCACACGCGCATTGCATAGAACACGTCTGTTCGGGTCAAAATAATGATGCAGAGTCCACACGCGCATTGCATAGAACGTGTGTCTTTGGTGAATACTGATACGGAATGTGCACGCACATTGCATAGAACACGTCTGTTCGGGGCAAAATAGTGATACAGAATGCACACACGGATTCCATAGAACGTCTGTCTTTGGTGAATCATGATACAGAATGCACACGTACATTGCATATAACACGGCTGTCTCTGGTGAATAATAATACAGAATGCACACACGCATCGTATGGAACACATCTGTCTCTGGTGAATAATGACACAGAATCCACACACGCATTGCATAAAACACGTCTGCCTCTGGTGAATAATGATACAGAATGCACACGCGCATTGCATAGAACACGTCTGTCTCGTGTGAATAATGAGACAGAATGCACACGCACATTGCATAGAACACGTCTGTCTCTGGTGAATAAAGATACAGAATGCACAAGCGCATTGCATAGACCACGTCTGTTCGGGGCACAATAATGATGCAGAATCCACCCGCGCCTTGCATAGAACGTGTGTCTTTGGTGAATAATGATACAGAATGCACACGCGCATTGCATAGAACACGTCTGTTAGGGGCAAAATAATGATGCAGAGTCCACACGCGCATTGCATAGAACGTGTGTCTTTGGTGAATACTGATACGGAATGTGCACGCACATTGCATAGAACACGTCTGTTCGGGGCAAAATAGTGATACAGAATGCACACACGGATTCCATAGAACGTCTGTCTTTGGTGAATCATGATACAGAATGCACACGTACATTGCATATAACACGGCTGTCTCTGGTGAATAATAATACAGAATGCACACGCACATTGCATAGAACACGTCTGTCTCTGGTGAATAAAGATACAGAATGCACAGACGCATTGCATAGAACACGTCTGCCTCTGTTGAATAATGATACAGAATGCACAAGCTCATTGCATAGAACACGTCTGTTCGGGGCACAATAATGATGCAGAATCCACCCGCGCCTTGCATAGAATGTGTGTCTTTGGTGAATAATGATACAGAATGTGCACGCACATTGCATAGAACACGTCTGTTCGGGGCAAAATAATGATACGAATGCACACACGCATTGAATTGAACGTCTGTCTTTGGTGAATAATGATACAGAATGCACACGCGCATTGCATGGAACACGTCTGTCTCTGTTGAATAATGATACAGCATGCACACGCACATTGCATAGAACACGTCTGTCTCTGGTGAATAATGATACAGAATGCACACGTACATTGCATAGAACATGTCTGTCTCTGGTGAATAATGATACAGAATAAACACGCGCATTGCATAGAACATGTCAGTCTCTGTTGAATAATGATACAGAATGCACACGCGCATTGCGTAGAACACGTCTGTCTCTGGTGAATAATGATACAGAATGCACATGCGCATTGCATAGAACACGTCTGTCTCTGGTGAATAATGATACAGAATGCACAAGCGCATTGCATAGAACACGTCTGTTCGGGGCAAAATAGTGATACAGAATGCACACACGGATTCCATAGAACGTCTGTCTTTGGTGAATCATGATACAGAATGCACACGCGCATTGCGTAGAACACGTCTGTCTCTGGTGAATAATGATCCAGAATGCACATGCGCATTGCATAGAACACGTCTGTCTTTGGTGAATAATAATACAGAATGCACACGTACAATGCATAGAACATGTCAGTCTGTGGTGAATAATGATACAGAATGCACACGCGCATTGCGTGGAACACGTCTGTCTCTGGTGAATAATGATACAGAATGCACACGCGCATTGCATTGAACGTGTATGTTCCGTGTGCAATGATGATACAGAATGCGGAAGCGCATTGCATAGAACAAGTCTGTCTCTGCTGAATATTGATACAGAATAAGCACATGCATTGCATAGAACACGTCTGTCTCTGCTGAATAATGATACAGAATGCACACGCACATTGCATAGAACACATCTGTCTCTGTTGAATAAAGATAAAGAATGCACACGCATTGCATAGAACACGTCTGCCTCTGGTGAATAATGATACAGAATGCACAAGCGCATTGCATTGCACACCTCTCTCTCGTGTGAATAATGATACAGAATCACACGCGCATTGCAAAGAACACCTCTGTCTCGTGTGAATAATGATACAGAATGTACACGCGCATTGCATAGCATGCGTCTCTCTCTCTGGTGAATAATGATACAGAATGCACACGCACATTGGATAAAACACGTCTCCCTCAGGTGAATAATGTTGCAGAATGCACAAGCGCATTGCATAGAACACCTCTGTCTCGTGTAAATAATGATACAAAATGCACGCGCACATTGAATAGAACACGTCTGTCTCTGGTGAATAAAGATACAGAATGCACACATGCATTGCATAGAACACGTCTGCCTCTGGTGAATAATGATACAGAATGCACAAGCGCATTGCATAGAACACCTCTGTCTCGTGTGAATAATGATACAGAATGCACACGCGCATTGCATAGAACACCTCTGTCTCGTGTGAATAATGATACAAAATGCACACGCACATTGAATAGAACACGTCTGCCTCTGGTGAATAAAGATACAGAATGCACACATGCATTGCATAGAACACGTCTGCCTCTGGTGAATAATGATACAGAATGCACAAGCGCATTGCATAGAACACCTCTGTCTCGTGTGAATAATGATACAGAATCCACACACGCATTGCATAAACACGTCTGCCTCTGGTGAATAATGATACAGAGTGCACACGCGCATTGCATAGAACACGTCTGTCTCTGGTGAATAATGATACAGAATGCACAAGCGCATTGCATAGAACACGTCTGTTCGGGGCACAATAATGATGCAGAATCCACCCGCGCCTTGCATAGAACGTGTGTCTTTGGTGAATAATGATACAGAATATGCACGCACATTGCATAGAACACGTCTGTTCGGGGCAAAATAATGATACGAATGCACACACGCATTGAATTGAACGTCTGTCTTTGGTGAATAATGATACAGAATGCACACGCGCATTGCATGGAACACGTCTGTCTCTGTTGAATAATGATACAGCATGCACACGCACATTGCATAGAACACGTCTGTCTCTGGTGAATAATGATACAGAATGCACACGTACATTGCATAGAACATGTCTGTCTCTGGTGAATAATGATACAGAATAAACACGCGCATTGCATAGACCATGTCAGTCTCTGGTGAATAATGATACAGAATGCACACGCGCATTGCGTAGAACACGTCTGTCTCTGTTGAATAATGATCCAGAATGCACATGCGCATTGCATAGAACACGTCTGTCTCTGGTGAATAATGATACAGCATGCACATGCACATTGCATAGAACACGTCTGTCTCTGGTGAATAATGATACAGAATGCACACGCGCATTGCATAGAACACGTCTGGCTCGTGTGAATAATGAGACAGAATGCACACGCACATTGCATAGAACACGTCTGTCTCTGGTGAATAAAGATACAGAATGCACAGACGCATTGCATAGAACACGTCTGCCTCTGGTGAATAATGATACAGAATGTGCACGCACATTGCATAGAACACGTCTGTTCGGGGAAAAATAATGATACGAATGCACACACGCATTGAATTGAACGTCTGTCTTTGGTGAATAATGATACAGAATGCACACGCGCATTGCTTGGAACACGTCTGTCTCTGTTGAATAATGATACAGCATGCACACGCACATTGCATAGAACACGTCTGTCTCTGGTGAATAATGATACAGAATGCACACGTACATTGCATAGAACATGTCTGTCTCTGGTGAATAATGATACAGAATAAACACGCGCATTGCATAGAACATGTCAGTCTCTGGTGAATAATGATACAGAATGCACACGCGCATTGCGTAGAACACGTCTGTCTCTGGTGAATAATGATCCAGAATGCACATGCGCATTGCATAGAACACGTCTGTCTCTGGTGAATAATGATACAGAATGCACATGCGCATTGCATAGAACACGTCTGTCTCTGGTGAATAATGATACAGAATGCACACGCGCATTGCATAGAACACGTCTGTTCGGGGCAAAATAATGATGCATAGTCCACACGCGCATTGCATAGAACGTGTGTCTTTGGTGAATACTGATACGGAATGTGCACGCACATTGCATAGAACACGTCTGTCTCGTGTGAATAATGAGACAGGATGCACACGCACATTGCATAGAACACGTCTGTCTCTGGTGAATAAAGATACAGAATGCACAGACGCATTGCATAGAACACGTCTGCCTCTGGTGAATAATGATACAGAATGCACAAGCGCATTGCATAGAACACGTCTGTTCGGGGCACAATAATGATGCAGAATCCACCCGCGCCTTGCATAGAACGTGTGTCTTTGGTGAATAATGATACAGAATGTGCACGCACATTGCATAGAACACGTCTGTTCGGGGCAAAATAATGATACGAATGCACACACGCATTGAATTGAACGTCTGTCTTTGGTGAATAATGATACAGAATGCACACGCGCATTGCATGGAACACGTCTGTCTCTGTTGAATAATGATACAGCATGCACACGCACATTGCATAGAACACGTCTGTCTCTGGTAACATAATGATACAGAATGCGCACACGCATTGCATAGAACACGTCTGCCTCTGGTGAATAATGATACAGAATGCGGACGCGCATTGCATAGAACAAATCTGTTCCGGGTGCAATACTGATAGAGAATGAGCATGCGCATTGCATTGAACACATTTGTTTCGGGATCAAGAATGGTACAGAATGCGCATGAGCATTGCATAGAACATGTATGTCTCTGGTGTCTAATGATACAGAATGCACATGCGCATTGCATAGAACACGTCTGTCTCTGGTGAATAATGATACAGAATGCACACGTACATTGCATAGAACATGTCTGTCTCTGGTGAATAATGATACAGAATGCACATGCGCATTGCATAGAACACGTCTGTCTCTGGTGAATAATGATACAGAATGCACATGCGCATTGCATAGAACACGTCTGTCTCTGGTGAATAATGATACAGAATGCACACGTACATTGCATATAACATGTCTGTCTCTGGTGAATAATGATACAGAATGCACACATGCATTGCAGAAAACACGTCTGCCTCTGGTGAATAATGATACAGAATGCACACGCGCATTGCATAGAACACGTCTGTTCGGGTCAAAATAATGATGCAGAGTCCACACGCGCATTGCATAGAATGTGTGTCTTTGGTGAATACTGATACGGAATGTGCACGCACATTGCATAGAACACGTCTGTTCGGGGCAAAATAGTGATACAGAATGCACACACGGATTCCATAGAACGTCTGTCTTTGGTGAATCATGATACAGAATGCACACGTACATTGCATATAACACGGCTGTCTCTGGTGAATAATAATACAGAATGCACACACGCATCGTATGGAACACATCTGTCTCTGGTGAATAATGACACAGAATCCACACACGCATTGCATAAAACACGTCTGCCTCTGGTGAATAATGATACAGAATGCACACGCGCATTGCATAGAACACGTCTGTCTCGTGTGAATAATGAGACAGAATGCACACGCACATTGCATAGAACACGTCTGTCTCTGGTGAATAAAGATACAGAATGCACAGACGCATTGCATAGAACACGTCTGCCTCTGGTGAATAATGATACAGAATGCACAAGCGCATTGCATAGACCACGTCTGTTCGGGGCACAATAATGATGCAGAATCCACCCGCGCCTTGCATAGAACGTGTGTCTTTGGTGAATAATGATACAGAATGTGCACGCACATTGCATAGAACACGTCTGTTCGGGGAAAAATAATGATACGAATGCACACACGCATTGAATTGAACGTCTGTCTTTGGTGAATAATGATACAGAATGCACACGCGCATTGCATGGAACACGTCTGTCTCTGTTGAATAATGATACAGCATGCACATGCACATTGCATAGAACACGTCTGTCTCTGGTAAAATAATGATACAGAATGCGCACACGCATTGCATAGAACACGTCTGCCTCTGGTGAATAATGATACAGAATGCGCACGCGCATTGCATAGAACAAATCTGTTCCGGGTGCATTAATGATAGAGAATGAGCATGCGCATTGCATTGAACACATTTGTTTCGGGATCAAGAATGGTACAGAATGCGCATGAGCATTGCATAGAACATGTCTGTCTCTGGTGTCTAATGATACAGAATGCACATGCGCATTGCATATGTGAGAGAGTGAATTTACATGACTTTAATTAATGAATAAATAACTTTCCACCCAGCCTATATACTTGTTTAAGCCACACGGTATATGCTCAATTCCAGCATTCGCTGGTCATATTAATTAACCTGTCACCCTCCCAGCTAATTTATGCATGCTTGGTGTATGAATATGTATCGAAGAGAGGAGCTGGACTTGGTTTCTGAGTGCATCTTGGATAGTAATCTTGTGTCACATGAGATAACTTGAGGTATCCATGTGAAACTGAGTTGGTTTAATCCGGCTATCCCATAGGTGTAATTTAGTAACTAAGATATGGTTCGGGACTATTTGGCGTCAATTAAAATCTGACCAGATCAGGTTGCAGTAATGGGAGACAGGGAGAACAGCTGAGTGAGAGAGAGGAAGTCAGAACTGTGTTTAATAGGACCGGACTGTGCATAGCAGGAGTGAGAGTAAAAACTTATAACGGTTAGCACAGTGGATTGCATGGCATTTACCTAGAAATATAGACATGGCTGTTTTTCGGCATTGTATGGCAAATTAAAGGATGAGAACTGAATAACCAGGCTTCATGGTAAGTGAAATTTAACATTTAATTAAGTATGATGTAATCCAACACACACACACACACACACACACGCACGCACGCACGCACGCACGCACGCACGCACGCACGCACGCACGCACGCACGCACGCACGCACGCACGCATGCACGCACGCACACAGCACACACATGCATGCATGAACGCCTGCACGCATGCACCACACACACACGTGCAGGCACGCATACACACACCCACCCAACACACAGAGCCTGAACGGGATACAATAATATTAGTATTCAGCTATTGTACAGAAAGCAGGGAATATTTCAGCAGAAATAAACTATTTGATATTGCTCATTAGATGGTCATTTTGCTTAATGAGGTGAGAAGAGAATCCGTCCAGGGTAGTGAATTTCCAAAACAGTCACCAATCATATGGGCTGGTTTGTTGAATTGTAGATCCTGGGAATTTGGGATGAAACTGGGCAGTGTGCACACACATATTAGCGTCATGAACTGTGGGATTTAAGCTAGACACGCTAGGTATACTGCCTGCTACAATTACCATGCAGCTGCAGGTGCATTGTAGAAGCGTTTAATATGGCTAGCCGGTCAGTTGATTTAATTATCCTCCATGAGGCTGCACAACCAGACACCCTTAGATGTTGGTAGAAATCAAGGGGGAGGACTGCTGTCAGTAATAAACTGTGCCGGGCTCTGACTAGACATATTTATTTCCCTTTCTTGACTTACTACCTAGTGTATATCTAATGCGTTATTCTGCATCTAGTTGGTGTACATAATACAGTGGATGATTTCTTATTGGACTAATCGGCTTACCCTGTATAATAATAATGATGATAATAAT
Source organism: Chaetoderma sp. LZ-2023a (assembly GCA_034401795.1). Taxonomy (NCBI): domain Eukaryota; kingdom Metazoa; phylum Mollusca; class Caudofoveata; order Chaetodermatida; family Chaetodermatidae; genus Chaetoderma; species Chaetoderma sp. LZ-2023a. Next base: position 31,400,447 of record CM067361.1, on the reverse strand, counting down.
AATAATAATAATAATAATAATAATAATAATAATAATAATAATAACAATAATAAATATCACTGGATATTATTTTGTTTACATTTTAATTAATACTTATATTAAGGAGGAAATGGGTTAATATGAGATTTGCAATGCTGTAGCGTAAATGGGCCATTATAAACAGGCTATGTTCCATATATACATTATACCTTACCATAATTGGAAAAGTAGCTTAGTGGATTATCTTAATATTTTACATGTACTTTGTTGGGCGTTTTGATGACGTTGTTACCATGTAGCAATTACTTTATTCAGGATTCAAATGACGGCTATTCGGTGGGATTGCTGTAGAGAATCTGGCATCCGAAATGTTGTCTTGTAAGCTATGGGGTGAGTGTCAGGAAATGTAATTACATCCAAGTATGGAAGTCTGGTGTGATCTTAGAAGCTATTCCATATCCTATTAAGTTGTGCACCCAGACTTTACTACTATCCTATATCCGGTATGTCATCTGAATGGACAAGATGGTTACTAACCAATGGTGTTGATGTAATCATGGGACGTTGCCGAAAAAGGAACATCAATAATAATTAAAAGAAAAATATAATCTAGTTAAGGAACTGGAAGCTAATAGAATAAGTATATTGTTTATTATATATTTATGCTTTGATAAACTAGTTAGGATCGCTGATTGAGACATAGCTAGAATGTAGATGAATGATAAGATCAAGAAATGTTATCTGATAGTCGGAATATGCAAGCATGGTGTAACTTTATGAAGACATTTAGATTGTTTTGATTATACTTTTATGATATATAATATTGGTATTTTATTGTATTGTTCTTATGGATATGAACACCCAGTAAGAGGCGTCCATGTGACCGCATATTGCAATGGGATTAATTTGGGTCACAATTAATCGTCCATGGGTTTCCATATCCTGCCATATATTAAGATTATTCCTTAATGTGTTTATCCTCTTTTCTTTTAACTATGTATGATACATCAGGGTTTCTGATATGCGAGTTTTAACCTGAAAACCATGGTATTCAAAGCAACATCACTGTAAATAAATTCGCCTATATAGCATTTCATCAGCCAGTGTTTATGTTTCATCTATTCCTCAATTCAACGAACTTAAGGTGACATATAAGAACTTTGTCACTCGTAGCCGGGTAGTACAACCATATTGCAAAATGTATTTACCCTGTTACACATAGAACACCTCTGTCGCATGTGAATAATGATACAGAATGCACACGCACATTGCATAAAACACGCCTCTCTCTGGTGAATAATGTTGCAGAATGCACACATGTATTGCATAGAACACGTCGCCTGTCTTTGGTGAATAGTGATACAGAATGCACACGCGCATTGCGTAGAACACATCTGTCTTTGGTGAATAATGATACAGAATGCACACACGTATCGCATGGAACACATCTGTCTCTGGTGAATAAAGATACAGAATGCACAGACGCATTGCATAGAACACGTCTGCCTCTGGTGAATAATGATACAGAATGCACAAGCGCATTGCATAGAACACGTCTGTTCGGGGCACAATAATGATGCAGAATCCACCCGCGCCTTGCATAGAACGTGTGTCTTTGGTGAATAATGATACAGTATGGGCACGCACATTGCATAGAACACGTCTGTTCGGGGCAAAATAATGATACGAATGCACACACGCATTGAATTGAACGTCTGTCTTTGGTGAATAATGATACAGAATGCACACGCGCATTGCATGGAACACGTCTGTCTCTGTTGAATAATGATACAGCATGCACACGCACATTGCATAGAACACGTCTGTCTCTGGTGAATAATGATACAGAATGCACACGTACATTGCATAGAACATGTCTGTCTCTGGTGAATAATGATACAGAATAAACACGCGCATTGCATAGACCATGTCAGTCTCTGGTGAATAATGATACAGAATGCACACGCGCATTGCGTAGAACACGTCTGTCTCTGCTGAATAATGATCCAGAATGCACATGCGCATTGCATAGAACACGTCTGTCTCTGGTGAATAATGATACAGAATGCACATGCGCATTGCATAGAACACGTCTGTCTCTGGTGAATAATGATACAGAATGCACACGCGCATTGCATAGAACACGTCTGGCTCGTGTGAATAATGAGACAGAATGCACACGCACATTGCATAGAACACGTCTGTCTCTGGTGAATAAAGATACAGAATGCACAGACGCATTGCATAGAACACGTCTGCCTCTGGTGAATAATGATACAGAATGTGCACGCACATTGCATAGCACACGTCTGTTCGGGGAAAAATAATGATACGAATGCACACATGCATTGAATTGAACGTCTGTCTTTGGTGAATAATGATACAGAATGCACACGCGCATTGCATGGAACACGTCTGTCTCTGTTGAATAATGATACAGCATGCACACGCACATTGCATAGAACACGTCTGTCTCTGGTGAATAATGATACAGAATGCACACGTACATTGCATAGAACATGTCTGTCTCTGGTGAATAATGATACAGAATAAACACGCGCATTGCATAGAACATGTCAGTCTCTGGTGAATAATGATACAGAATGCACACGCGCATTGCGTAGAACACGTCTGTCTCTGGTGAATAATGATCCAGAATGCACATGCGCATTGCATAGAACACGTCTGTCTCTGGTAAATAATGATACAGAATGCACATGCGCATTGCATAGAACACGTCTGTCTCTGGTGAATAATGATACAGAATGCACACGCGCATTGCATAGAACACGTCTGTTCGGGGCAAAATAATGATGCATAGTCCACACGCGCATTGCATAGAACGTGTGTCTTTGGTGAATACTGATACGGAATGTGCACGCACATTGCATAGAACACGTCTGTTCGGGGCAAAATAGTGATACAGAATGCACACACGGATTCCATAGAACGTCTGTCTTTGGTGAATCATGATACAGAATGCACACGTACATTGCATATAACACGACTGTCTCTGGTGAATAATAATACAGAATGCACACGTACATTGCATAGAACATGTCAGTCTGTGTTGAATAATGATAAGGAATGCACACGCGCATTGCATTGAACGTGTATGTTCCGTGTGCAATAATGATACAAAATGCACACGCACATTGAATAGAACACGTCTGTCTCTGGTGAATAAAGATACAGAATGCACACATGCATTGCATAGAACACGTCTGCCTCTGGTGAATAATGATACAGAATGCACAAGCGCATTGCATAGAACACCTCTGTCTCGTGTGAATAATGATACAGAATGCACACGCGCATTGCATAGAACACCTCTGTCTCGTGTGAATGATGATACAAAATGCACACGCACATTGAATAGAACACGTCTCCCTCAGGTGAATAATGTTGCAGAATGCACAAGCGCATTGCATAGAACACCTCTGTCTCGTGTGAATAATGATACAAAATGCACACGCACATTGAATAGAACACCTCTGTCTCGTGTGAATAAAGATACAGAATCCACACACTCATTGCATAAACACGTCTGCCTCTGGTGAATAATGATACAGAATGCACACGCGCATTGCATAGAACACGTCTGTCTCGTGTGAATAATGATACAGAATGCACACGCGCATTGCATAGAACACCTCTGTCTCGTGTGAATAATGATATAAAATGCACACGCACATTGAATAGAACAGGTCTGTCTCTGGTGAATAAAGATACAGAATGCACACATGCATTGCATAGAACACGTCTGCCTTTGGTGAATAATGATACAGAATGCACACGCGCATTGCATGGAACACGTCTGTCTCTGTTGAATAATGATACAGCATGCACACGCACATTGCATAGAACACGTCTGTCTCTGGTGAATAATGATACAGAATGCACACGTACATTGCATAGAACATGTCTGTCTCTGGTGAATAATGATACAGAATAAACACGCGTATTGCATAGACCATGTCAGTCTCTGGTGAATAATGATACAGAATGCACACGCGCATTGCGTAGAACACGTCTGTCTCTGGTGAATAATGATCCAGAATGCACACATGCATTGCATAGAACACGTCTGCCTTTGGTGAATAATGATACAGAATGCACACGCGCATTGCATAGAACACGTCTGGCTCGTGGGAATAATGAGACAGAATGCACACGCACATTGCATAGAACACGTCTGTCTCTGGTGAATAAAGATACAGAATGCACACATGCATTGCATAGAACACGTCTGCCTTTGGTGAATAATGATACAGAATGCACACGCGCATTGCATAGAACACGTCTGTCTCTGGTGAATAATGATACAGAATGCACATGCGCATTGCATAGAACACGTCTGTCTCTGGTGAATAATGATACAGAATGCACACGCGCATTGCATAGAACACGTCTGGCTCGTGGGAATAATGAGACAGAATGCACACGCACATTGCATAGAACACGTCTGTCTCTGGTGAATAAAGATACAGAATGCACAGACGCATTGCATAGAACACGTCTGCCTCTGGTGAATAATGATACAGAATGTGCACGCACATTGCATAGAACACGTCTGTTCGGGGGAAAATAATGATACGAATGCACACATGCATTGAATTGAACGTCTGTCTTTGGTGAATAATGATACAGAATGCACACGCGCATTGCATGGAACACGTCTGTCTCTGTTGAATAATGATACAGCATGCACACGCACATTGCATAGAACACGTCTGTCTCTGGTGAATAATGATACAGAATGCACACGTACATTGCATAGAACATGTCTGTCTCTGGTGAATAATGATACAGAATAAACACGCGCATTGCATAGAACATGTCAGTCTCTGGTGAATAATGATACAGAATGCACACGCGCATTGCGTAGAACACGTCTGTCTCTGGTGAATAATGATCCAGAATGCACATGCGCATTGCATAGAACACGTCTGTCTCTGGTAAATAATGATACAGAATGCACATGCGCATTGCATAGAACACGTCTGTCTCTGGTGAATAATGATACAGAATGCACACGCGCATTGCATAGAACACGTCTGTTCGGGGCAAAATAATGATGCATAGTCCACACGCGCATTGCATAGAACGTGTGTCTTTGGTGAATACTGATACGGAATGTGCACGCACATTGCATAGAACACGTCTGTTCGGGGCAAAATAGTGATACAGAATGCACACACGGATTCCATAGAACGTCTGTCTTTGGTGAATCATGATACAGAATGCACACGTACATTGCATATAACACGACTGTCTCTGGTGAATAATAATACAGAATGCACACGTACATTGCATAGAACATGTCAGTCTGTGTTGAATAATGATAAGGAATGCACACGCGCATTGCATTGAACGTGTATGTTCCGTGTGCAATAATGATACAAAATGCACACGCACATTGAATAGAACACGTCTGTCTCTGGTGAATAAAGATACAGAATGCACACATGCATTGCATAGAACACGTCTGCCTCTGGTGAATAATGATACAGAATGCACAAGCGCATTGCATAGAACACCTCTGTCTCGTGTGAATAATGATACAGAATGCACACGCGCATTGCATAGAACACCTCTGTCTCGTGTGAATGATGATACAGAATGCACACGCACATTGAATAGAACACGTCTCCCTCAGGTGAATAATGTTGCAGAATGCACAAGCGCATTGCATAGAACACCTCTGTCTCGTGTGAATAATGATACAAAATGCACACGCACATTGAATAGAACACGTCTGTCTCGTGTGAATAAAGATACAGAATCCACACACTCATTGCATAGAACACGTCTGCCTCTGGTGAATAATGATACAGAATGCACACGCGCATTGCATAGAACACGTCTGTCTCGTGTGAATAATGATACAGAATGCACACGCGCATTGCATAGAACACCTCTGTCTCGTGTGAATAATGATATAAAATGCACACGCACATTGAATAGAACAGGTCTGTCTCTGGTGAATAAAGATACAGAATGCACACATGCATTGCATAGAACACGTCTGCCTTTGGTGAATAATGATACAGAATGCACACGCGCATTGCATGGAACACGTCTGTCTCTGTTGAATAATGATACAGCATGCACACGCACATTGCATAGAACACGTCTGTCTCTGGTGAATAATGATACAGAATGCACACGTACATTGCATAGAACATGTCTGTCTCTGGTGAATAATGATACAGAATAAACACGCGTATTGCATAGACCATGTCAGTCTCTGGTGAATAATGATACAGAATGCACACGCGCATTGCGTAGAACACGTCTGTCTCTGGTGAATAATGATCCAGAATGCACACATGCATTGCATAGAACACGTCTGCCTTTGGTGAATAATGATACAGAATGCACACGCGCATTGCATAGAACACGTCTGGCTCGTGGGAATAATGAGACAGAATGCACACGCACATTGCATAGAACACGTCTGTCTCTGGTGAATAAAGATACAGAATGCACACATGCATTGCATAGAACACGTCTGCCTTTGGTGAATAATGATACAGAATGCACACGCGCATTGCATAGAACACGTCTGTCTCTGGTGAATAATGATACAGCATGCACATGCGCATTGCATAGAACACGTCTGTCTCTGGTGAATAATGATACAGAATGCACACGCGCATTGCATAGAACACGTCTGGCTCGTGGGAATAATGAGACAGAATGCACACGCACATTGCATAGAACACGTCTGTCTCTGGTGAATAAAGATACAGAATGCACAGACGCATTGCATAGAACACGTCTGCCTCTGGTGAATAATGATACAGAATGTGCACGCACATTGCATAGAACACGTCTGTTCGGGGGAAAATAATGATACGAATGCACACATGCATTGAATTGAACGTCTGTCTTTGGTGAATAATGATACAGAATGCACACGCGCATTGCATGGAACACGTCTGTCTCTGTTGAATAATGATACAGCATGCACACGCACATTGCATAGAACACGTCTGTCTCTGGTGAATAATGATACAGAATGCACACGTACATTGCATAGAACATGTCTGTCTCTGGTGAATAATGATACAGAATAAACACGCGCATTGCATAGAACATGTCAGTCTCTGGTGAATAATGATACAGAATGCACACGCGCATTGCGTAGAACACGTCTGTCTCTGGTGAATAATGATCCAGAATGCACATGCGCATTGCATAGAACACGTCTGTCTCTGGTAAATAATGATACAGAATGCACATGCGCATTGCATAGAACACGTCTGTCTCTGGTGAATAATGATACAGAATGCACACGCGCATTGCATAGAACACGTCTGTTCGGGGCAAAATAATGATGCATAGTCCACACGCGCATTGCATAGAACGTGTGTCTTTGGTGAATACTGATACGGAATGTGCACGCACATTGCATAGAACACGTCTGTTCGGGGCAAAATAGTGATACAGAATGCACACACGGATTCCATAGAACGTCTGTCTTTGGTGAATCATGATACAGAATGCACACGTACATTGCATATAACACGACTGTCTCTGGTGAATAATAATACAGAATGCACACGTACATTGCATAGAACATGTCAGTCTGTGGTGAATAATGATAAGGAATGCACACGCGCATTGCATTGAACGTGTATGTTCCGTGTGCAATAATGATACAGAATGCGCAAGCGCGTTGCATAGAACAAGTCTGTCTCTGCTGAATATTGATACAGAATAAGCACGTGCATTGCATAGAACACGTCTGTCTCTGCTGAATAATGATACAGAATGCACACGCACATTGTATAGAACACATCTGTCTCTGTTGAATAAAGATAAAGAATGCACACGCATTGCATAGAACACGTCTGTCTCGTGTGAATAATGATACAGAATGTACACGCGCATTGCATAGCATGCGTCTCTCTCTCTGGTGAATAATGATACAGAATGCACACGCACATTGGATAAAACACGTCTCCCTCAGGTGAATAATGTTGCAGAATGCACAAGCGCATTGCATAGAACACCTCTGTCTCGTGTGAATAATGATACAAAATGCACACGCACATTGAATAGAACACGTCTGTCTCTGGTGAATAAAGATACAGAATGCACACATGCATTGCATAGAACACGTCTGCCTCTGGTGGATAATGATACAGAATGCACAAGCGCATTGCATAGAACACCTCTGTCTCGTGTGAATAATGATACAGAATGCACACGCGCATTGCATAGAACACCTCTGTCTCGTGTGAATAATGATATAAAATGCACACGCACATTGAATAGAACAGGTCTGTCTCTGGTGAATAAAGATACAGAATGCACACATGCATTGCATAGAACACGTCTGCCTCTGGTGAATAATGATACAGAATGCACACGCACATTGCATTGAACACATCTGTTTCGGGATCAATACTGATACAGAATGCGTATAAGCATTGCATAGAACACGTCTGTCTCTGGTGAATAATGATACAGAATGCACACGCGCATTGCACAGAACATGTCTGTTCCGTGTGCAATAATGATACAGAATGCGCAAGCGCATTGCATAGAACACGTCTGTCTCTGGTGAATAATGATTCAGAATGCACATGCGCATTGCATACAACACGTCTGTCTCTGCTGAATAATGATACAGAATGCACAGGTACATTGCATAGAACATGTCTGTCTCTGGTGAATAATGATACAGAATGCACACGCACATTGCATAGAACACGTCTGTCTATGGTGAATAAAGATACAGAATGCACACACGCATTGCATAGAACACGTCTGCCTCTTTTGAATAATGATACAGAATGCACACGCGCATTTCATAGAACACATCTGTCTCTGGTGAATAATGATACAGAATGGACACACGCATTGCATAGCACACGTCTGTCTCTGGTGAATAATGATACAGAATGGACACACGCATGGCATAGCACACGTCTGTCTCTGGTGAATACTGATACATAATAAGCACGTGCATTGCATAGAACACGTCTGTCTCTGCTGAATAATGATACAGAATGCGCACGCATATTGCATAGAACACGTCTGTCTCTGTTGAATAATGATACAGAATGCACACATCCATTGCATAAAACACGTCTGCCTCTGGTGAATAATGATACAGAATGCACACGCACATTGCATTGAACACATCTGTTTCGGGATCAATACTGATACAGAATGCGTATAAGCATTGCATAGAACACGTCTGTCTCTGGTGAATAATGATACAGAATGCACACGCGCATTGCACAGAACATGTCTGTTCCGTGTGCAATAATGATACAGAATGCGCAAGCGCATTGCATAGAACACGTCTGTCTCTGGTGAATAATGATTCAGAATGCACATGCGCATTGCATACAACACGTCTGTCTCTGCTGAATAATGATACAGAATGCACAGGTACATTGCATAGAACATGTCTGTCTCTGGTGAATAATGATACAGAATGCACACGCACATTGCATAGAACACGTCTGTCTATGGTGAATAAAGATACAGAATGCACACACGCATTGCATAGAACACGTCTGCCTCTTTTGAATAATGATACAGAATGCACACGCGCATTTCATAGAACACATCTGTCTCTGGTGAATAATGATACAGAATGGACACACGCATTGCATAGCACACGTCTGTCTCTGGTGAATAATGATACAGAATGGACACACGCATGGCATAGCACACGTCTGTCTCTGGTGAATACTGATACATAATAAGCACGTGCATTGCATAGAACACGTCTGTCTCTGCTGAATAATGATACAGAATGCACACGCGCATTGCATAGAACACGTCTGTCTCGTGTGAATAATGATACAGAATGCGCCCGCGCATTGCATAGACCACGTCTGTTCGGGGCACAATAATGATACAGAATCCACACGCGCATTGCATAGAACGTGTGTCTTTGGTGAATAATGATACAGAATGTGCACGCACATTGAATAGAAGACGTCTGTTCGGGGCACAATAATGATACAGAATGCACACACATTTTGCATGGAACACGTCTGTCTCTGTTGAATAATGATACAGAATGCACACGCACATTGCATTGAACACATCTGTTTCGGGATCAATACTGATACAGAATGCGTATAAGCATTGCATAGAACACGTCTGTCTGTGGTGAATAATGATACATAATGCACATGCACACTGCATAGAACTGGTCTGTCTCTGGTGAATAATGATACAGAATGCACACGTACATTGCATAGAACATGTATGCTCCGGGTGCAATAATGATACAGAATGGACACATGCATTGGGTAGAACACGTCTCTCTCAGGTGAATAATGTTGCAGAATGCACACGTGCATTGCATAGAACACATCTTTCTCTGGTGAATAATGACACGGAATGCACACGTACATTGCATAAAACACGTCTCCCTCAGGTGAATAATGTTGCAGAATGCACAAGCGCATTGCATAGAACACCTCTGTCTCGTGTGAATAATGATACAAAATGCACACGCACATTGAATAGAACACGTCTGTCTCTGGTGAATAAAGATACAGAATGCACACATGCATTGCATAGAACACGTCTGCCTCTGGTGGATAATGATACAGAATGCACAAGCGCATTGCATAGAACACCTCTGTCTCGTGTGAATAATGATACAGAATGCACACGCGCATTGCATAGAACACCTCTGTCTCGTGTGAATAATGATATAAAATGCACACGCACATTGAATAGAACAGGTCTGTCTCTGGTGAATAAAGATACAGAATGCACACATGCATTGCATAGAACACGTCTGCCTCTGGTGAATAATGATACAGAATGCACACGCACATTGCATTGAACACATCTGTTTCGGGATCAATACTGATACAGAATGCGTATAAGCATTGCATAGAACACGTCTGTCTCTGGTGAATAATGATACAGAATGCACACGCGCATTGCACAGAACATGTCTGTTCCGTGTGCAATAATGATACAGAATGCGCAAGCGCATTGCATAGAACACGTCTGTATCTGGTGAATAATGATTCAGAATGCACATGCGCATTGCATACAACACGTCTGTCTCTGCTGAATAATGATACAGAATGCACAGGTACATTGCATAGAACATGTCTGTCTCTGGTGAATAATGATACAGAATGCACACGCACATTGCATAGAACACGTCTGTCTATGGTGAATAAAGATACAGAATGCACACACGCATTGCATAGAACACGTCTGCCTCTTTTGAATAATGATACAGAATGCACACGCGCATTTCATAGAACACATCTGTCTCTGGTGAATAATGATACAGAATGGACACACGCATTGCATAGCACACGTCTGTCTCTGGTGAATAATGATACAGAATGGACACACGCATGGCATAGCACACGTCTGTCTCTGGTGAATACTGATACATAATAAGCACGTGCATTGCATAGAACACGTCTGTCTCTGCTGAATAATGATACAGAATGCGCACGCATATTGCATAGAACACGTCTGTCTCTGTTGAATAATGATACAGAATGCACACATCCATTGCATAAAACACGTCTGCCTCTGGTGAATAATGATACAGAATGCACACGCGCATTGCATAGAACACGTCTGTCTCGTGTGAATAATGATACAGAATGCGCCCGCGCATTGCATAGACCACGTCTGTTCGGGGCACAATAATGATACAGAATCCACACGCGCATTGCATAGAACGTGTGTCTTTGGTGAATAATGATACAGAATGTGCACGCACATTGAATAGAAGACGTCTGTTCGGGGCACAATAATGATACAGAATGCACACACATTTTGCATGGAACACGTCTGTCTCTGTTGAATAATGATACAGAATGCACACGCACATTGCATTGAACACATCTGTTTCGGGATCAATACTGATACAGAATGCGTATAAGCATTGCATAGAACACGTCTGTCTGTGGTGAATAATGATACATAATGCACATGCACACTGCATAGAACTGGTCTGTCTCTGGTGAATAATGATACAGAATGCACACGTACATTGCATAGAACATGTATGCTCCGGGTGCAATAATGATACAGAATGGACACATGCATTGGGTAGAACACGTCTCTCTCAGGTGAATAATGTTGCAGAATGCACACGTGCATTGCATAGAACACATCTTTCTCTGGTGAATAATGACACGGAATGCACACGTACATTGCATAAAACACGTCTCCCTCAGGTGAATAATGTTGCAGAATGCACAAGCGCATTGCATAGAACACCTCTGTCTCGTGTGAATAATGATACAAAATGCACACGCACATTGAATAGAACACGTCTGTCTCTGGTGAATAAAGATACAGAATGCACACATGCATTGCATAGAACACGTCTGCCTCTGGTGGATAATGATACAGAATGCACAAGCGCATTGCATAGAACACCTCTGTCTCGTGTGAATAATGATACAGAATGCACACGCGCATTGCATAGAACACCTCTGTCTCGTGTGCATAATGATATAAAATGCACACGCACATTGAATAGAACAGGTCTGTCTCTGGTGAATAAAGATACAGAATGCACACATGCATTGCATAGAACACGTCTGCCTCTGGTGAATAATGATACAGAATGCACACGCACATTGCATTGAACACATCTGTTTCGGGATCAATACTGATACAGAATGCGTATAAGCATTGCATAGAACACGTCTGTCTCTGGTGAATAATGATACAGAATGCACACGCGCATTGCACAGAACATGTCTGTTCCGTGTGCAATAATGATACAGAATGCGCAAGCGCATTGCATACAACACGTCTGTCTCTGCTGAATAATGATACAGAATGCACAGGTACATTGCATAGAACACGTCTCTCTCTGGTGAATAATGATTCAGAATGCACATGCGCATTGCATACAACACGTCTGTCTCTGCTGAATAATGATACAGAATGCACAGGTACATTGCATAGAACATGTCTGTCTCTGGTGAATAATGATACAGAATGCACACGCACATTGCATAGAACACGTCTGTCTATGGTGAATAAAGATACAGAATGCACACACGCATTGCATAGAACACGTCTGCCTCTTTTGAATAATGATACAGAATGCACACGCGCATTTCATAGAACACATCTGTCTCTGGTGAATAATGATACAGAATGGACACACGCATAGCATAGCACACGTCTGTCTCTGGTGAATAATGATACAGAATGGACACACGCATGGCATAGCACACGTCTGTCTCTGGTGAATACTGATACATAATAAGCACGTGCATTGCATAGAACACGTCTGTCTCTGCTGAATAATGATACAGAATGCGCACGCATATTGCATAGAACACGTCTGTCTCTGTTGAATAATGATACAGAATGCACACATCCATTGCATAAAACACGTCTGCCTCTGGTGAATAATGATACAGAATGCACACGCGCATTGCATAGAACACGTCTGTCTCGTGTGAATAATGATACAGAATGCGCCCGCGCATTGCATAGACCACGTCTGTTCGGGGCACAATAATGATACAGAATCCACACGCGCATTGCATAGAACGTGTGTCTTTGGTGAATAATGATACAGAATGTGCACGCACATTGAATAGAAGACATCTGTTCGGGGCACAATAATGATACAGAATGCACACACATTTTGCATGGAACACGTCTGTCTCTGTTGAATAATGATACAGAATGCACACGCACATTGCATTGAACACATCTGTTTCGGGATCAATACTGATACAGAATGCGTATAAGCATTGCATAGAACACGTCTGTCTGTGGTGAATAATGATACATAATGCACATGCACACTGCATAGAACTGGTCTGTCTCTGGTGAATAATGATACAGAATGCACACGTACATTGCATAGAACATGTATGCTCCGGGTGCAATAATGATACAGAATGGACACATGCATTGGGTAGAACACGTCTCTCTCAGGTGAATAATGTTGCAGAATGCACACGTGCATTGCATAGAACACATCTTTCTCTGGTGAATAATGACACGGAATGCACACGCACATTGCATAAAACACGTCTCTCTCAGGTGAATAATGTTGCAGAATGCACACGTGCATTGCATAGCACACGTCTGTCTCTGGTGAATAATCATACAGAATGCACATGCACATTGCATAGAACAGGTCTGTCTCTGGTGAATATTGATACAGAATGCACAAACGCATTGCATAAAACACGTCTTTCTCTGGTGAATAATGACACGGAATGCACATGCACATTGCATAGAACAGGTCTGTCTCTGGTGAATACTGTTGCAGAATGCACACGTGCATTGCATAGCACACGTCTGTCTCTTGTGAATAATGACACAGAATGCACACGCACATTGCATAAAACACGTCTCTCTTAGGTGCATAATGTTGCAGAATGCACACATGTATTGCATAGAACACGTCCTCTGTCTTTGGTGAATAGTGATACAGAATGCACACGCGCATTGCGTAGAACACATCTGTCTCTGGTGAATAATGATACAGAATGCACACACGCATCGCATGGAACACAGCTATCTCTGTTGAATAATGATACAGAATGCACACGCGCATTGCACAGAACATGTATGTTCCGTGTGCAATAATGATACAGAATGCGCAAGCGCATTGCATAGAACACGTCTGTCTCTGGTGAATAATGATTCAGAATGCACATGCGCATTGCATACAACACGTCTGTCTCTGCTGAATAATGATACAGAATGCACAGGTACATTGCATAGAACATGTCTGTCTCTGGTGAATAATGATACAGAATGCACACGCACATTGCATAGAACACGTCTGTCTCTGGTGAATAAAGATATAGAATGCACACACGCATTGCAAAGAACACGTCTGCCTCTTTTGAATAATGATACAGAATGCACATGCGCATTTCATAGAACACATCTGTCTCTGGTGAATAATGATACAGAATGGACACACGCATTGCATAGCACACGTCTGTCTCTGGTGAATAATGATACAGAATGGAGACACGCATGGCATAGCACACGTCTGTCTCTGGTGAATACTGATACATAATAAGCACGTGCATTGCATAGAACACGTCTGTCTCTGCTGAATAATGATACAGAATGCGCACGCATATTGCATAGAACACGTCTGTCTCTGTTGAATAATGATACAGAATGCACAAGCGCATTGCATAGAACACCTCTGTCTCGTGTGAATAATGATACAGAATGCACACGCGCATTGCATAAAACACGTCTGCCTCTGGTGAATAATGATACAGAATGCACACGCGCATTGCATAGAACACGTCTGTCTCTGTTGAATAATGATACAGAATGCACAAGCGCATTGCATAGAACACCTCTGTCTCTGTTGAATAATGATACAGAATGCACACATCCATTGCATAAAACACGTCTGCCTCTGGTGAATAATGATACAGAATGCACACGCGCATTGCATAGAACACGTCTGTCTCGTGTGAATAATGATACAGAATGCGCCCGCGCATTGCATAGACCACGTCTGTTCGGGGCACAATAATGATACAGAATCCACACGCGCATTGCATAGAACGTGTGTCTTTGGTGAATAATGATACAGAATGTGCACGCACATTGAATAGAAGACGTCTGTTCGGGGCACAATAATGATACAGAATGCACACACATTTTGCATGGAACACGTCTGTCTCTGTTGAATAATGATACAGAATGCACACGCACATTGCATTGAACACATCTGTTTCGGGATCAATACTGATACAGAATGCGTATAAGCATTGCATAGAACACGTCTGTCTGTGGTGAATAATGATACATAATGCACATGCACACTGCATAGAACTGGTCTGTCTCTGGTGAATAATGATACAGAATGCACACGTACATTGCATAGAACATGTATGCTCCGGGTGCAATAATGATACAGAATGGACACATGCATTGGGTAGAACACGTCTCTCTCAGGTGAATAATGTTGCAGAATGCACACGTGCATTGCATAGAACACATCTTTCTCTGGTGAATAATGACACGGAATGCACACGCACATTGCATAAAACACGTCTCTCTCAGGTGAATAATGTTGCAGAATGCACACGTGCATTGCATAGCACACGTCTGTCTCTGGTGAATAATGATACAGAATGCACATGCACATTGCATAGAACAGGTCTGTCTCTGGTGAATATTGATACAGAATGCACAAACGCATTGCATAAAACACGTCTTTCTCTGGTGAATAATGACACGGAATGCACACGCACATTGCATAAAACACGTCTATCTCAGGTGAATAATGTTGCAGAATGCACACGTGCATTGCATAGCACACGTCTGTCTCTGGTGAATAATGATACAGAATGCACACACGCATTGCATAGAACACGTCTGTCTCTTGTGAATAATGACACAGAATGCACACGCACATTGCATAAAACACGTCTCTCTTAGGTGCATACTGTTGCAGAATGCACACATGTATTGCATAGAACACGTCCTCTGTCTTTGGTGAATAGTGATACAGAATGCACACGCGCATTGCGTAGAACACATCTGTCTCTGGTGAATAATGATACAGAATGCACACACGCATCGCATGGAACACAGCTGTCTCTGTTGAATAATGATACAGAATGCACACGCGCATTGCACAGAACATGTATGTTCCGTGTGCAATAATGATACAGAATGCGCAAGCGCATTGCATAGAACACGTCTGTCTCTGGTGAATAATGATTCAGAATGCACATGCGCATTGCATACAACACGTCTGTCTCTGCTGAATAATGATACAGAATGCACAGGTACATTGCATAGAACATGTCTGTCTCTGGTGAATAATGATACAGAATGCACACGCACATTGCATAGAACACGTCTGTCTCTGGTGAATAAAGATACAGAATGCACACACGCATTGCAAAGAACACGTCTGCCTCTTTTGAATAATGATACAGAATGCACATGCGCATTTCATAGAACACATCTGTATCTGGTGAATAATGATACAGAATGGACACACGCATTGCATAGCACAC
Organism: Chaetoderma sp. LZ-2023a; assembly: GCA_034401795.1. Classification (NCBI taxonomy): domain Eukaryota; kingdom Metazoa; phylum Mollusca; class Caudofoveata; order Chaetodermatida; family Chaetodermatidae; genus Chaetoderma; species Chaetoderma sp. LZ-2023a. Next base: position 31,383,459 of record CM067361.1, on the reverse strand, counting down.
GTCTGTCTCTGGTGAATAATGATACAGAATGGAGACACGCATGGCATAGCACACGTCTGTCTCTGGTGAATACTGATACATAATAAGCACGTGCATTGCATAGAACACGTCTGTCTCTGCTGAATAATGATACAGAATGCGCACGCATATTGCATAGAACACGTCTGTCTCTGTTGAATAATGATACAGAATGCACAAGCGCATTGCATAGAACACCTCTGTCTCGTGTGAATAATGATACAGAATGCACACGCGCATTGCATAAAACACGTCTGCCTCTGGTGAATAATGATACAGAATGCACACGCGCATTGCATAGAACACGTCTGTCTCTGTTGAATAATGATACAGAATGCACAAGCGCATTGCATAGAACACCTCTGTCTCTGTTGAATAATGATACAGAATGCACACATCCATTGCATAAAACACGTCTGCCTCTGGTGAATAATGATACAGAATGCACACGCGCATTGCATAGAACACGTCTGTCTCGTGTGAATAATGATACAGAATGCGCCCGCGCATTGCATAGACCACGTCTGTTCGGGGCACAATAATGATACAGAATCCACACGCGCATTGCATAGAACGTGTGTCTTTGGTGAATAATGATACAGAATGTGCACGCACATTGAATAGAAGACGTCTGTTCGGGGCACAATAATGATACAGAATGCACACACATTTTGCATGGAACACGTCTGTCTCTGTTGAATAATGATACAGAATGCACACGCACATTGCATTGAACACATCTGTTTCGGGATCAATACTGATACAGAATGCGTATAAGCATTGCATAGAACACGTCTGTCTGTGGTGAATAATGATACATAATGCACATGCACACTGCATAGAACTGGTCTGTCTCTGGTGAATAATGATACAGAATGCACACGTACATTGCATAGAACATGTATGCTCCGGGTGCAATAATGATACAGAATGGACACATGCATTGGGTAGAACACGTCTCTCTCAGGTGAATAATGTTGCAGAATGCACACGTGCATTGCATAGAACACATCTTTCTCTGGTGAATAATGACACGGAATGCACACGCACATTGCATAAAACACGTCTCTCTCAGGTGAATAATGTTGCAGAATGCACACGTGCATTGCATAGCACACGTCTGTCTCTGGTGAATAATGATACAGAATGCACATGCACATTGCATAGAACAGGTCTGTCTCTGGTGAATATTGATACAGAATGCACAAACGCATTGCATAAAACACGTCTTTCTCTGGTGAATAATGACACGGAATGCACACGCACATTGCATAAAACACGTCTATCTCAGGTGAATAATGTTGCAGAATGCACACGTGCATTGCATAGCACACGTCTGTCTCTGGTGAATAATGATACAGAATGCACACACGCATTGCATAGAACACGTCTGTCTCTTGTGAATAATGACACAGAATGCACACGCACATTGCATAAAACACGTCTCTCTTAGGTGCATACTGTTGCAGAATGCACACATGTATTGCATAGAACACGTCCTCTGTCTTTGGTGAATAGTGATACAGAATGCACACGCGCATTGCGTAGAACACATCTGTCTCTGGTGAATAATGATACAGAATGCACACACGCATCGCATGGAACACAGCTGTCTCTGTTGAATAATGATACAGAATGCACACGCGCATTGCACAGAACATGTATGTTCCGTGTGCAATAATGATACAGAATGCGCAAGCGCATTGCATAGAACACGTCTGTCTCTGGTGAATAATGATTCAGAATGCACATGCGCATTGCATACAACACGTCTGTCTCTGCTGAATAATGATACAGAATGCACAGGTACATTGCATAGAACATGTCTGTCTCTGGTGAATAATGATACAGAATGCACACGCACATTGCATAGAACACGTCTGTCTCTGGTGAATAAAGATACAGAATGCACACACGCATTGCAAAGAACACGTCTGCCTCTTTTGAATAATGATACAGAATGCACATGCGCATTTCATAGAACACATCTGTATCTGGTGAATAATGATACAGAATGGACACACGCATTGCATAGCACACGTCTGTCTCTGGTGAATAATGATACAGAATGGAGACACGCATGGCATAGCACACGTCTGTCTCTGGTGAATACTGATACATAATAAGCACGTGCATTGCATAGAACACGTCTGTCTCTGCTGAATAATGATACAGAATGCGCACGCATATTGCATAGAACACGTCTGTCTCTGTTGAATAATGATACAGAATGCACAAGCGCATTGCATAGAACACCTCTGTCTCTGTTGAATAATGATACAGAATGCACACATCCATTGCATAAAACACGTCTGCCTCTGGTGAATAATGATACAGAATGCACACGCGCATTGCATAGAACACGTCTGTCTCGTGTGAATAATGATACAGAATGCGCCCGCGCATTGCATAGACCACGTCTGTTCGGGGCACAATAATGATACAGAATCCACACGCGCATTGCATAGAACGTGTGTCTTTGGTGAATAATGATACAGAATGTGCACGCACATTGAATAGAAGACGTCTGTTCGGGGCACAATAATGATACAGAATGCACACACATTTTGCATGGAACACGTCTGTCTCTGTTGAATAATGATACAGAATGCACACGCACATTGCATTGAACACATCTGTTTCGGGATCAATACTGATACAGAATGCGTATAAGCATTGCATAGAACACGTCTGTCTGTGGTGAATAATGATACATAATGCACATGCACACTGCATAGAACTGGTCTGTCTCTGGTGAATAATGATACAGAATGCACACGTACATTGCATAGAACATGTATGCTCCGGGTGCAATAATGATACAGAATGGACACATGCATTGGGTAGAACACGTCTCTCTCAGGTGAATAATGTTGCAGAATGCACACGTGCATTGCATAGAACACATCTTTCTCTGGTGAATAATGACACGGAATGCACACGCACATTGCATAAAACACGTCTCTCTCAGGTGAATAATGTTGCAGAATGCACACGTGCATTGCATAGCACACGTCTGTCTCTGGTGAATAATGATACAGAATGCACATGCACATTGCATAGAACAGGTCTGTCTCTGGTGAATATTGATACAGAATGCACAAACGCATTGCATAAAACACGTCTTTCTCTGGTGAATAATGACACGGAATGCACACGCACATTGCATAAAACACGTCTATCTCAGGTGAATAATGTTGCAGAATGCACACGTGCATTGCATAGCACACGTCTGTCTCTGGTGAATAATGATACAGAATGCACACACGCATTGCATAGAACACGTCTGTCTCTTGTGAATAATGACACAGAATGCACACGCACATTGCATAAAACACGTCTCTCTTAGGTGCATACTGTTGCAGAATGCACACATGTATTGCATAGAACACGTCCTCTGTCTTTGGTGAATAGTGATACAGAATGCACACGCGCATTGCGTAGAACACATCTGTCTCTGGTGAATAATGATACAGAATGCACACACGCATCGCATGGAACACAGCTGTCTCTGTTGAATAATGATACAGAATGCACACGCGCATTGCACAGAACATGTATGTTCCGTGTGCAATAATGATACAGAATGCGCAAGCGCATTGCATAGAACACGTCTGTCTCTGGTGAATAATGATTCAGAATGCACATGCGCATTGCATACAACACGTCTGTCTCTGCTGAATAATGATACAGAATGCACAGGTACATTGCATAGAACATGTCTGTCTCTGGTGAATAATGATACAGAATGCACACGCACATTGCATAGAACACGTCTGTCTCTGGTGAATAAAGATACAGAATGCACACACGCATTGCAAAGAACACGTCTGCCTCTTTTGAATAATGATACAGAATGCACATGCGCATTTCATAGAACACATCTGTATCTGGTGAATAATGATACAGAATGGACACACGCATTGCATAGCACACGTCTGTCTCTGGTGAATAATGATACAGAATGGAGACACGCATGGCATAGCACACGTCTGTCTCTGGTGAATACTGATACATAATAAGCACGTGCATTGCATAGAACACGTCTGTCTCTGCTGAATAATGATACAGAATGCGCACGCATATTGCATAGAACACGTCTGTCTCTGTTGAATAATGATACAGAATGCACAAGCGCATTGCATAGAACACCTCTGTCTCGTGTGAATAATGATACAGAATGCACACGCGCATTGCATAGAACACGTCTGTCTCTGGTGAATAATGATACAGAATGCACACGCGCATTGCACAGAACATGTATGTTCCGTGTGCAATAATGATACAGAATGCGCAAGCGCATTGCATAGAACACGTCTGTCTCTGGTGAATAATGATTCAGAATGCACATGCGCATTGCATACAACACGTCTGTCTCTGCTGAATAATGATACAGAATGCACAGGTACATTGCATAGAACATGTCTGTCTCTGGTGAATAATGATACAGAATGCACACGCACATTGCATAGAACACGCCTGTCGCTGGTGAATAAAGATACAGAACGCACACACGCATTGCATAGAACACGTCTGCCTCTTTTGAATAACGATACAGAATGCACACGCGCATTTCATAGAACACATCTGTCTCTGGTGAATAATGATACAGAATGGACACACGCATTGCATAGCACACGTCTGTCTCTGGTGAATAATGATACAGAATGGACACACGCATGGCATAGCACACGTCTGTCTCTGGTGAATACTGATACATAATAAGCACGTGCATTGCATAGAACACGTCTGTCTCTGCTGAATAATGATACAGAATGCGCACGCATATTGCATAGAACACGTCTGTCTCTGTTGAATGATGATACAGAATGCACACATCCATTGCATAAAACACGTCTGCCTCTGGTGAATAATGATACAGAATGCACACGCGCATTGCATAGAACACGTCTGTCTCGTGTGAATAATGATACAGAATGCGCCCGCGCATTGCATAGACCACGTCTGTTCGGGGCACAATAATGATACAGAATCCACACGCGCATTGCATAGAACGTGTGTCTTTGGTGAATAATGATACAGAATGTGCACGCACATTGAATAGAAGACGTCTGTTCGGGGCACAATAATGATACAGAATGCACACACATTTTGCATGGAACACGTCTGTCTCTGTTGAATAATGATACAGAATGCACACGCACATTGCATTGAACACATCTGTTTCGGGATCAATACTGATACAGAATGCGTATAAGCATTGCATAGAACACGTCTGTCTGTGGTGAATAATGATACATAATGCACATACACATTGCATAGAACTGGTCTGTCTCTGGTGAATAATGATACAGAATGCACACACGCATTGCATAGAACATGTATGCTCCGGGTGCAATAATGATACAGAATGGACACATGCATTGGGTAGAACACGTCTCTCTCAGGTGAATAATGTTGCAGAATGCACACGTGCATTGCATAGAACACATCTTTCTCTGGTGAATAATGACACGGAATGCACACGCACATTGCATAAAACACGTCTCTCTCAGGTGAATAATGTTGCAGAATGCACACGTGCATTGCATAGCACACGTCTGTCTCTGGTGAATAATGATACAGAATGCACATGCACATTGCATAGAACAGGTCTGTCTCTGGTGAATATTGATACAGAATGCACAAACGCATTGCATAAAACACGTCTTTCTCTGGTGAATAATGACACGGAATGCACACGCACATTGCATAAAACACGTCTATCTCAGGTGAATAATGTTGCAGAATGCACACGTGCATTGCATAGCACACGTCTGTCTCTGGTGAATAATGATACAGAATGCACATGCACATTGCATAGAACAGGTCTGTCTCTGGTGAATAATGATACAGAATGCACACACGCATTGCATAGAACACGTCTGTCTCTGGTGAATACAGATACAGAATGCAGACACGCATTGCATGGAACACGGCTGCCTCGTGTGAATAATGATACAAAATGCACACGCACATTGCATAGAACACGTCTGTCTCTGGTGAATAATGTTGCAGAATGCACAAGCGCATTGCATAGAACACGTCTGTCTCTGCTGAATAATGATACAGAATGCACACGCACATTGCATAGAACACGTCTGTCTCTGGTGAATAATGATACAGCATGCACCCATGCATTGCAGAAAACACGTCTGCCTCTGGTGAATAATGATACAGAATGCACAAGCGCATTGCATAGAACACGTCTGTTCGGGGCACAATAATGATGCAGAATCCATACGCGCATTGAATAGAACGTTTGTCTTTGGTGAATAATGATACAGAATGTGCACGCACATTGCATAGAACACGTCTGTTCGGGGCAAAATAATGATACAGAATGCACACACGCATGGAATTGAACATCTGTCTTCGGTGAATAATGATACAGAATGCACACGCGCATTGCATGGAACACGTCTGTCTCTGGTGAATAAAGATACAGAATGCACACACGCATTGCATAGAACACCTCTGTCTCGTGTGAATAATGATTCAGAATGCACACGCACATTGCATAGAACACGTCTGTCTCTGGTGAATAAAGATACAGAATGCAGACACGCATTGCATAAAACACGTCTGCCTCTGGTGAATAATGATACAGAATGCACAAGCGCATTGCATAGAACACCTCTGTCCGTGTGAATAATGATATACAATGCACACGCACATTGCATAGAACACGTCTGTCTCTGGTGAATAAAGATACAGAATGCAGACACGCATTGCATAGAACACGTCTGTGTCTGGTGAATAATCATACAGAATGCACACGCGCATTGCATAGCACACGTCTGTCTCTGGTGAATAAAGATACAGAATGCACACACACATTGCATAGAACACGGCTGCCTCGTGTGAATAATGATACAACATGCACACACGCATTGCATAAAACACGCCTCTCTCTGGTGAATAATGATACAGAATGCACACACGCATTGCATAGAACATGTTTGTCTCTGGTGAATACTGATACAGAATGCACACGCGCATTGCATAGAACACGTCTGTCTCTTGTGAATAAAGATACAGAATGCACACACGCATTGCATAGAACACGTCTGCCTCGTGTGAATAATGATACAAAATGCACACGAACATTGCATAGAACACGTCTGTCTCTGGTGAATAATGTTGCAGAATGCACAAGCGCATTGCATAGAACACCTCTGTCTCATGTGAATAATGATACAAAATGCACACGCACATTGCATAGAACACGTCTGTCTCGGGTGAATAAAGATACAGAATGCACACACGCATTGCATAGAACACGTCTGCCTCTGGTGAATAATGATACAGAATGCACAAGCGCATTGCATAGAACACCTCTGTCTCGTGTGAATAATGATACAGAATGCGCTCACGCATTGCATAGAAAACCTCTGTCCCGTGTGAATAATGATCCAAAATGCACACGCACATTGCATAGAACACGTCTGTCTCTGGTGAATAAAGATACAGAATGCAGACACGCATTGCATAGAACACGTCTGTCTCTGGTGAATAATCATACAGAATGCACACGCGCATTGCATAGAACACGTCTGTCTCTGGTGAATAAAGATACAGAATGCACACACGCATTGCATAGAACACGTCTGCCTCGTGTGAATAATGATACAAAATGCACACACGCATTGCATAAAACACGTCTGCCTCTGGTGAATAATGATTCAGAATGCACACGCTCATTGCATAAAGCACGCCTCTCTCTGGTGTATAATGATACAGAATGCACACACGCATTGCATATAACATGTATGTTCCGGGTGCAATAATGATACAAAATGCACACGCACATTGCATAGAACACGTCTGTCTCTGCTGAATAATGATACAGAATGCACACGCACATTGCATAGAACACGTCTGTCTCTGGTGAATAATGATACAGCATGCACCCATGCATTGCAGAAAACACGTCTGCCTCTGGTGAATAATGATACAGAATGCACAAGCGCATTGCATAGAACACGTCTGTTCAGGGCACAATAATGATGCAGAATCCACACGCGCATTGCATAGAACGTTTGTCTTTGGTGAATAATGATACAGAATGTGCACGCACATTGCATAGAACATGTATGTTCCGGGTGCAATACTGATACAGAATGCGCACACGCATTGCATAGAACACGTGTGTCTCTGGTGAATAATGATACAGAATGTGCATGCGCATTGCATAGAACACGTCTGTCTCTGGTGAATAATGATACAGTATGTGCATGCACATTGCATAGAACACGTTTGCCTCGTGTGAATAATGATACAAAATGCACACGCATATTGCATAGAACACGTCTGTCCCTGATGAATAATGTTGCAGAATGCACAAGCGCATTGCATAGAACACCTCTGTCTCCTGTGAATAATGATACAAAATGCACACGCACATTGCATAGAACACGTCTGTCTCTGGTGAATAAAGATACAGAATGCACACACGCATTGCATAGAACACGTCTGCCTCTGGTGAATAATGATACAGAATGCACAAGCGCATTGCATAGACCACCTCTGTCTCGTGTGAATAATGATACAGAATGCACACGCGCATTGCATAGAACACCTCTGTCTCGTGTGAATAATGATACAAAATGCACACGCACATTGAATAGAACACGTCTGTCTCTGCTGAATAATGATACAGAATGCACACGCACATTGCATAGAACACGTCTGTCTCTGGTGAATAATGATACAGCATGCACCCATGCATTGCAGAAAACACGTCTGCCTCTGGTGAATAATGATACAGAATGCACAAGCGCATTGCATAGAACAAGTCTGTTCGGGGCACAATAATGATGCAGAATCCACACGCGCATTGCATAGAACGTTTGTCTTTGGTGAATAATGATACAGAATGTGCACGCACATTGCATAGAACACGTCTGTTCGGGGCAAAATAATGATACAGAATGCACACACGCATGGAATTGAACATCTGTCTTCGGTGAATAATGATACAGAATGCACACGCGCATTGCATGGAACACGTCTGTCTCTGGTGAATAAAGATACAGAATGCACACACGCATTGCATAGAACACCTCTGTCTCGTATGAATAATGATACAGAATGCACACGCACATTGCATAGAACACGCCTGTCTCTGGTGAATAAAGATACAGAATGCAGACACGCATTGCATAGAACACGTCTGCCTCTGGTTAATAATGATACAGAATGCACAAGCGCATTGCATAGAACACCTCTGTCTCGTGTGAATAATGATACACAATGCACACGCACATTGCATAGAACACGTCTGTCTCTGGTGAATAAAGATACAGAATGCAGACACGCATTGCATAGAACACGTCTGTCTCTGGTGAATAATCTTACAGAATGCACACGCGCATTGCATAGCACAGGTCTGTCTCTGGTGAATAAAGATACAGAATGCACACACACATTGCATAGAACACGGCTGCCTCGTGTGAATAATGATACAAAATGCACACACGCATTGCATAAAACACGTCTGCCTCTGGTGAATAATGATTCAGAATGCACACGCTCATTGCATAAAGCACGCCTCTCTCTGGTGAATAATGATACAGAATGCACACACGCATTGCATAGAACATGTCTGTCTCTGATGAATACTGATACAGAATGCACACGCGCATTGCATAGAACACGTCTGTCTCTTGTGAATAAAGATACAGAATGCACACACGCATTGCATAGAACACGTCTGCCTCGTGTGAATAATGATACAAAATGCACACGAACATTGCATAGAACACGTCTGTCTCTGGTGAATAATGTTGCAGAATGCACAAGCGCATTGCATAGAACACCTCTGTCTCATGTGAATAATGATACAAAATGCACACGCACATTGCATAGAACACGTCTGTCTCTGGTGAATAAAGAAACAGAATGCACACACGCATTGCATAGAACACGTTTGCCTCTGGTGAATAATGATACAGAATGCACAAGCGCATTGCATAGAACACCTCTGTCTCGTGTGAATAATGATCCAAAATGCACACGCACATTGCATAGAACACGTCTGTCTCTGGTGAATAAAGATACAGAATGCAGACACGCATTGCATAGAACACGTCTGTCTCTGGTGAATAATCATACAGAATGCACACGCGCATTGCATAGCACAGGTCTGTCTCTGGTGAATAAAGATACAGAATGCACACACACATTGCATAAAACACGTCTGCCTCTGGTGAATAATGATACAAAATGCACACACGCATTGCATAAAACACGTCTGCCTCTGGTGAATAATGATTCAGAATGCACCGCTCATTGCATAAAGCACGCCTCTCTCTGGTGAATAATGATACAGAATGCACACACGCATTGCATAGAACATGTCTGTCTCTGATGAATACTGATACAGAATGCACACGCGCATTGCATAGAACACGTCTGTCTCTTGTGAATAAAGATACAGAATGCACACACGCATTGCATAGAACACGTCTGCCTCGTGTGAATACTGATACAAAATGCACACGAACATTGCATAGAACAGGTCTGTCTCGTGTGAATAATGATACAGAATGCACACGCGCATTGCATAGAACACCTCTGTCTCGTGTGAATAATGATACAAAATGCACACGCACATTGAATAGAACACGTCTGTCTCTGCTGAATAATGATACAGAATGCACACGCACATTGCATAGAACACGTCTGTCTCTGGTGAATAATGATACAGCATGCACCCATGCATTGCAGAAAACACGTCTGCCTCTGGTGAATAATGATACAGAATGCACAAGCGCATTGCATAGAACAAGTCTGTTCGGGGCACAATACTGATGCAGAATCCACACACGCATTGCATAGAACGTTTGTCTTTGGTGAATAATGATACAGAATGTGCACGCACATTGCATAGAACACGTCTGTTCGGGGCAAAATAATGATACAGAATGCACACACGCATGGAATTGAACATCTGTCTTCGGTGAATAATGATACAGAATGCACACGCGCATTGCATGGAACACGTCTGTCTCTGGTGAATAAAGATACAGAATGCACACACGCATTGCATAGAACACCTCTGTCTCGTATGAATAATGATACAGAATGCACACGCACATTGCATAGAACACGCCTGTCTCTGGTGAATAAAGATACAGAATGCAGACACGCATTGCATAGAACACGTCTGCCTCTGGTGAATAATGATACAGAATGCACAAGCGCATTGCATAGAACACCTCTGTCTCGTGTGAATAATGATACACAATGCACACGCACATTGCATAGAACACGTCTGTCTCTGGTGAATAAAGATACAGAATGCAGACACGCATTGCATAGAACACGTCTGTCTCTGGTGAATAATCTTACAGAATGCACACGCGCATTGCATAGCACAGGTCTGTCTCTGGTGAATAAAGATACAGAATGCACACACACATTGCATAGAACACGGCTGCCTCGTGTGAATAATGATACAAAATGCACACACGCATTGCATAAAACACGTCTGCCTCTGGTGAATAATGATTCAGAATGCACACGCTCATTGCATAAAGCACGCCTCTCTCTGGTGAATAATGATACAGAATGCACACACGCATTGCATAGAACATGTCTGTCTCTGATGAATACTGATACAGAATGCACACGCGCATTGCATAGAACACGTCTGTCTCTTGTGAATAAAGATACAGAATGCACACACGCATTGCATAGAACACGTCTGCCTCGTGTGAATAATGATACAAAATGCACACGAACATTGCATAGAACACGTCTGTCTCTGGTGAATAATGTTGCAGAATGCACAAGCGCATTGCATAGAACACCTCTGTCTCATGTGAATAATGATACAAAATGCACACGCACATTGCATAGAACACGTCTGTCTCTGGTGAATAAAGATACAGAATGCACACACGCATTGCATAGAACACGTTTGCCTCTGGTGAATAATGATACAGAATGCACAAGCGCATTGCATAGAACACCTCTGTCTCGTGTGAATAATGATCCAAAATGCACACGCACATTGCATAGAACACGTCTGTCTCTGGTGAATAAAGATACAGAATGCAGACACGCATTGCATAGAACACGTCTGTCTCTGGTGAATAATCATACAGAATGCACACGCGCATTGCATAGCACAGGTCTGTCTCTGGTGAATAAAGATACAGAATGCACACACACATTGCATAGAACACGGCTGCCTCGTGTGAATAATGATACAAAATGCACACACGCATTGCATAAAACACGTCTGCCTCTGGTGAATAATGATTCAGAATGCACCGCTCATTGCATAAAGCACGCCTCTCTCTGGTGAATAATGATACAGAATGCACACACGCATTGCATAGAACATGTCTGTCTCTGATGAATACTGATACAGAATGCACACGCGCATTGCATAGAACACGTCTGTCTCTTGTGAATAAAGATACAGAATGCACACACGCATTGCATAGAACACGTCTGCCTCGTGTGAATAATGATACAAAATGCACACGAACATTGCATAGAACACGTCTGTCTCTGGTGAATAATGTTGCAGAATGCACAAGCGCATTGCATAGAACACCTCTGTCTCGTGTGAATAATGATACAGAATGCGCTCACGCATTGCATAGAAAACCTCTGTCTCGTGTGAATAATGATCCAAAATGCACACGCACATTGCATAGAACACGTCTGTCTCTGGTGAATAAAGATACAGAATGCAGACACGCATTGCATAGAACACGTCTGTCTCTGGTGAATAATCATACAGAATGCACACGCGCATTGCATAGAACACGTCTGTCTCTGGTGAATAAAGATACAGAATGCACACACGCATTGCATAGAACACGTCTGCCTCGTGTGAATAATGATACAAAATGCACACACGCATTGCATAAAACACGTCTGCCTCTGGTGAATAATGATTCAGAATGCACACGCTCATTGCATAAAGCACGCCTCTCTCTGGTGAATAATGATACAGAATGCACACACGCATTGCATATAACATGTATGTTCCGGGTGCAATAATAATACAGAATGCGCTCACGCATTGCATAGAAAACCTCTGTCTCTGGTGAATAATGATACAGTATGTGCATGCGCATTGCATAGAACACGTTTGTCTCTGGTGAATAATGATACAGAATGCACACGCGCATTGCATAGAACACGTCTGTCTCTTGTGAATAATGTTGCAGAATGCACAAGCGCATTGCATAGAACACCTCTGTCTCCTGTGAATAATGATACAAAATGCACACGCACATTGCATAGAACACGTCTGTCTCTGGTGAATAAAGATACAGAATGCACACACGCATTGCATAGAACACGTCTGCCTCTGGTGAATAATGATACAGAATGCACAAGCGCATTGCATAGACCACCTCTGTCTCGTGTGAATAATGATACAGAATGCACACGCGCATTGCATAGAACACCTCTGTCTCGTGTGAATAATGATACAAAATGCGCACGCACATTGCATAGAACACGTCTGTCTCTGGTGAATACAGATACAGAATGCAGACACGCATTGCATGGAACACGGCTGCCTCGTGTGAATAATGATACAGAATGCACACGCGCATTGCATAGAACACCTCTGTCTCGTGTGAATAATGATACAAAATGCACACGCACATTGCATAGAACACGTCTGTCTCTGCTGAATAATGATACAGAATGCACACGCACATTGCATAGAACACGTCTGTCTCTGGTGAATAATGATACAGCATGCACCCATGCATTGCAGAAAACACGTCTGCCTCTGGTGAATAATGATACGAATGCACAAGTGCATTGCATAGAACACGTCTGTTCGGGGCACAATAATGATGCAGAATCCACACGCGCATTGCATAGAACGTTTGTCTTTGGTGAATAATGATACAGAATGTGCACGCACATTGCATAGAACACGTCTGTTCGGGGCAAAATAATGATACAGAATGCACACACGCATGGAATTGAACATCTGTCTTCGGTGAATAATGATACAGAATGCACACGCGCATTGCATGGAACACGTCTGTCTCTGGTGAATAAAGATACAGAATGCACACACGCATTGCATAGAACACCTCTGTCTCGTGTGAATAATGATACAGAATGCACACGCACATTGCATAGAACACGTCTGTCTCTGGTGAATAATGATACAGAATGCACAAGCGCATTGCATAGAACACCTCTGTCTCGTGTGAATAATGATACACAATGCACACGCACATTGCATAGAACACGTCTGTCTCTGGTGAATAAAGATACAGAATGCAGACACGCATTGCATAGAACACGTCTGTCTCTGGTGAATAATCATACAGAATGCACACGCGCATTGCATAGCACACGTCTGTCTCTGGTGATTACAGATACAGAATGCACACACACATTGCATAGAACACGGCTGCCTCGTGTGAATAATGATACAAAATGCACACACGCATTGCATAAAACACGTCTGCCTCTGGTGAATAATGATTCAGAATGCACACGCTCATTGCATAAAGCACGCCTCTCTCTGGTGAATAATGATACAGAATGCACACACGCATTGCATAGAACATGTCTGTCTCTGGTGAATACTGATACAGAATGCACACGCGCATTGCATAGAACACGTCTGTCTCTTGTGAATAAAGATACAGAATGCACACACGCATTGCATAGAACACGTCTGCCTCGTGTGAATAATGATACAAAATGCACATGAACATTGCATAGAACACGTCTGTCTCTGGTGAATAATGTTGCAGAATGCACAAGCGCATTGCATAGAACACCTCTGTCTCATGTGAATAATGATACAAAATGCACACGCACATTGCATAGAACACGTCTGTCTCGTGTGAATAATGATACAGAATGCCCTCACGCATTGCATAGAAAACCTCTGTCTCGTGTGAATAATGATCCAAAATGCACACGCACATTGCATAGAACACGTCTGTCTCTGGTGAATAAAGATACAGAATGCAGACACGCATTGAATAGAACACGTCTGTCTCTGGTGAATAATCATACAGAATGCACACGCGCATTGCATAGAACACGTCTGTCTCTGGTGAATAAAGATACAGAATGCACACACGCATTGCATAGAACACGTCTGCCTCGTGTGAATAATGATACAAAATGCACACACGCATTGCATAAAACACGTCTGCCTCTGGTGAATAATGATTCAGAATGCACACGCTCATTGCATAAAGCACGCCTCTCTCTGGTGAATAATGATACAGAATGCACACACGCATTGCATATAACATGTATGTTCCGGGTGCAATAATGATACAGAATGCGCACACGCATTGCATAGAATACGTTTGTCTCTGGCGAATAATGATACAGAATGTGCATGCGCATTGCATAGAACACGTCTGTCTCTGGTGAATAATGATACAGTATGTGCATGCGCATTGCATAGAACACGTTTGTCTCTGGTGAATAATGATACAGAATGCACACGCGCATTGCATAGAACACGTCTGTCTCTTGTGAATAAAGATACAGAATGCACCCACGCATTGCATAGAACACGTTTGCCTCGTGTGAATAATGATACAAAATGCACACGCATATTGCATAGAACACGTCTGTCTCTGGTGAATAATGTTGCAGAATGCACAAGCGCATTGCATAGAGCACGTCTGCCTCGTGTGAATAATGATACAAAATGCACACACGCATTGCATAAAACACGTCTGCCTCTGGTGAATAATGATTCAGAATGCACACGCTCATTGCATAAAGCACGCCTCTCTCTGGTGAATAATGATACAGAATGCACACACGCATTGCATATAACATGTATGTTCCGGGTGCAATAATGATACAGAATGCGCACACGCATTGCATAGAACACGTTTGTCTCTGGTGAATAATGATACAGAATGTGCATGCGCATTGCATAGAACACGTCTGTCTCTGGTGAATAAAGATACAGAATGCACACACGCATTGCATAGAACACGTCTGCCTCTGGTGAATAATGATACAGAATGCACAAGCGCATTGCATAGACCACCTCTGTCTCGTGTGAATAATGATACAGAATGCACACGCGCATTGCATAGAACACCTCTGTCTCGTGTGAATAATGATACAAAATGCACACGCACATTGCATAGAACACGTCTGTCTCTGGTGAATACAGATACAGAATGCAGACACGCATTGCATGGAACACGGCTGCCTCGTGTGAATAATGATACAAAATGCACACGCACATTGCATAGAACACGTCTGTCTCTGGTGAATAATGTTGCAGAATGCACAAGCGCATTGCATAGAACACGTCTGTCTCTGCTGAATAATGATACAGAATGCACACGCACATTGCATAGAACACGTCTGTCTCTGGTGAATAATGATACAGCATGCACCCATGCATTGCAGAAAACACGTCTGCCTCTGGTGAATAATGATACAGAATGCACAAGCACATTGCATAGAACACGTCTGTTCGGGGCAAAATAATGATACAGAATGCACACACGCATGGAATTGAACATCTGTCTTCGGTGAATAAAGATACAGAATGCACACACGCATTGCATAGAACACCTCTGTCTCGTGTGAATAATGATACAGAATGCACACGCACATTGCATAGAACACGTCTGTCTCTGGTGAATAAAGATACAGAATGCAGACACGCATTGCATAGAACACGTCTGCCTCTGGTGAATAATGATACAGAATGTGCATGCGCATTGCATAGAACACGCCTGTCTCTGGTGAATAATGATACAGAATGTGCATGCGCATTGCATAGAACATGTCTGTCTCTGGTGAATAATGATACAGTATGTGCATGCGCATTGCATAGAACACGTTTGTCTCTGGTGAATAATGATACAGAATGCACACGCGCATTGCATAGAACACGTCTGTCTCTTGTGAATAAAGATACAGATTGCACACACGCATTGCATAGAACACGTTTGCCTCGTGAGAATAATGATACAAAATGCACACGCATATTGCATAGAACACGTCTGTCTCTGGTGAATATTGTTGCAGAATGCACAAGCGCATTGCATAGAACACCTCTGTCTCCTGTGAATAATGATACAAAATGCACACGCACATTGCATAGAACTCGTCTGTCTCTGGTGAATAAAGATACAGAATGCACACACGCATTGCATAGAACACATCTGCCTCTGGTGAAAAATGATACAGAATGCATACGCGCATTGCATAGAACACCTCTGTCTCGTGTGAATAATGATACAAAATGCACACGCACATTGCATAGAACACGTCTGTCTCTGGTGAATACAGATACAGAATGCAGACACGCATTGCATGGAACACGGCGGCCTCGTGTGAATAATGATACAAAATGCACACGCACATTGCATAGAACACGTCTGTCTCTGGTGAATAATATTGCAGAATGCACAAGCGCATTGCATAGAACACGTCTGTCTCTGCTGAATAATGATACAGAATGCACACCCATTGCATAGAACACGTCTGTCTCTGGTGAATAATGATACAGCAAGCACCCATGCATTGCAGAAAACACGTCTGCCTCTGGTGAATAATGATACAGAATGCACAAGCGCATTGCATAGAACACGTCTGTTCGGGGCACAATAATGATGCAGAATCCACACGCGCATTGCATAGAACGTTTGTCTTTGGTGAATAATGATACAGAATGTGCACGCACATTGCATAGAACACGTCTGTTCGGGGCAAAATAATGATACAGAATGCACACACGCATGGAATTGAACATCTGTCTTCGGTGAATAATGATACAGAATGCACACGCGCATTGCATGGAACACGTCTGTCTCTGTTGAATAAAGATACAGAATGCACACACGCATTGCATAGAACACCTCTGTCTCGTGTGAATAATGATACAGAATGCACACGCACATTGCATAGAACACGTCTGTCTCTGGTGAATAAAGATACAGAATGCAGACACGCATTGCATAGAACACGTCTGCCTCTGGTGAATAATGATACAGAATGCACAAGCGCATTGCATAGAACACCTCTGTCTCGTGTGAATAATGATACACAATGCACACGCACATTGCATAGAACACGTCTGTCTCTGGTGAATAAAGATACAGAATGCACACACACATTGCATAGAACACGTCTGTCTCGTGTGAATAATGATACAGAATGCACACGCACATTGCATAGAACACGTCTGTCTCTGGTGAATAAAGATACAGAATGCAGACACGCATTGCATAGAACACGTCTGCCTCTGGTGAATAATGATACAGAATGCACAAGCGCATTGCATAGAACACCTCTGTCTCGTGTGAATAATGATACAGAATGCCCACGCACATTGCATAGAACACGTCTGTCTCTGGCGAGTAAATATACAGAATGCACACACGCATTGCATAGAACACGTTTGCTTCTGGTGAATAATGATACAGAATGCACAAGCGCATTGCATAGAACACGTCTGTCTCTGGTGAATAATGATACAGAATAAGCACGTGCATTGCATAGAACACGTCTGTCTCTGCTGAATAATGATACAGAATGCACACGCATATTGCATAGAACACGTCTGTCTCTGTTGAATAATGATACAGAATGCACACATCCATTGCATAAAACACGTCTGCCTCTGGTGAATAATGATACAGAATGCACACGCGCATTGCATAGAACAAGTCTGTTCGGGGCACAATAATGATGCAGAATCCACACGCGCATTGCATAGAACACCTCTGTCTCGTGTGAATAATGATACAGAATGCACACGCACATTGCATAGAACACGTCTGTCTCTGGTGAATAAAGAAACAGAATGCACACACGCATTGCATAGAACACGTCTGCCTGTGGTGAATAATGATACAGAATGCACACACGCATTGCATAGAACACGTCTGGCTCTGGTGAATAATGATACAGAATGCACACACGCATTGCATAGAACACGTCTGCCTCTGGTGAATAATGATACAGAATGCACACGCGCATTGCATAGAACACCTCTGTCTCGTGTGAATAACGACACAGAATGCACACGCACATTGCATAGAACACGTCTGTCTCTGGTGAATAAAGATACAGAATGCACACACGCATTGCATAGAACACGTCTGCCTCTGGTGAATAATGATACAGAATGCACAGGCGCATTGCATAGCACACGTCTGTCTCGTGTGAATAATGATACAGAATGCACATCAGCATTGCATAGAACACGTCTGTCTCGTGTGAATAATGATACAGAATGTGCAAGCGCATTGCATGGAACACGTCTGTCTCTGGTGAATAATGATACAGAATGCACACGTGCATTGCATAGCACACGTCTGTCTCTGGTGAATAATGATACATAATGCACATGCACATTGCATAGAACTGGTCTGTCTCTGGTGAAAGATGATACAGAATGCACACACGCATTGCATAGACCAAGTCTTTCACTGGTGAATAATGATACAGAATGCCCACGCACATTGCATAGAACACGTCTGTTCGGGGCACAATAATGATGCAGAATCCACACGCGCATTGCATAGAACGTGTGTCTTTGGTGAATAATGATACAGAATGTGCACGCACATTGCATAGAACACGTCTGTTCGGGGCAAAATAATGATACAGAATGCACACACGCATTGAATTGAACATCTGTCTTTGGTGAATAATGATACAGAATGCACACGCGCATTGCATGGAACACGTCTGTCTCTGTTGAATAATGATACAGAATGCACACGCACATTGCATATAACACGTCTGTCTCTGGGAAAATAATGATACAGAATGCGCACACGCATTGCATAGAACACGTCTGCCTCTGGTGAATAATGATACAGAATGCGCACGCTCATTGCATTGAACAAATCTGTTCCGGGTGCAATAATGATAGAGAAGGCGCATGCGCATTGCATTGAACACATTTGTTTCGGGATCAATAATGATACAGAATGCGCATGAGCATTGCATAGAACATGTCTGTCTCTGGTGACTAATGATACAGAATGCACATGCGCATTGCACAGAACACGTCTGTCTCTGGTGAATAATGATACAGAATGCACACGTACATTGCATGGAACATGTCTGTCTATGGTGAATAATGATACAGATTGCACAAGCGCATTGCGTAGAACACGTCTGTCTCTGGTGAATAATGATCCAGAATGCACATGCGCATTGCATAGATCACGTCTGTCTCTGGTGTTGATTACCTGATCCCCCCATCAGCACCTCCACCCCCACCACCACCACCTCCACCACCACCAACAACAACAACAACAACAACATCAACAGTGTTGTGATAGGTGTAAATTCGATTCGCTTAGCATTAGTACAAGAGTTGTTTTATATGCCTCTGTTCCTGATGTTGTTGTCATGCACACACGAGCGCATGCACACACCAGCACATGCTTGAGACATTGCTGCGTGTACACTGGAATGACTGGCTTGGTAATCGAGCCAGCCATTGCAGTGGCAAAATTTCCAAAATATTCTTCACCTGGCCTGCAAATGGGCATTCGGTAAGTAAATATTTACATTTTTTAAACAAATTTAGTCATTAAAGGATTAAGAGAGGGAGGGAGGGTGGGAGGGAGATAGGGAGAGAGAGAGAGAGAGAGAGAGAGAGAGAGAGAAAGAGAGCACGGGCCTCTATTTCAATTTCGCAACTAACATAATTATATTAATTTATATGGAATGAAATCATCATGTGTTACGGTTCATTTCGTTTCATTACATATAGGCTCACAGATTAAGCCTCTAAAAGTATATATTTTAAACAATTTTAGTTTCAGTAAGTTTGCTGTGTATATGCACATTTAAGTTAGCATCAACATTAAAAGTTTTTCGTTTTTGGAAGAAATTAACTCCTCTTCAAAAGAAAATGGCAATGGGCATAGCAGACGATACCTTGTGATGTCCTTTCATGTTTCCACTGCCCTGTGTCACAGGCCCAGGTGGAAGGGACTCAAAATTACTAGTTTTAGCTTTTGATATTGAGTGCGTCCTTTACCCATGCTAGCTGATTGAGATTGTTAGATTAAGTGAAATGTGTGGATTTTAGACACCCACCTAACTTGTCCATTTCCCGATTATTTGACACTTTCTGGGTTTTTTCCTTGATTTTCATGAAAACTTTACTAATAGTATATCACAAATGACGGGTCAAATGGTGATAGTTTCAGAGTGATCTGACCTCAAGGTCAAGGTCACCCAGTAGTGTCGCAAGACACCAGATTTTATTTTAGGCATATAGTACCTTCCTTTATCTATACAAGTTGATTGAGAGTATGGGATTAAATGAAATTGTAAACTTTGAATCCAAGGTACCTCACAAAATCTTTGCAGATTTCTCGGTTATTTGACACATCAGGGCTTTTTCTTTGAATTAAATGAACTCTTTCATGAAGTTGTCTTGCGCAGAGGTATATTATCGTATGCGCTCCTGGATTATGGTCAAGTGACCCAAGTATTGCAAGTGCTAGGTATGTACCTACTTAGTAATTTGGAAACAATTTTCCCAATAGTTGTTGCTGCCTATATCATCAACAACTTACAGTCATATAGTTTCCAAAATACTGAGTAGGTACATACATAGCGCTTGCAATAATTAGGTCACTTGAACATAATCCAGGAGCGCAGGGTAATTGTGGGATGCGCCCCTAGATTAGGTCCAAGTGACCTAATTATTGCAAGCGCTAGGTGTGTACCTACTCAGTATTTTGGAAACAATATGACTGTAAATTGTTGATGCTATAGGCAGCAACAACTTTTGCGCAAATTGTTTCAATACTGATCAGGCGAATTTTCACCATAAGTGATTAAAAGTTTTAAGAAGAAGTTATATATGGTCTGGATTGTTTGATTGATTAAAAATCTCTTTAACCATTTTAACCCTTTTTATACTGACTGACTGATGTGAAAACAGCTTGCAGTGAGCTAACATAAAATGCTGCTAGAATTATCTTGGGAACAATTTTATTGAAGGCTATTACAGCAGAAATAACTTTAATACATATTGCGTTCAAGAATTTTAGCAGTGTTTTAAGAAAGAAATGATGGATAATTCAGGATGAAAAGGGTTAATTAGTATCTAAAATGTTTAACGGACGCTGTTTAAATAATGTGTATATGTGCGGATATCTATGTTAGATTTTTGTATAAGAAATATTGATGATGTACATAGTGTTTGTGATATAAGAATTGATAAGATATGTACTGAAAGAAGTTGCTAAAAATAACAGCAACAGCTTTCATTCATATTGCGCACAATACCAAATATATCCCATAGAGAAATAATGTCAGGAGAAACAGAAAGAAATATAGTAATCTTGTCCAATTTCAGAATAAAATATGTCCGGTCAATGGAGTCCCGACATGAGTGATATACCCTGTCCAGTCCCCACCCCTTCCTAGACTATCCATGGGCTGTAGATTGTCACAGCTTGAGTGCTATTTGTTCTCAGCCCCTCTCCCCATAGGAATCCACTACTTGAGAGAATGTCAGTGACACACCCCATCCCACGCTGGTACTTTTCATAATCTGAATCCATGCAATATTATGTACAATTCTTGTTCTGACATGAGCCAGGGAATTATGGGACATATATGAATAATCAATACAATTTTTATAAATGCAGTGAATTTAAACCAATCTGAAACCAACAAGTTTTCTCTGCTAATGTATTTCGATGGCCATTTATCTCCAGTCCAAACATAGAAAATTAGCTCGCAAGTGTTCAAGAAACAGTATATCCATTATTGAACTGGCTCTTGAATTTGCAACAACTAAAAAAAACACCTTTCTGTGGCATTTTATTCACTAGCTTGCTGTTGCTTTACTACAGATTAACCCCCTGCGAAGCGAGTATCCCCACCGAGCTAAACACCCCAGCTGTCAGGCACGAACTAGCATGAAGGCCTGGTGCAATGGTGATGATTTTCGGGGTGATCTGACGTCAAGATCAAGGTCACTCAGTAGCTTCATCAGATAACAGTTTTGGTTTTAGGCATGGATTACCTCCCTTTACCCATACTCATCGAACGTCCTAGATTGAATGGCATGTTAAATTTTGAATCGAAGGCCCCACCACCCAAGCATTGCAGATTTCTCGGTTATTTGACACTTCAGGGCTTTTCCCTTGAGGTTAACAAACACCTCAGCAACGTTATATCACTCATGCCCAGAGCAATGGTAATGGTTTCGGTGTGATCTGACATCAAGGTCATCCTGTAGAGTTGATAGATACTAGTTTTTATTTTTGACATGGATTACCTCCCGTTATCTATGCAAGTGGATTGAGATTATGAGATGTAATGAGATTTTAAATTTTGAATCCAAGGCCCCACCGCACAAACTTTGTAGATGTATCAGTTAATTGGCACTTCAGGGCTTTTCCATTGAGTGTCAAGAAACCCGCAGCAGATATATCATTCATGTCAGGTCCAATGGTGATGGTTTCGGATTGATCTGACCTCGAGATCAAGGTTACCTAGTAGGGTCGCAAGATACCAGTTTTCGTTTTGTCATAGATTATCTCCCTTTACGCATGCAAGATGATTGATAGTCTTAGATTGAAAGAAATGTTATCTTTTGAATCCAAGGCACGCCACACAAATTTCGCAGATTTCTCGTTTATTTGACACTTCATGTTCATTTAATCTTGACTATGGCTATACCTTGCATGCCGGATCCAATCGTTATGGTTTTGGAGTGATCGGACCTCAAGTTCAAGGTCACTTCTTAGTTACGAAAATTGTCAGTTTTGGGTTTTGCCAGAAATCAACACCACTTGCCCAGAAATTGTCAATGCGTGTGTAAGAAGAAGCCGTATACTATTTCTTCTTTGCCAGACATCGCAGATTTGCAGTTACCTCAGTAAATCTTCTCTAGTTATTAATAATCTTCTTCTTCTTCTTCTTCTTCTTCTAATTCTTCTTCTTCTTCTTCTTATTATTAGTATTATTAGCATTATTATTATTAGTATTAGTGTAGGACGCCATAGCATTTTGCTGATTTTTTTGCTCATGCTAAGAAATAGAGTTCAACAGAGGTTAAACTTAGACTAACAGACCATTTGAAGATGCTAACAGGTGTTCTCTTTGCATAATCAGACTCAGTTATGTGACAGGCAATTGTGGTATAGAATTTGTAGATAGTCATTACAAGACCCACTATAAAGTGTTACACCTTACCCTTCAAATAGCAATATATCTGGTGAGGCCATACACCCAGACCTTGGGCCACGCCCGTTTCATGGAACATTAGGCCAGGCAACGAGGCAATTGGTATCATGT
This sequence comes from Chaetoderma sp. LZ-2023a, assembly GCA_034401795.1. Taxonomy (NCBI): domain Eukaryota; kingdom Metazoa; phylum Mollusca; class Caudofoveata; order Chaetodermatida; family Chaetodermatidae; genus Chaetoderma; species Chaetoderma sp. LZ-2023a. The sequence continues at coordinate 31,359,153 of CM067361.1, read as the reverse complement.
AATCTTACCAGGGAAAAGTGATAAACTACATTAGGCCACGCCCAGAGACGTTGGGCAATGTACCTTCGACAGGTTATTAGGTCCAACAATGCACCAGCTGACGTCCCATAATCCGACCTACTTCAGGACAATGAGATGGGCCGACTTACCAATACACCAATCTCACCCCGCGATTTTGTAATAGGGCTGGCAAGACCACGCCCCCAGACCTTAGCCCCACCCCCACTCCTTTTTCATGGGTCATTTGAACTGACAACGAGCCATCTAGCATCACGTGACTTGGCCAGGGTGATGATATGGACATCATTAAGCCATACACTGCAGACCATAGGTCACACCACTTTCACAGGGCATTATGACCGACTATGTGCCAGATGGCTCCTCCCTAATCTAATCTAACTCGGGGCGATGATATGGATTCCCTTACCAGCGCGATGCTATGGGCTGCATTAGTTCATACCACCTTATAGTAGGTCACTCCATTTTCATGGTTCATGTGAGCTGACAATGCAGCAGCAGGCATCCAGTAATTTTACCTACCAAGGTGCGACGAGATGGACTCCCTCACCAGTGCACAGACCCTCTAAAATACGCCACACCTCCATTGCAATCGAGCTGGCTAGGCCATGCTCCAACAGCTCTTAGGCCCGTCCGTTTTACATGTCATTATGGCCGATAACGAGCCAGCTGGTGTCATGTGACCTGGCCAGGCTAAATAGATGGACTACATTAGGCCACGCCCACACAGTTTAGGCCACACCCGTTTCTTGGGTCATTAGGCTTGAGAACGCACTGGCTGGTATCCTATAATCTGATCTAACCCAGGGCGACGATATGGACTCAATTACCAGTGTAATGATATGGTCTGCATTATGTCACGCCCCTTGCATTTGGTCATTAGGCCTGGCAACGAGCGTAGATGGTGTCGACCAGGGCGATGAGATGGCCGTCAATACTGCTTGACCTAGAGGGATTACCTGATCTCCAGTACCAGGACGACGGGATGGACGTCGATTCTGATTGGCCTACATGTGCCACGTGGCCTCGGTATTGCCTCATTATACCTGTCAATAATCAGCAAATGCCTGTATATATACATCTCCGAAAACAGCGGAAGATATGGGCGGGTATTATGATTGGAACTTTGATATCATCTCAATTGCATATTAGGCCACGCCCATATGACCATATATGGGCATGGCTGTGACCATTTCCAAATCAATAAATCTAGGTCACCACCCATGTACATATATGGTCGTGTGGGCGTGCCCTAATATGCGAATGAGATGCCATCACAGGTAACATGACCACGTCTCGATCAATCAGAATCGACGCCCATAACGTTACCCTTCTACAGAAGGTGTTAACTGATCTGACAATGACGACGAGATGGACTACCTTACCAAAGGGCGATGAGATAGGCGTTGATTGTGCTTGGCCTAGCGTGGGGCACATGATCTCCACTACCAGGGCGAAGAGATGGGTCAATGTTGTCTGGCCTACAGCTGTCACATGACCACACGCTCACTAAGGAGAACGAACCTCATTACACCTGTTAATCATCGACACCTGGCCACCAATTTACATATCCGAAAACAGCGAGTGCTGAGATTCTGATTGGTCGAGAGAGTGATTCTGTCATCAATATTTGAATTAGGCCACGCCCCCTTTTCCCCGCACAAATGCTCGAATCCGATTGTTCGAGAGAGAACAAAGGATTTTCTCTCTTAAGCAATATGATTCAAGTATTTTTGCCGAAATAATAGGGTGTGACCTAATTCAAATATTGATGACAGCATCGCTCTCTCGATAAATCAGAATCGACGCCTATAACGTGACCGATCAATCAATTGATTAGTACTATACACACATTTTTAGTTAATGGTAGGCTTATTCCCAATCTAAAAATATAGTCGTGGCTTCTTCGAGAATACACCTCTAATGTAATGACCGGCCATCTTATTGCGTCACCACAACAACTAGACCTTTATGCAGACTCCACTTCGGAAACCATACCCATAGGGGACCAGACTATTCCATAGCGGACTGTAAAAGGAACACCGTGGATCTTCTAGGCTGATACAAACCTTAACATCGACTTGATATTAGCATCTACGCAACGCCAGCCAATTCCTGACCTCATTTTGTGTGCGACAGATTTGAATTTTACGACGAATTCAGAGGGACTATTTTTCTGCTAACTATTTTTAATACAGAAATCTATAGGCTTTATATCATCTATTAACATTAGCTAGTATGACGAGAGTAGTGATCGTATCCTTTTATGTTTTAATTGTTTCTACCACCATTTGCTGGTGGGAATGACTACGCCAATGGCTACTCAATACATACTAGATACTGTTCACGATCTCGTATCGAAAGATATCTCGCGAGATACGAATGACCTATTCCATGTAGTTGTGTGTGCTGTCTAGTTAAATTTCATTGATGTGTATATACACATATACCACCGCCCACCCAGTCCCGCACGCAGTCTACTCGGGCACACATTTTGACAGCTGTAAGGCACAGAGGGGCACCTGTATTTACGTGTTTACCACGTCACGATTTCTTGTCTAATGTTTACCCACTTCCTCATGAGAACTTCTTCACGAATACGGTATTTCTATGAGGCGTAACAATGGGGAATAAGTTACACAAGGCATAAGCTATGCCCTCTCCGTGAGTCTCTGCCCAGTGGCACAATAGTAAGGAACAGTCAATTTTTGGCTTAGCCAGTGTCCATTTGCGGGCCAAGACATGATCATTTTGAAAATCTACTACTGGACTTACGGGCTCGATTGTCGAGCCGGTCATTCCAGATGTAAATATTAAAAAAGTGGTTCTTTTGGCCCGCAAATGAATACTCCTCAATACCACTGTTGAGTTCGTTTGGTCGACTTGACCATTAAAGGGTTAATTTCTTACAAAAAGGGATTACAGGTCCACATTCACACCAAAATGCCTGAAAATAAAAACGTTAAATTGTATACCTTTGAAAGCCTAACTTATAATGTAATGTATCTAAATAAATCTCGAAATATGCTGATTTCATTCGGTATATATAAATAGGATCATTTAAGTTGTGACATTGAATTAGAAACACATATCCCTAATCCAACTTCACAGCTACACATTTTTGACACATCATATAAATATCACAAATGTTCTAGATTGTTCAGATCACACCCATATCCTTATGACGGCAGTCACAAAAACGTGTTTTAACCCAAGACGGGTTAACTTATGTGTATGCACCTTTGAAAAGGTGATGAAATTTGAACCAGACACAGCAGGCACATGACGTTGTGTCACCGTTGAATCCATGTTGAAATCACATCATGACGTGATTTCAATGTGGATTCAATGTTGAAACAACGTCATGTGCCTGCTGGGTGTGTTTGCATAAGATGTAGCAAGTAGTCAACTGCTTAGCTTTCCATAAGCAAATTGTTATTGTTCAATTGTTTGTTACAGTGCAGTATACATAAGATATCTTTAAAATGACAGTCACAAAAATTTGTTTTAAATACCAAAATATTCCATAATACATTATAACTAAATGGCACACACGCGGCTGAGTATATCACCAATAACCTGTATGTTAGAAATCGACGTGTCTGTTTCACAGAAGTTTCACAATTTCACATATTGTTAGTTTTTCAGAATTTTAGCAAAGTTGCATAGCTTTTACACCCGAGCTATTTATTTCTTGGCATGTGAGTGCATAGCCAGACTGCGAACATTTTACATTGTACCTGTTTCCGTGAGTGAATTTCCAAAACAAACGTGTTCGCGTGTGTGAGGGTATACACTAGCATGTGGTGTGTAAGGTTGCACAGCGCTGTGTAGAATAGTAACGGGATGGTCGGCTTTTCTGATTGGCTGCGAGAGCTATGAATACATCCCAATTGCATATCAGGGTATGGCCTATTTTTATCGATTTGTGCCACGCCACCTGACCAAATATGGGCATGTGGCCGTAGCCTATTATGTAAATGAGATAATGTCATAACTATATCAGCCAAGCAGAACAGCCTTCCATAACTTCCCTACATTTTGAGCCGATGATTGGCAGATGTAATGAGCCATGAAGGTGTTAGGCTTGAACTCATTTGCATATTAGTGATGTGATAACTTTCGACAAATCGGCAGAGCTGCCATTGTTCGAGTTGTTGAAATTTGTACCCCCCATTTATGCTGATTGATGGGCATAATGAGCCTGAGCTTTCACCATAAGCTATGAATTCTGCCAAATGGATGAGCCGCATTAGCACTAACTGCTAAGCCACAGCCCTAATTATAATATTATTAAATAATATTAATTATTATTAATATTAATAATATTAATTATTATTATCAATATTATATAATAATTAATAATAATATTTAATATTAGAATAAGAAGGCCCGTTCTCGGGTTTAGATTTCCACCTGTGAAAGCTCACTGCTCCTTGTGCAGATTTTGTGAAAATAAATTGTGAAATTCAAAATATGTTTAAAATAATCGTCAGCCTGCTAGTTAATATTGCAATGGCAATCCATGTAGCTTCAACCAAGGGTATGTCTTCTCTCAAGAAGTAGACACCGGAATCAACCTAAGCTGCAGAAATGCCTCAGAACATGCTGGTTGCCAAATGATCCATGAATGCATTTTTGGCATGACACGGGTTTAGGACCCTGGCCAAGCGAATGCTCACATTACCAATCACTGCCTATCAGTGCAGTCACTTCTACAATCGCCAATGTTAAACTTGTAATGTAATTAGCCTTGAAACTATTAGACGACCTTGGACTTCAATCAGACATGTAGGCTACTGCCATTGCTACTGGCTAATGTATATAGTCATGGCAGTACCTTGGCTAGAATGGTTACGCCTGCAACATCTAAATCCTCAAATCAGCTTTTTGCAAAAGTTTCCCAACTATTCACTTTACACTCGAGCGAGGTTTAGGTCATATTAAATGTTAAAACATCAGAAAGACACAGATCCTTGCCCAATCATTATTCATTTGCAAATTTACCACTGGAATGACAAGCTCAGTTACCGAGACAGTCATGTTATGGAGTGGCCACTTAATCTATTGGTTCTGGTGGGGAGGGGGTAGATGGGGTTGGTAGAATCTTGCGACATGACACTTGACATATGACGGTGGCTCTTTAAAAATCGATAAAAATAGGGTCCACCCCACCCCTGATCATATATGGGCGTGTGGGCGTGGCACATGCAAATGAGAACACGTGATACGTTTGTCACCCAATCAGAACAGTCGCCCATCTCGTCGCTCTGCTACTGCCCCGCGCAATAGACGTAGTCTCTTGCCTGGGTATGTTAGGAAGCGAATACAGTTGCTTGTGGACACTAGATGTAAATAGAGGTAGAAAGTTGTTTGTGGGTAGATGACGGAAAGTGTAGCGGTGTGTATGCATAGGTGATGTCAAAATTAGAGGGATTGTTTAGGTATTTGATGTAACTGGATGGTTGCTTGTAGGTAGGTGGTGCCAAATTGGGCGTTGTTTATGGTTAAATGATGTACATACCTAGGTTGTTGGTAGATTGATCATCCACTTCTAGTATCACTGCTGGTGTGCTGGTGTGCATTATAAGGTGTGGGGCTTCTTTTGAGTATGCGATGTAAAATTTAGGGTTGTTTGAAGGTGGACTATATAGAGATTAGCTTCAATATTAGCATTAGTTTTATAAATATGTAAATTCACCTAAGGCATGCAGTTCAGACTGTTGTTATTAAATGTACAATAGCAGGTGAATACTGGCATTACCCGTACTACACACACCGACAAGGCATTTTTACACAGGTTGAAGACATAGACATGAATCAGCCTTCCCATTATAATTAGAAACATGTGAAGTACATTAGAAAATAATATAAATCTCATCTCTTACAGGCCTCTTACGTCATTCACTGCTATGGCAAAAGTATCCAGATCGCAAATTTAGTTTAGTGACATACATAAAGTACAAGATATCAGTATGGTAACAAGCACATGGGCGCGGGAGGCTTTCTCCCTAGGCCAGTCCAAGACGTCTCCTGGGCATGGGCGAGCGAATATGGCCACATAGCTGTCACGAGTCTAGGAGGACTAACCCAATTCCATCAATCGGGAGTGTGGCTTGGCTCAACACCAGAGAACATTTGAAATTTAATTGCTCTTTGAATGGAATTCATACATTTAGAATGGGATTCATGCTTTCAGAATGGGATTCATACCTTTATGTATGAAATACCACTTGATATTTTTTACATAATGATCCTATGCAGAATAATGATACAGAATGGCACATGCATTGCATAGAACGCATCTGTCTCTGGTGAATAACGGTACAGAATGCACATGCGCATTGCATAGAACACCTCTGTCTCATGTGAATAATGATACAGAATGCACACGCACATTGCATAAAACACGCCTCTCTCTGGTGAATAATGTTGCAGAATGCACACATGTATTGCATAGAACACGTCGTCTGTCTTTGGTGAATAGTGATACAGAATGCACACGCGCATTGCATAGAACAGGTCTGTCTCTGGTGAATAATGATACAGAATCCACACACGCATTGCATAAAACACGTCTGCCTCTGGTGAATAATGATACAGAATGCACACGCGCATTGCATAGAACACGTCTGTCTCGTGTGAATAATGATACAGAATGCACACGCACATTGCATAAAACACGCCTCTCTCTGGTGAATAATGATGCAGAATGCACAGGCACATTGCATAGAAAAGGTCTGTCTCTGGTGAATAACGATACAGAATGCACACACGCATTGCATAGAACACGTCTCTCTCTGGTGAATAATGATACAGAATGGACACACGCATTGCATAGCACACGTCTGTCTCTGTTGAATAATGATACAGATGCACACGCGCATTGCACAGAACATGTATGTTCCGTGTGCAATAATGATACAGAATGCCCACATGCATTGCGGAAAACACGTCTGCCTCTGGTGAATAATGATACAGAATGCACACGCGCATTGCATAGAACACGTCTGTTCGGGGCACAATAATGATGCAGAATCCACACGCGCATTGCATAGAACGTGTATTTTGGTGAATAATGATACAGAATGTGCACGCACATTGCATAGAACACGTATGTTCGGGGCAAAATAATGATACAGAATGCACACATGCATTGAATTGAACGTCTGTCTTTGGTGAATAATGATACAGAATGCACACGCGCATTGCATGGAACACGTCTGTCTCTGTTGAATAATGATACAGAATGAACATGCACATTGCATAGAACACGTCTGTCTCTGGGAAAATAATGATACAGAATGCGCACACGCATTGCATAGAACACGTCTGCCTCTGGTGAATAATGATACAGAATGCGCATGCGCATTGCATAGAACAAATCTGTTCCGGGTGCAATAATGATAGAGAATGCGCAAGCGCATTGCATTGAACACATTTGTTTCGGGATCAAGAATGATACAGAATGCACATGCGCATTGCGTAGAACACGTCTGTCTCTGGTGAATAATGATACAGAATGCAC
>CM067361.1:31225950-31351107 GCA_034401795.1 Chaetoderma sp. LZ-2023a | reverse complement strand
AGAGACAGACGTGTTCTATGCAATGCGCATGCACATTCCGTATCATTATTCACCAGAGACAGACGTGTTCTATGCAATGCGCATGTGCATTCTGTATCATTATTGCACCTGGAACATACATGTTCTATGCAATTCGCGTGTGCATTCTGTATCATTATTCACCAGAGACAGACGCGTTCTATGCAATGCATGTTTGCATTCTGTATCATTATTCACCAGAGACAGACGTGTTCTATGCAATGCGCGTGTGCATTCTGTATCATTATTCTCCAAAGACAGACGACGTGTTCTATGCAATATGTGTGTGCATTCTGCATCATTATTCACCAGAGACAGACGTGTTCTATGCAATGTACGGTGCATTCTGTATCATTATTCACCAGAGACAGACGTGTTCTATGCAATGCGCGTGTGCATTCTGTATCACTATTCACCAAGGACAGACGACGTGTTCTATGCAATACATGTGTGCATTCTGCAACATTATTCACCAGAGAGAGGCGTGTTTTATGCAATGGGCGTGTGCATTCTGTATCATTATTCACACGAGATAGACGTGTTCTATGCAATGTGCGTGTGCATTCTGTATCATTATTCACCAGAGACAGACGTGTTTCTATGCAATGCGCTTGCGCATTTTGTATCATTATTCACACGGACAGACATGTTCTATGCAATGCGCGTGTGTATTCTGTATCATTATTCACCAGAGACAGACGTGTTCTATGAAATGCGCGTGTGCATTCTGTATCAATTTTCACCAGAGGCAGACGTGTTCTATGCAATGCGCGTGTGCATTCTGTATCATTATTCACACGAGACATACGTGTTCCATGAAATGCGCGTGTGCATTCTGTATCATTATTCACATGAGACAGAGGTGTTCTATGCAATGCGCATGTGCATTCTGTATCATTATTCACCAGAGACAGACGTGGTCTATGCAATGCGCGTGTGCATTCTGTATCATTATTCACCAGAGACAGACGTGTTCTATGCAATGCGCGTGTGCATTCTGTATCATTATTCACCAGAGACAGACGTGTTCTATGAAATGCGCGTGTGCATTCTGTATCAATTTTCACCAGAGACAGACGTGTTCTATGCAATGCGCGTGTGCATTCTGTATCATTATTCACACGAGACAGACGTGTTCCATGAAATGCGCGTGTGCATTCTGTATCATTATTCACATGAGGCAGTGGAGTTCTATGCAATGCGTGTGTCCATTCTGTATCATTATTCACCAGAGACAGACGTGTTCTATGAAATGCGCGTGTGCATTCTGTATCATTTTTCACCAGAGACAGACGTGTTCTATGCAATGCGCATGTACATTATGTATCATTATTCACACGAGACACAGGTGTTCTATGCAATGCCCGTGTGCATTCTGTATCATTATTCACCAGAGACAGACCTGTTCTATGCAATGCGCGTGTGCATTCTGTATCACTATTCACCTAAGACAGACGACGTGTTCTATGCAATACATGTGTGCATTCTGCAACATTATTCACCAGAGAGAGACGTGTTTTATGCAATGTGCGTGTGCATTCTGTATCATTATTCACCAGAGAAAGACGTGGTCTATGCAATGCGCGTGTGCATTCTGTATCATTATTCACCAGAGACAGACGTGTTCTATGCAATGCGCGTGTGCATTCTGTATCATTATTCACCAGAGACAGACGTGTTCTATGAAATGCGCGTGTGCATTCTGTATCATTATTCACACGAGACAGACGTGTTCTATGCAATGCGCGTGTGCATTCTGTATCATTATTCACATGAGGCAGAGTTCTATGCAATGCGTGTGTCCATTCTGTGTCATTATTCACCAGAGACAGACGTGTTCTATGAAATGCGCGTGTGCATTCTGTATCATTATTCACCAGAGACAGACGTGTTCTATGCAATGCGCATGTGCATTCTGTATCATTATTCACACGAGACACAGGTGTTCTATGCAATGCCCGTGTGCATTCTGTATCATTATTCACCAGAGACAGACCTGTTCTATGCAATGCGCGTGTGCATTCTGTATCACTATTCACCTAAGACAGACGACGTGTTCTATGCAATACATGTGTGCATTCTGCAACATTATTCACCAGAGACAGACGTGTTTTATGCAATGTGCGTGTGCATTCTGTATCATTATTCACCAGAGACAGACGTGTTCTATGCAATGTGCGTGTGCATTTTGTATCATTATTCAGTAGAGACAGACGTGTTCTATGCAATGCGCGTGCGCATTCTGTATCATTATTCACCAGAGACAGACGTTTTCTATGCAATGCGCGTGTGCATTCTGTATCATTATTGCACACGGACAGACGTGTTCTATGCAATGTGCGTGTGCATTCTGTATCATTATTCACATGAGGCAGTGGTTTTCTATGCAATGCGCATGTGCATTCTGTATCATTATTCACCAGAGTCAGACGTGTTCTATGCAATGCGCGTGTGCATTCTGTATCATTATCAAACCAGAGACAGGCGTGTTCTATGAATTGCGCGTGTGCATTCTGTATCATTTTCACCAGAGACAGACGTGTTCTATGCAATGCGCGTGTGCATTCTGTATCATTATTCACGCGAGACACAGGTGTTCTATGCAATGCCCGTGTGCATTCTGTATCACTATTCACCTAAGACAGACGACGTGTTCTATGCAATACATGTGTGCATTCTGCAACATTATTCACCAGAGAGAGACGTGTTTTATGCAATGTGCGTGTGCATTCTGTATCATTATTCACCAGAGAAAGACGTGGTCTATGCAATGCACGTGTGCATTCTGTATCGTTATTCACCAGAGACAGACGTGTTCTATACAATGCACGTGTGCATTCTGTATCAGTATTGACCAGAGACAGACGTGTTCTATGCAATGCGCATGCACATTCCGTATCATTATTCACCAGAGACAGACGCGTTCTATGGAATGCGCATGCGCATTCTGTATCATTATTGCACCTGGAACATACATGTTCTATGCAATTCGCGTGTGCATTCTGTATCATTATTCACCAGAGACAGACGCGTTCTATGCAATGCATGTTTGCATTCTGTATCATTATTCACCAGAGACAGACGTGTTCTATGCAATGCGCGTGTGCATTCTGTATCATTATTCTCCAAAGACAGACGACGTGTTCTATGCAATATGTGTGTGCATTCTGCATCATTATTCACCAGAGACAGACGTGTTCTATGCAATGTACGGTGCATTCTGTATCATTATTCACCAGAGACAGACGTGTTCTATGCAATGCGCTTGCGCATTTTGTATCACTATTCACCAAGGACAGACGACGTGTTCTATGCAATACATGTGTGCATTCTGCAACATTATTCACCAGAGAGAGGCGTGTTTTATGCAATGGGCGTGTGCATTCTGTATCATTATTCACACGAGATAGACGTGTTCTATGCAATGCCCGTGTGCATTCTGTATCATTATTCACCAGAGGAAGACGTGGTCTATGCAATGCGCGTGTGCATTCTGTATCATTATTCACCAGAGACAGACGTGTTCTATGCAATGCGCGTGTGCATTCTGTATCATTATTCACCAGAGACAGACGTGTTCTATGAAATGCGCGTGTGCATTCTGTATCAATTTTCACCAGAGACAGACGTGTTCTATGCAATGCGCGTGTGCATTCTGTATCATTATTCACACGAGACATACGTGTTCCATGAAATGCGCGTGTGCATTCTGTATCATTATTCACATGAGACACAGGTGTTCTATGCAATGCGCAAGTGCATTCTGTATCATTATTCACCAGAGACAGACGTTTTCTATGCAATGCGCGTGTGCATTCTGTATCATTATTCACCAGAGACAGACGTGTTCTATGCAATGCGCGTGTGCATTCTGTATCATTATTCACCAGAGACAGACGTGTTCTATGAAATGCGCGTGTGCATTCTGTATCAATTTTCACCAGAGACAGACGTGTTCTATGCAATGCGCGTGTGCATTCTGTATCATTATTCACACGAGACAGACGTGTTCCATGAAATGCGCGTGTGCATTCTGTATCATTATTCACACGAGACAGACGTGTTCTATGCAATGCGTGTGCATTCTGTATCATTATTCACAGAGGCAGACGTGTTCTATGCAATGCGCGTGTGCATTCTGTATCATTATTCACCAGAGACAGACGTGTTCTATGCAATGCGCATGTGTGCATTCTGTATCATTATTCACACGAGACACGTGTTCTATGCAATGCCCGTGTGCATTCTGTATCATTATTCACCAGAGACAGACGTGTTCTATGCAATGCGCGTGTGCATTCTGTATCACTATTCACCTAAGACAGACGACGTGTTCTATGCAATACATGTGTGCATTCTGCAACATTATTCACCAGAGAGAGACGTGTTTTATGCAATGTGCGTGTGCATTCTGTATCATTATTCACCAGAGACAGACGTGTTCTATGCAATGCGCGTGTGCATTCTGTATCATTATTCACCAGAGACAGACGTGTTCTATGCAATGCGCGTGTGCATTCTGTATCATTATTCACCAGAGACAGACGTGTTCTATGCAATGTGCGTGTGCATTCTGTATCATTATTCACACGAGACAGACGTGTTCCATGAAATGCGCGTGTGCATTCTGTATCATTATTCACATGAGACAGTGTTCTATGCAATGCGCAAGTGCATTCTGTATCATTATTCACCAGAGACAGACGTGTTCTATGAAATGCGCGTGTGCATTCTGTATCATTATTCACCAGAGACAGACGTGTTTTATGCAATGTGCGTGTGCATTCTGTATCATTATTCACACGAGACACGTGTTCTATGCAATGCCCGTGTGCATTCTGTATCATTATTCACCAGAGACAGACGTGTTCTATGCAATGCGCGTGTGCATTCTGTATCACTATTCACCTAGAGACAGACGACGTGTTCTATGCAATACATGTGTGCATTCTGCAACATTATTCACCAGAGACAGACGTGTTCTATGCAATGTGCGTGTGCATTCTGTATCATTATTCACACGAGACAGACGTGTTCTATGCAATGTGCGTGTGCATTCTGTATCATTATTCACATGAGGCAGTGGTGTTCTATGCAATGCGCATGTGCATTCTGTATCATTATTCACCAGAGTCAGACGTGGTCTATGCAATGCGTGTGTGCATTCTGTATCATTATTCACCAGAGAGAGGCGTGTTCTATGCAATGCGCGTGTGCATTCTGTATCATTATTCACACGAGATAGACGTGTTCTATGCAATGTGCGTGTGCATTCTGTATCATTATTCAGTAGAGACAGACGTGTTCTATGCAATGCATGTGCGCATTTTGTATCATTATTCACCAGAGACAGACGTTTTCTATGCAATGCGCGTGTGCATTCTGTATCACTATTCACCTAAGACAGACGACGTGTTCTATGCAATACATGTGTGCATTCTGCAACATTATTCACCAGAGAGACACATGTTTTATGCAATGTGCGTGTGCATTCTGTATCATTATTCACCAGAGACAGACGTGTTCTATGCAATGCGCGTGTGCATTCTGTATCAGTATTCACCAGAGGCAGACGTGTTCTATGCAATGCGTGTGTGCATTCTGTATCGTTATTCACCAGAGACAGACGTGTTCTATGCAATGTGCGTGTGCATTTTGTATCATTTTTCACATGAGACAGAGGTGTTCTATGCAATGCGCTTGTGCATTCTGCAACATTATTCACCAGAGACAGACGTGTTCTATGCAATGCGCTTGCGCATTTTGTATCACTATTCACCAAGGACAGACGACGTGTTCTATGCAATACATGTGTGCATTCTGCAACATTATTCACCAGAGAGAGGCGTGTTTTATGCAATGGGCGTGTGCATTCTGTATCATTATTCACACGAGATAGACGTGTTCTATGCAATGCCCGTGTGCATTCTGTATCATTATTCACCAGAGGCAGACGTGTTTTATGCAATGCGTGTGTGCATTCTGTATCATTATTCACCAGAGACAGACGTGTTCTATGCAATGTGCGTGTGCATTCTGTATCATTATTCAGTAGAGACAGACGTGTTCTATGCAATGCACGTGCGCATTTTGTATCATTATTCACCAGAGACAGACGTTTTCTATGCAATGCGCTTGCGCATTTTGTATCAGTATTGCACACGGAACAGACGTGTTCTATGCAATGTGCGTGTGCATTCTGTATCATTATTCACATGAGGCAGTGGTGTTCTATGCAATGCGCATGTGCATTCTGTATCATTATTCACCAGAGACAGACGTGTTCTATGCAATGCGTGTGTCCATTCTGTATCATTATTCACCAGAGACAGACGTGTTCTATGAAATGCGCGTGTGCATTCTGTATCAATTTTCACCAGAGACAGACGTGTTCTATGCAATGCGCGTGTGCATTCTGTATCATTATTCACACGAGACACAGGTGTTCTATGCAATGCCCGTGTGCATTCTGTATCATTATTCACCAGAGACAGACCTGTTCTATGCAATGCGCGTGTGCATTCTGTATCATTATTCACATGAGGCAGTGGTGTTCTATGCAATGCGCATGTGCATTCTGTATCATTATTCACCAGAGTCAGACGTGTCTATGCAATGCGTGTGTCCATTCTGTATCATTATTCACCAGAGACAGACGTGTTCTATGCAATTGCGCGTGTGCATTCTGTATCATTATTCATCAGAGACAGACGCGTTCTATGCAATGCATGTTTGCATTCTGTATCATTATTCACCAGAGACAGACGTGTTCTATGCAATGCGCGTGTGCATTCTGTATCATTATTCTCCAAAGACAGACGACGTGTTCTATGCAATATGTGTGTGCATTCTGTATCATTATTCACCAGAGACAGACGTGTTCTATGCAATGCGCGTGTGCATTCTGTATCATTATTCACCAGAGACAGACGTGTTCTATGCAATGCGCGTGTGCATTCTGTATCACTATTCACCAAGGACAGACGACGTGTTCTATGCAATACATGTGTGCATTCTGCAACATTATTCACCAGAGAGAGGCGTGTTTTATGCAATGGGCGTGTGCATTCTGTATCATTATTCACACGAGATAGACGTGTTCTATGCAATGTGCGTGTGCATTCTGTATCATTATTCAGTAGAGACAGACGTTTTCTATGCAATGCGCTTGCGCATTTGTATCATTATTGCACACGGAACAGACATGTTCTATGCAATGCGCGTGTGTATTCTGTATCATTATTCACCAGAGACAGACGTGTTCTATGAAATGCGCGTGTGCATTCTGTATCAATTTTCACCAGAGGCAGACGTGTTCTATGCAATGCGCGTGTGCATTCTGTATCATTATTCACACGAGACAGACGTGTTCCATGAAATGCGCGTGTGCATTCTGTATCATTATTCACATGAGACAGAGGTGTTCTATGCAATGCGCATGTGCATTCTGTATCATTAGTCACCAGAGACAACCGTGGTCTATGCAATGCGTGGGTCCATTCTGTATCATTATAAACCAGAGACAGACGTGTTCTATGAAATGCGCGTGTGCATTCTGTATCGTTATTCACCAGAGACAGACGTGTTCTATGCAATGCGCATGTACATTATGTATCATTATTCACACGAGACACAGGTGTTCTATGCAATGCCCGTGTGCATTCTGTATCATTATTCACCAGGGACAGACCTGTTCTATGCAATGCGCGTGTGCATTCTGTATCACTATTCACCTAAGACAGATGACGTGTTCTATGCAATACATGTGTGCATTCTGCAACATTATTCACCAGAGAGAGACGTGTTTTATGCAATGTGCGTGTGCATTCTGTATCATTATTCACCAGAGGAAGACGTGGTCTATGCAATGCGCGTGTGCATTCTGTATCATTATTCACCAGAGACAGACGTGTTCTATGCAATGCGCGTGTGCATTCTGTATCATTATTCACCAGAGACAGACGTGTTCTATGAAATGCGCGTGTGCATTCTGTATCAATTTTCACCAGAGACAGACGTGTTCTATGCAATGCGCGTGTGCATTCTGTATCATTATTCACACGAGACAGACGTGTTCCATGAAATGCGCGTGTGCATTCTGTATCATTATTCACATGAGGCAGTGGAGTTCTATGCAATGCGTGTGTCCATTCTGTGTCATTATAAACCAGAGACAGACGTGTTCTATGCAATGCGCGTGTGCATTCTGTATCATTTTTCACCAGAGACAGACGTGTTTTATGCAATGCGCATGTGCATTATGTATCATTATTCACACGAGACACAGGTGTTCTATGCAATGCCCGTGTGCATTCTGTATCATTATTCACCAGAGACAGACGTGTTCTATGCAATGCGCGTGTGCATTCTGTATCACTATTCACCTAAGACAGACGACGTGTTCTATGCAATACATGTGTGCATTCTGCAACATTATTCACCAGAGAGACACATGTTTTATGCAATGTGCGTGTGCATTCTGTATCATTATTCACCAGAGAAAGACGTGGTCTATGCAATGCGCGTGTGCATTCTGTATCAGTATTCACCAGAGGCAGACGTGTTCTATGCAATGCGTGTGTGCATTCTGTATCGTTATTCACCAGAGACAGACGTGTTCTATGCAATGTGCGTGTGCATTTTGTATCATTTTTCACATGAGACAGAGGTGTTCTATGCAATGCGCTTGTGCATTCTGCAACATTATTCACCAGAGACAGACGTGTTCTATGCAATGCGCTTGCGCATTTTGTATCACTATTCACCAAGGACAGACGACGTGTTCTATGCAATACATGTGTGCATTCTGCAACATTATTCACCAGAGAGAGGCGTGTTTTATGCAATGGGCGTGTGCATTCTGTATCATTATTCACACGAGATAGACGTGTTCTATGCAATGCCCGTGTGCATTCTGTATCATTATTCACCAGAGGCAGACGTGTTTTATGCAATGCGTGTGTGCATTCTGTATCATTATTCACCAGAGACAGACGTGTTCTATGCAATGTGCGTGTGCATTCTGTATCATTATTCAGTAGAGACAGACGTGTTCTATGCAATGCACGTGCGCATTTTGTATCATTATTCACCAGAGACAGACGTTTTCTATGCAATGCGCTTGCGCATTTTGTATCAGTATTGCACACGGAACAGACGTGTTCTATGCAATGTGCGTGTGCATTCTGTATCATTATTCACATGAGGCAGTGGTTTTCTATGCAATGCGCATGTGCATTCTGTATCATTATTCACCAGAGTCAGACGTGGTCTATGCAATGCGTGTGTCCATTCTGTATCATTATAAACCAGAGACAGGCGTGTTCTATGAATTGCGCGTGTGCATTCTGTATCATTTTTCACCAGAGACAGACGTGTTCTATGCAATGCGCATGTGCATTCTGTATCATTATTCACGCGAGACACAGGTGTTCTATGCAATGCCCGTGTGCATTCTGTATCACTATTCACCTAAGACAGACGACGTGTTCTATGCAATACATGTGTGCATTCTGCAACATTATTCACCAGAGAGAGACGTGTTTTATGCAATGTGCGTGTGCATTCTGTATCATTATTCACCAGAGAAAGACGTGGTCTATGCAATGCACGTGTGCATTCTGTATCGTTATTCACCAGAGACAGACGTGTTCTATACAATGCACGTGTGCATTCTGTATCAGTATTGACCAGAGACAGACGTGTTCTATGCAATGCGCATGCACATTCCGTATCATTATTCACCAGAGACAGACGTGTTCTATGGAATGCGCATGCGCATTCTGTATCATTATTGCACCTGGAACATACATGTTCTATGCAATTCGCGTGTGCATTCTGTATCATTATTCATCAGAGACAGACGCGTTCTATGCAATGCATGTTTGCATTCTGTATCATTATTCACCAGAGACAGACGTGTTCTATGAAATGCGCGTGTGCATTCTGTATCATTATTCTCCAAAGACAGACGACGTGTTCTATGCAATATGTGTGTGCATTCTGCATCATTATTCACCAGAGACAGACGTGTTCTATGCAATGTACGGTGCATTCTGTATCATTATTCACCAGAGACAGACGTGTTCTATGCAATGCGCGTGTGCATTCTGTATCACTATTCACCAAGGACAGACGACGTGTTCTATGCAATACATGTGTGCATTCTGCAACATTATTCACCAGAGAGAGGCGTGTTTTATGCAATGGGCGTGTGCATTCTGTATCATTATTCACACGAGATAGACGTGTTCTATGCAATGTGCGTGTGCATTCTGTATCAGTATTCAGTAGAGACAGACGTTTTCTATGCAATGCGCTTGCGCATTTTGTATCATTATTGCACACGGAATAGACATGTTCTATGCAATGCGCGTGTGCATTCTGTATCATTATTCACCAGAGACAGACGTGTTCTATGAAATGCGCGTGTGCATTCTGTATCAATTTTCACCAGAGGCAGACGTGTTCTATGCAATGCGCGTGTGCATTCTGTATCATTATTCACACGAGACATACGCGTTCCATGAAATGCGCGTGTGCATTCTGTATCATTATTCACATGAGACAGAGGTGTTCTATGCAATGCGCATGTGCATTCTGTATCATTATTCACCAGAGAAAGACGTGGTCTATGCAATGCGCGTGTGCATTCTGTATCATTATTCACCAGAGACAGACGTGTTCTATGCAATGCGCGTGTGCATTCTGTATCATTATTCACCAGAGACAGACGTGTTCTATGAAATGCGCGTGTGCATTCTGTATCAATTTTCACCAGAGACAGACGTGTTCTATGCAATGCGCGTCTGCATTCTGTATCATTATTCACACGAGACAGACGTGTTCCATGAAATGCGCGTGTGCATTCTGTATCATTATTCACATGAGGCAGTGGAGTTCTATGCA
Source organism: Chaetoderma sp. LZ-2023a (assembly GCA_034401795.1). Classification (NCBI taxonomy): domain Eukaryota; kingdom Metazoa; phylum Mollusca; class Caudofoveata; order Chaetodermatida; family Chaetodermatidae; genus Chaetoderma; species Chaetoderma sp. LZ-2023a. Next base: position 31,340,181 of record CM067361.1, on the reverse strand, counting down.
ATGCGTGTGTCCATTCTGTGTCATTATAAACCAGAGACAGACGTGTTCTATGAAATGCGCGTGTGCATTCTGTATCATTTTTCACCAGAGACAGACGTGTTCTATGCAATGCGTGTGTGCATTCTGTATCATTATTCACACGAGACACAGGTGTTCTATGCAATGCCCGTGTGCATTCTGTATCATTATTCACCAGAGACAGACGTGTTCTATGCAATGCGCGTGTGCATTCTGTATCACTATTCACCTAAGACAGACGACGTGTTCTATGCAATACATGTGTGCATTCTGCAACATTATTCACCAGAGAGAGACGTGTTTTATGCAATGTGCGTGTGCATTCTGTATCATTATTCACCAGAGAAAGACGTGTTCTATGCAATGCGCGTGTGCATTCTGTATCATTATTCACCAGAGACAGACGTGTTCTATGCAATGCGCGTGTGCATTCTGTATCATTATTCACCAGAGACAGACGTGTTCTATGCAATGCGCGTGTGCATTCTGTATCATTATTCACACGAGACAGACGTGTTCCATGAAATGCGCGTGTGCATTCTGTATCATTATTCACATGAGGCAGTGGAGTTCTATGCAATGCGTGTGTCCATTCTGTGTCATTATAAACCAGAGACAGACGTGTTCTATGAAATGCGCGTGTGCATTCTGTATCATTATTCACCAGAGACAGACGTGTTTTATGCAATGCGCATGTGCATTCTGTATCATTATTCACACGAGACACAGGTGTTCTATGCAATGCCCGTGTGCATTCTGTATCATTATTCACCAGAGACAGACCTGTTCTATGCAATGCGCGTGTGCATTCTGTATCACTATTCACCTAAGACAGACGACGTGTTCTATGCAATACATGTGTGCATTCTGCAACATTATTCACCAGAGACAGACGTGTTTTATGCAATGTGCGTGTGCATTCTGTATCATTATTCACCAGAGAAAGACGTGTTCTATGCAATGTGCGTGTGCATTCTGTATCATTATTCACATGAGGCAGTGGTGTTCTATGCAATGCGCATGTGCATTCTGTATCATTATTCACCAGAGTCAGACGTGGTCTATGCAATGCGTGTGTCCATTCTGTATCATTATAAACCAGAGACAGACGTGTTCTATGCAATGCGCGTGTGCATTCTGTATCATTATTCATCAGAGACAGACGCGTTCTATGCAATGCATGTTTGCATTCTGTATCATTATTCACCAGTGACAGACGTGTTCTATGCAATGCGCGTGTGCATTCTGTATCATTATTCTCCAAAGACAGACGACGTGTTCTATGCAATATGTGTGTGCATTCTGTATCATTATTCACCAGAGACAGACGTGTTCTATGCAATGTACGGTGCATTCTGTATCATTATTCACCAGAGACAGACGTTTTCTATGCAATGCGCTTGCGCATTCTGTATCACTATTCACCTAAGACAGACGACGTGTTCTATGCAATACATGTGTGCATTCTGCAACATTATTCACACGAGGCAGACGTGTTCTATGCAATGTGCGTGTGCATTCTGTATCATTATTCACCAGAGACAGACGTGTTCTATGCAATGCGCGTGTGCATTCTGTATCAGTATTCACCAGAGACAGACGTGTTCTATGCAATGCGTGTGTGCATTCTGTATCGTTATTCACCAGAGACAGACGTGTTCTATGCAATGTGCGTGTGCATTTTGTATCATTTTTCACATGAGACAGAGGTGTTCTATGCAATGCGCTTGTGCATTCTGCAACATTATTCACCAGAGACAGACGTGTTCTATGCAATGCGCTTGCGCATTTTGTATCACTATTCACCAAGGACAGACGACGTGTTCTATGCAATACATGTGTGCATTCTGCAACATTATTCACCAGAGAGAGGCGTGTTTTATGCAATGGGCGTGTGCATTCTGTATCATTATTCACACGAGATAGACGTGTTCTATGCAATGCCCGTGTGCATTCTGTATCATTATTCACCAGAGGCAGACGTGTTTTATGCAATGCGTGTGTGCATTCTGTATCATTATTCACCAGAGACAGACGTGTTCTATGCAATGTGCGTGTGCATTCTGTATCATTATTCAGTAGAGACAGACGTGTTCTATGCAATGCACGTGCGCATTTTGTATCATTATTCACCAGAGACAGACGTTTTCTATGCAATGCGCTTGCGCATTTTGTATCAGTATTGCACACGGAACAGACGTGTTCTATGCAATGTGCGTGTGCATTCTGTATCATTATTCACATGAGGCAGTGGTTTTCTATGCAATGCGCATGTGCATTCTGTATCATTAATCACCAGAGACAACCGTGGTCTATGCAATGCGTGGGTCCATTCTGTATCATTATAAACCAGAGACAGACGTGTTCTATGAAATGCGCGTGTGCATTCTGTATCATTTTTCACCAGAGACAGACGTGTTCTATGCAATGCGCGTGTGCATTCTGTATCATTATTCACACGAGACACAGGTGTTCTATGCAATGCCCGTGTGCATTCTGTATCATTATTCACCAGAGACAGACCTGTTCTATGCAATGCGCGTGTGCATTCTGTATCATTATTCACATGAGGCAGTGGTGTTCTATGCAATGCGCATGTGCATTCCGTATCATTATTCACCAGAGTCAGACGTGGTCTATGCAATGCGTGTGTCCATTCTGTATCATTATTCACCAGAGACAGGACGTGTTCTATGCAATTGCGCGTGTGCATTCTGTATCATTATTCATCAGAGACAGACGCGTTCTATGCAATGCATGTTTGCATTCTGTATCATTATTCACCAGAGACAGACGTGTTCTATGCAATGCGCGTGTGCATTCTGTATCATTATTCTCCAAAGACAGACGACGTGTTCTATGCAATATGTGTGTGCATTCTGCATCATTATTCACCAGAGACAGACGTGTTCTATGCAATGTACGGTGCATTCTGTATCATTATTCACCAAAGAGAGACGTGTTCTATGCAATGCGCGTGTGCATTCTGTATCACTATTCACCAAGGACAGACGACGTGTTCTATGCAATACATGTGTGCATTCTGCAACATTATTCACCAGAGAGAGGCGTGTTTTATGCAATGGGCGTGTGCATTCTGTATCATTATTCACACGAGATAGACGTGTTCTATGCAATGTGCGTGTGCATTCTGTATCATTATTCAGTAGAGACAGACGTTTTCTATGCAATGCGCTTGCGCATTTTGTATCATTATTGCACACGGAACAGACATGTTCTATGCAATGCGCGTGTGTATTCTGTATCATTATTCACCAGAGACAGACGTGTTCTATGAAATGCGCGTGTGCATTCTGTATCAATTTTCACCAGAGGCAGACGTGTTCTATGCAATGCGCGTGTGCATTCTGTATCATTATTCACACGAGACATACGTGTTCCATGAAATGCGCGTGTGCATTCTGTATCTTTATTCACATGAGACAGAGGTGTTCTATGCAATGCGCATGTGCATTCTGTATCATTAGTCACCAGAGACAACCGTGGTCTATGCAATGCGTGGGTCCATTCTGTATCATTATAAACCAGAGACAGACGTGTTCTATGAAATGCGCGTGTGCATTCTGTATCATTTTTCACCAGAGACAGACGTGTTCTATGCAATGCGCATGTACATTATGTATCATTATTCACACGAGACACAGGTGTTCTATGCAATGCCCGTGTGCATTCTGTATCATTATTCACCAGGGACAGACCTGTTCTATGCAATGCGCGTGTGCATTCTGTATCACTATTCACCTAAGACAGACGACGTGTTCTATGCAATACATGTGTGCATTCTGCAACATTATTCACCAGAGAGAGACGTGTTTTATGCAATGTGCGTGTGCATTCTGTATCATTATTCACCAGAGAAAGACGTGGTCTATGCAATGCGCGTGTGCATTCTGTATCATTATTCACCAGAGACAGACGTGTTCTATGCAATGCGCGTGTGCATTCTGTATCATTATTCACCAGAGACAGACGTGTTCTATGAAATGCGCGTGTGCATTCTGTATCAATTTTCACCAGAGACAGACGTGTTCTATGCAATGCGCGTGTGCATTCTGTATCATTATTCACACGAGACAGACGTGTTCCATGAAATGCGCGTGTGCATTCTGTATCATTATTCACATGAGGCAGTGGAGTTCTATGCAATGCGTGTGTCCATTCTGTGTCATTATAAACCAGAGACAGACGTGTTCTATGCAATGCGCGTGTGCATTCTGTATCATTATTCACCAGAGACAGACGTGTTTTATGCAATGCGCATGTGCATTATGTATCATTATTCACACGAGACACAGGTGTTCTATGCAATGCCCGTGTGCATTCTGTATCATTATTCACCAGAGACAGACCTGTTCTATGCAATGCGCGTGTGCATTCTGTATCACTATTCACCTAAGACAGACGACGTGTTCTATGCAATACATGTGTGCATTCTGCAACATTATTCACCAGAGAGACACGTGTTTTATGCAATGTGCGTGTGCATTCTGTATCATTATTCACCAGAGAAAGACGTGTTCTATGCAATGTGCGTGTGCATTCTGTATCATTATTCACATGAGGCAGTGGTGTTCTATGCAATGCGCATGTGCATTCTGTATCATTATTCACCAGAGTCAGACGTGGTCTATGCAATGCGTGTGTCCATTCTGTATCATTATAAACCAGAGACAGGCGTGTTCTATGAATTGCGCGTGTGCATTCTGTATCATTTTTCACCAGAGACAGACGTGTTCTATGCAATGCGCATGTGCATTATGTATCATTATTCACACGAGACACAGGTGTTCTATGCAATGCCCGTGTGCATTCTGTATCACTATTCACCTAAGACAGACGACGTGTTCTATGCAATACATGTGTGCATTCTGCAACATTATTCACCAGAGAGAGACGTGTTTTATGCAATGTGCGTGTGCATTCTGTATCATTATTCACCAGAGAAAGACGTGTTCTATGCAATGCACGTGTGCATTCTGTATCGTTATTCACCAGAGACAGACGTGTTCTATACAATGCACGTGTGCATTCTGTATCAGTATTGACCAGAGACAGACGTGTTCTATGCAATGCGCATGCACATTCCGTATCATTATTCACCAGAGACAGACGCGTTCTATGGAATGCGCATGCGCATTCTGTATCATTATTGCACCTGGAACATACATGTTCTATGCAATGCGCGTGTGCATTCTGTATCATTATTCTCCAAAGACAGACGACGTGTTCTATGCAATATGTGTGTGCATTCTGCATCATTATTCACCAGAGACAGACGTGTTCTATGCAATGTACGGTGCATTCTGTATCATTATTCACCAAAGAGAGACGTTTTCTATGCAATGCGCGTGTGCATTCTGTATCACTATTCACCAAGGACAGACGACGTGTTCTATGCAATACATGTGTGCATTCTGCAACATTATTCACCAGAGAGAGGCGTGTTTTATGCAATGGGCGTGTGCATTCTGTATCATTATTCACACGAGATAGACGTGTTCTATGCAATGTGCGTGTGCATTCTGTATCATTATTCAGTAGAGACAGACGTTTTCTATGCAATGCGCTTGCGCATTTTGTATCATTATTGCACACGGAACAGACATGTTCTATGCAATGCGCGTGTGTATTCTGTATCATTATTCACCAGAGTCAGACGTGTTCTATGAAATGCGCGTGTGCATTCTGTATCAATTTTCACCAGAGGCAGACGTGTTCTATGCAATGCGCGTGTGCATTCTGTATCATTATTCACACGAGACATACGTGTTCCATGAAATGCGCGTGTGCATTCTGTATCATTATTCACATGAGACAGAGGTGTTCTATGCAATGCGCATGTGCATTCTGTATCATTAGTCACCAGAGACAACCGTGGTCTATGCAATGCGTGGATCCATTCTGTATCATTATAAACCAGAGACAGACGTGTTCTATGAAATGCGCGTGTGCATTCTGTATCATTTTTCACCAGAGACAGACGTGTTCTATGCAATGCGCATGTACATTATGTATCATTATTCACACGAGACACAGGTGTTCTATGCAATGCCCGTGTGCATTCTGTATCATTATTCACCAGGGACAGACCTGTTCTATGCAATGCGCGTGTGCATTCTGTATCACTATTCACCTAAGACAGACGACGTGTTCTATGCAATACATGTGTGCATTCTGCAACATTATTGACCAGAGAGAGACGTGTTTTATGCAATGTGCGTGTGCATTCTGTATCATTATTCACCAGAGAAAGACGTGGTCTATGCAATGCGCGTGTGCATTCTGTATCATTATTCACCAGAGACAGAAGTGTTCTATGCAATGCGCGTGTGCATTCTGTATCATTATTCACCAGAGACAGACATGTTCTATGAAATGCGCGTGTGCATTCTGTATCAATTTTCACCAGAGACAGACGTGTTCTATGCAATGCGCGTCTGCATTCTGTATCATTATTCACACGAGACAGACGTGTTCCATGAAATGCGCGTGTGCATTCTGTATCATTATTCACATGAGGCAGTGGAGTTCTATGCAATGCGTGTGTCCATTCTGTGTCATTATAAACCAGAGACAGACGTGTTCTATGAAATGCGCGTGTGCATTCTGTATCAATTTTCACCAGAGACAGACGTGTTCTATGCAATGCGCGTCTGCATTCTGTATCATTATTCACACGAGACAGACGTGTTCCATGAAATGCGCGTGTGCATTCTGTATCATTATTCACATGAGGCAGTGGAGTTCTATGCAATGCGTGTGTCCATTCTGTGTCATTATAAACCAGAGACAGACGTGTTCTATGAAATGCGCGTGTGCATTCTGTATCATTTTTCACCAGAGACAGACGTGTTTTATGCAATGCGCATGTGCATTATGTATCATTATTCACACGAGACACAGGTGTTCTATGCAATGCCCGTGTGCATTCTGTATCATTATTCACCTAAGACAGACGACGTGTTCTATGCAATACATGTGTGCATTCTGCAACATTATTCACCAGAGAGACACGTGTTTTATGCAATGTGCGTGTGCATTCTGTATCATTATTCACCAGAGAAAGACGTGGTCTATGCAATGCGCGTGTGCATTCTGTATCGTTATTCACAAGAGACAGACGTGTTCTATGCAATGCACGTGTGCATTCTGTATCAGTATTCACCAGAGACAGACGTGGTCTATGCAATGCGCATGCACATTCCGTATCATTATTCACCAGAGACAGACGTGTTCTATGGAATGCGCATGCTCATTCTGTATCATTATTGCACCTGGAACATACATGTTCTATGCAATTCGCGTGTGCATTCAGTTTCATTATTCACCAGAGACAGACGCGTTCTATGCAATGCATGTGTGCATTCTGTATCATTATTCACCAGAGACAGACGTGTTCTATGCAATGCGCGTGTGCATTCTGTATCATTATTCTCCAAAGACCGACGACGTGTGCTATGCAATATGTGTGTGCATTCTGCATCATTATTCACCAGAGACAGACGTCTTCTATGCAATGTACGTGTGCATTCTGTATCATTATTCACCAAAGACAGACGTGTTCTATGCAATGCGCGGGTGCATTCTGTATCATTATTCACCAAAGACAGACGACGTGTTCTATGCAATATGTGTGTGCATTCTGCATCATTATTCACCAGAGACCGACGTGTTCTATGCAATGTGTCTGGGCATTCTGTATCATTATTGCACTCGAAACAGACGTGTGCTATGCAATGCGGTGTGCATTCTGTATCATTATTCACCAGAGGCAGACGTGGTTTATGCAATGCGTGTATGCATTCTGTATCATTATTCACCAGAGACAGACGTGTTCTATGCAATGTGCGTGTGCATTCTGTATCGTTATTCAACAGAGACAGACGTATGTGTCTTTCTGGGAGACGCATATAGAAGCAAAAGAGAAAGTGCAACTGATGATAAGTCAGGCTATACAAATCCTTGATGTGTACGTCTCGCGACTTTCCAATGGCTGACAGTTTGCAAGATATTTAGCGATCAGTATGCAATGTCTGTAGCATCTGTTTCGTTTTAGTAACAACCTCTTTGTTTAAAGTATCAAATGTTCACAGATTTGTGTTACTAAATCCATCATGAAAGCCGATCTTACCATTTTTAGTCTATGGGTTTGACATTGCTTGTTTACTGACTTTTCAATAGGCACGCCATGCAAAATTCCACTGAATGATCGCACATTCTTGTGAACTGCAGCTTGGTCTTCAAAAGTACAGTTATGGTTTCTCATATTTGTGATGTTTTGCTTCCAGGAGACGCTGTGCAAATATTACGCACACCCTATACCTTTGTCCATGAATTTCTACTTAGATAATGCAGCTTTTTGGGCAGAATATAAGAAATCTGCTATCGATTTCTAAGCTATTACTCTACCATCGGGATGTGTTTGTTAGCAAATGATGCATGGTCATACTTAGCTCTCTCCGGGATCATAGTATTTTCATGGTATGCGAGTTCTGATGGTTGAACCGCATATGTGAATGTCATCTATTTAAACCAACTCATTCCTTCGTTCTTGAAGTCATGGATTCTGACTCAGCAATTATATGCATTGCCCTTCATATCGTATCTGACAGTTGCTGAACCATACACATTCGCTTCAAGTAGACTTGTCTCAAAGCCACTTTCCCTTAGAATACGTCACATGGCCACCATTTAATGTAGTACCTAGTGCATCTTTCCAATTTGAGCATGTTCACTGCCAAACTAATTTTGGCTTCTGAAGCTAATCATCTGGAGATCACAATATGTAACTTCCTGATGCACAGTACATGTCCAATTCTGGCCTAGCGAGAGAAATACATATCGCATGTTCTTCATCGTGAAGTATGTAGTGATGACCTGAGCTGCATGAATGGGTATCTTTCAACAGTAACCGATGTTGATCATAACAAGCTTGAGATTGGATATTAAAATATGAGATGGTAAACTGTCCATCCGGACATTGTTTGTGGTGATTGTCCATCAATTGCAACTCCAAAGAATTGTGCTGGTATACACATACGTGTATGCTCTAATGTGTAGATGGTGAACCAGTAAGGTTCCACACAAGTGTTTTAATCAGTAGCTTGGGTTGGGATCTTTCATGACGATATTTGAACACTGTAAAATATCAGTGAGTGTGTCTTTTTATGCGCAAGTCTCTGTCTAATGTTTAATAGATGTACATATGCATCCGAGGTACTGCTGGGAATCACTGCCAACAAAAGCCTGCTAGAGGATCATATTGAGAAAGCCATGCTGAGCGCATGTGCTTCTCTGTCAAGTTGATGATTGGCTCAACATGTGTTAATTCCAAAGCCCATATCGTAGAAATGTTGTTACCTTGGTTAGTGAGTAGTTTAACTGCCTCTAGTTGTGTCATTCGATGCAGAGTGACCTCCAGTCTATAATGCACTGATAACACAACATGGACTAAGTTTAGTCATCATTATCTAAGGACCTTTCATTTCTTCATGAAAAGATTAAATATAGGAATGTGTATACCGCATCGGCTATCAGATTCTTGGCTGGGATAACTTGGGGATTGAGAGGCGTGTGGCACATGTCTTTCCATTACTTATTAGATGCACACAATATTGGCATTGGATGGAATTGCACCACATTTCACTTAAATGCCTGCCCCGACCTTTGTGGCAGGCATAATTTCTCTCATTCTGCCAGCTTATTACACCCTGTACCGGGTCTCCTTTGTTCAAATGTGTTGTTGATATAAATGACTAGCAGCAGTTCCTTTGCCACTGTTGCTCAGATTGAGGCTCGGTGAATTTAAGTGCGTTGTTTTTTTTTACTTGACACGACGAGTCCAATCGATCATCTTAAATGCTCATTCCAATTTTGGAGCATCTCAGAATGAGTTACGGTATTGGATCGAGCTGTGCCGTAGATTTTGTTTATTATCCTTTTGTCAGACGATGCACTATGCCTACAGTGACTCTTTGTTTCAATAATTGAATTATATGACTTGCTTAACCAGAAAGGGAACGCGTAAAAAATGCATTTCTACCACACAAAAAGGTCCCTTAAATCCATATTCTTTCATAGAGTAATTGGAGTTCATTTCGAAAAAGTACTACTTCCATGGTTAGTAATGCTATACAGCATTTGACCATTTCTTGTGCACGAGACAACTGTGTCATACGCCAGGCATCGGACAATCATCTTTGCTGAGATAAAAGATAAAAATGTTACACATTGTAAAAGATATTGCATTACCTCATATGACGTCATAATTATGTGTGAACCGGCCTACATACCATTGGGAAGTATGGGGGTGTTAGAATTATTTATCGTAATAGGAAAGGATTTAATCAGTACAAGGAGTGTGTTCATCGAATATTCAACAGCCATCACACAGAAGTTTGAAGATTGGAAGTTGATTCATCACCACCAAAACACAATTAGCATTGCCTTGAAAAGAAAGGCGTACTCAATATTTTGTAGATCCTCCCTTCAATACAATGAATATTTTTGATAACCTAGATAGATTTACTATTAAATGGCATATTAGTGAGCTGCTAAGATGGAAACGCACAGCGGATATATAAAACGTAATTTTCTTTTTTAAATTTCAATTTTTCACATGTGTGACATCATAAGTGTATGGAAATACAACAGCAATAAAGGAAATCATCGTTTAGCGGGATGTGGAGGCGGGGGGGGGGGGGTGTGGAATCCAGATCTTTCACTCAACATTAGAATCCTTTTTCTAGACTCTACAATACACCGGTTACCATGGACACGGTTATGTAAAACATAATTGCACCACTTACTTTCGGAGCCTACGTCTATCAGGTTGATGACCACCATAGGCACGCCTAACAGCTGGGCATGTAGGAGTTTTTCTATGGGACCACTTATCCTAGCATATAGGTATTCTTTCAGGTTTGGCTGGTAGACTACAAGTGGCTGACGATTAGATAGGTCATAAGAACATTATCTCTGACTTAGATCATGTAGCAACTGTGGGTAATTGGGAGTGTCTTAGAACTCGTTGTAGCATTGGCTGGGTGCGAGGATCAGATCTCAAATGCATCTGTGTGAAGAGATGAGAATAAGTAAATTATGTTCTATTTGCGTAGCAGCGAGGGCCAATGGTGGTATTGTGATGTTTTGTCTCACATTAACTGTGAGAGGTGAGATCGTATCTTAGCCATTGCTGCAATGAAGACAACATTAGTTGGCCCTTCTGCGCTGTTGCTGCATAGACAACTCTAATTGTGAAGTACCAGGTTAGACTTATGAACCTAACTATTATTATCTAATGTGTAGAAAATATACTGCTCTTATGGCTGCAAGTGACTTTATCGATTAGTTGCTGAATAGTAACACTATAATGTACTACATTCGCAGCTCATGGATGAATCCAGCCTAGCTATGCTCCGCCAACACTGTGTCCATTCTACGATAGATCGACCCATGAACTCCATGAATTTCAATTTCCAGAAATCTATACAGGTAAGCTGTTGAATGTGTTGAAACTAATTTGACTGACTGCTGTTGATGCATGTGGCAAATTGGTTTCAAATTATTCAAAAGAATATTTATTAATTAATAAAGTCATATAATTCGTACAATTTGACGGCCTATTAAGCATTTATGACGGACCTAATATGCCATTCATAACATAATTGAGTGTGACTTAAGTCTACCTGTTATATAATTGGCTGTGACATCAAATATTTGACTGACATGTTACATTCCTAAATTCCTGATATTCGACATTTAGAGCACCATGGTCTGCGATGCTTGGATTGCAAATGAGTAGATGGGCTAGCACAACGTCAAAAGCCCAACTGCTAGAACACCATCCATGTCTCGCTAATTCAAGACGCTAGTCATTCCATGCCTTTGCACATAGATAGTTCAAGAAATCCTAATAATGACAAGAAAATAAAGTCAAACTAATATGGCCAGGCCATTGAATGGACACAGTTGAACCCTTGTGCTAGAGATTATCTGCATAGGATCATTATGTAAAAAATATCAAGTGGTATTTCATACATAAAGGTATGAATCCCATTCTAAAAGCATGAATTCCATTCTAAATGCATGAATTCCATTCAGAGAGCAGTTAAATTTCAAATGTTCTATGGTGTTGAGCCAAGCCACACTCCCGATTGATGGAATTGGGTTAGTCCTCCTAGACTCGTCACAGCTATGTGGCCATATTCGCTCGCCCGTGCCCAGGAGACGTCTTGGACTGGCCTAGGGAGAAAGCCTCCCGCGCCTCATGTGCTTGTTACCAAACTGATATCTCTCGTGTAATTTATGTATGTCACTAAACTAAATTTGCGATCCGGATAATTTTGCCATAGAAGTGAATGACTTAAGAGGCCTGTAAGAGATGAGATTTATATTATTTTCTAATGTACTTCACATGTTTCTAATTATAATGGGAAGGCTGATTCATGTCTATGTCTTCAACCTGTGTAAAGATGCCTTGTCCGTTTGTGTAGTACGGGTAATGCCAGTATTCACCTGCTATTGTACATGTAATAACAACAGTCTGAACTGCATGCCTTTGGTGAATTTACATATTTATAAAACTAATGCTAATATTGAAGCTAATCTCTATATAGTCCACCTTCAAACAACCCCAAATTTTACATCGCATACTCAAAAGAAGCCCCACACCTTATAATGCACACCAGCGGCGATACTAGAAGTGGATGATCAATCTACCAACAACCTAGGTATGAACATCATTTAACCATAAACAACGCCCAATTTGGCAGCACCTACCTACAAGCAACCATCCAGTTACATCAAATACCTACACAATCCCTCTAATTTTGACATCACCTATGCATACACACCGCTACACTTTCCGTCATCTACCCACACACAACTTTCTACCTCTATTTACATCTAGTGTCAACAAGCAACTGCATTCGCTACCTAACATACCCAGGCAAGAGCCTACGTCTAATGCGCGGGGCAGTAGAAGAGCGACGGGATGGGCGACTGTTCAGATTGGGTGACAAAGATATCACGTGTGCTCATTTGCATGTGCCACGCCCACACGCCCATATATGATCAGGGGTGGGGTGGACCCTATTTTTATCGATTTTTAAAGAGCGACCGTCATATGTCAAGTGTCATGTCGCAAGATTCTACCCACCCAACCACCCCCTCCCCACCAGAACCAATAGATTAAGTGACCACTCCATAACATGACTGACTCGGTAACTGAGCTTGTCATTCAAGTGGTAAATTTGCAAATGAATAATGATTGGGCAAGGATCTGTGTGTTTCTGATGTTTTAACATTTAATATGGCCTAAACCTCGCTCGAGTGTAAAGTGAATAGTTGGGAAAGTTTTGCAAAAAGCTGATTTGAGGATTTAGATGTTGCAGGCGTAACCATTCAAGCCAATGTACTGCCATGACTATATACATTATCTAGTAGCAATGGCAGTAGCCTACATGTCTGCTTGAAGACCAAGGTCTCCTAATAGTTTCAAGGCTAATTACATCTACAAGTTTAACATTGGCGATTGTAGAAGTGGCTGCACTGATAGGCAGTGATTGGTAATGCGATCATTCTCTTAGCCAGGGTCCTAAACCCGCTTCATACCAATAATGCATTCATGGGTCACTTGGCAACCAGCATGTTTTGAGGCATTTCTGCAGCCTATGTAGAATCCGTTGTCTACTTCTTGAGAGAAGACATACCCTTGGTTGAAGCTACATGGATTGCCATTGCTTTATTAACTAGCAGGCTGGCGATTATTTTAAAAATATTTAGAATTTCACAATTTATTTCCACAAAATCTGCACAAGGAGCAGTGAGCTTTCACAGGTGGAAATCTAAACCCGAGAACGGGCCTTCTTATTCTAATATTAAATATTATTATTAATTATTATATAATATTGATAATAATAATTAATATTATTTAATAATATTATAATTAGGGCTGTGGCTTAGCAGGTAGTGCTAATGAGGGTCATCCATTTTGCAGAATTCATAGCTTATGGTGAAAGCGCAGGCTCATTAGGCCCATCAATCAGCATTAAGGGGGGGGGGTACAAATTTCAACAACTCGAACAATGGCAACTCTTGATGTGGCTCTGCCGATTTGTCGAAAGTTATCACATCACTAATATGCAAATGAGTTCACGCCCAACACCTTCATGGCTCATTACATCTGCCAATCATCGGATCAAAATGTAGTGAAGTTATGGAAGGCTGTTCTGCTTGGCTGATATAGTTATGACATTATCTCATTTACATAATAGGCTCCGGCCACATGCCCATATTTGGTCAGGTGTCGTGGCACAAATCGATAAAAATAGGCGACACCCTGATATGCAATTGGGATGTATTCATAGCTCTCACAGTCAATCAGAAAAGCCGACCATCCCGTAACTATTCTACACAGCGATGTGCAAGCTTACACACCACATGCTAGTGTATGCCCTCACACACGCGAACACGTTTGTTTTGGAAATTCACTCACGGAAACAGATAAAATGTAAAATGTTCGCAGTCTGGCTATGCACTCACATGCCAAGAAATAAATTGCTCTGGTATAAAATCTATGCAACATTGCTAATATTCTGAAAAACTAACAATATGTGAAATTGTGAAACTTCTGTGAAACAGACACATCGATTTCTAACATACAGGCTATTGGTGATATACTCAGCTGCGGGTGTGCCATTTAGTTATAATGTATTATGGAATATTTTGGTATTTAAAACATATTTGTGTGACTGCAATTTTAAAGATAACTTATGTATACTGCACTGTAACAAACAATTGAACAATAACAATTTGCTTATGGAAAGCTAAGCAGTTGACTACTTGCTACATCTTATGCAAACAAACCCAGCAGGCACATGACGTTGTTTCAACATTGAATCCACATTGAAATCACATCATGATGTGATTTCAACATGGATTCAACGGTGAAACAACGTCATGTGCCTGCTGTGTCTGGTTCAAATTCCATCACCTTTTCAAAGGTGCATACACATAAGTTAACCCGTCTTGGGTTAAAACACGTTTTTGTGACTGCCGTCATAAGGATATGGGTGTGATCCGAACAATCTAGAAAATTTGTGATATTTATATGATGTGTCAAAAATGTGTAGTTGTGAAGTTGGATTAGGGATACGTGTTTCTAATTCAATGTCACAACTTAAATGATCCTATTTATATATAGCGAATGAAATCAGCATATTTCGAGATTTATTTGGATACATTACATTATAAGTTAGGCTTTCAAAGGTATACAATTTAACGTTTTTATTTTGAGGCATATAGGAGTGAATGTGGACCTGTAATCCCTTTTTGTGAGAAATTAACCCTTTAATGTTCAAGTCGACCAAACTAACTCAACAGTGCTATTGAGGAGTATTCATTTGCGGGCCAAAAGAACCACTTTTTTAATATTTACATCTGGAATGACGGGCTCGACAATCGAGCCCGTAAGTCCAGTAGTAGATTTTCAAAATACACATGTCTTGGCCCGCAAATGGACACTGGCTAAGCCAAAAAAGTGACTGTTCCTTACTATTGTACCACTGGGCAGAGACTCACGGAGAGGGCATAGCATATGCCTTGTGTAACTTATTCCCTATTGTTACGCCTCATAGATATACCGTATTCGTGAAGAAGTTCTCATGAAGAATTGGGTAAACATTAGACAAGAAATCGTGACGTGGTAAACACGTACATACAGATGCCCGTCTGTGCCTTACAGCTGTCAAAATGTGTGGCCGAGTAGACTGGGTGTGGGAGTGGGTGGGCGGTGGTATATGTGTATATACACATCAATGAAATTTAACTAGACAGCACACACAACTACATGGAATAGGTCATTCGTATCTCGCGAGATCTCTTTCGATACGAGATCGTGGACAGTATCTCGTATGTATTGAGTAGCCATTGGCGTAGTGATTCCCACCAGAAAATGGTGGTAGAAACAATTAAAACATAAAAGGATACGATCACTACTCTCGTCATACTAGCTAATTTTAATAGATGATATAAAGCCTATAGTTTTCTGTATTAAAAATAGTTAGCAGAAAAATAGTCCCTCTAAATTCGTCGTGAAATTCAAATCTTTCGCACACAAAATGAGGTCAGGAATTGGCTGGCGTTGCGTAGATGCTAATATCAAGTCGATGATAAGGTTTGTATCAGCCTAGTGATACAGAAGATATTATGATCCCAAAATGAACACGATCCACGGTGTTCCTTTTACAGTCCGCTATGGAATAGTCTGGTCCCCGATGGGTCTGGTTTCCGAAGTGGAGTCTGCATAAAGGTCTAGTTGTTGTGGTGACGCAATAAGATGGCCGCTCATTACATTAGATGTGTATTCTCGAAGAAGCCACGACTATATTTTTAGATTGGGAATAAGCCTACCATTAACTAAAAAATTAGTGTATAATACTAATCAATTGATTGATCGGTCACGTTATAGGCGTCGATTCTGATTTATCGAGAGAGTGATGCCGTCATCAATATTTGAATTAGGTCACACCCTATTATTTCGGCAAAAATACTTGAATCATATTGCTTAAGAGAGAAAATCCTTTGTTCTCTCTCGAACAATCGGATTCGAGCATTTGTGCGGGGAAAAGGGGGCGTGGCCTAATTCAAATATTGACGACAGAATCACTCTCTCGAGCAATCAGAATCTTCGCACTCGCTGTTTTCGGATATGTAAATTGGTGGCCAGGTGTCGATGATTAACAGGTGTAATGAGGTTCATTCTCCTTAGTGAGCATGTGGTCATGTGACAGCTGTAGGCCAGACAACATTGACCAATCTCTTCGCCCTGGTACTGGATATCATGTGCCCCACGCTAGGCCATGCACAATCAACGCCTATCTCATCGCCTTTTGGTAAGGTAGTCCATCTCGTCGTCATTATCAGATCAGTTAACACCGTCTGTAGAAGGGTAACGTTATGGGCGTCGATTCTGATTGATCGAGACGTGGTCACGTGACCTGTGATGGCATCTCATTCGCATATTAGGGCACGCCCACACGACCATATATGTACATGGGTGGTGACCTAGATTTATTGATTTAGAAATGGTCACATCCATGCCCATATATGGTCATATGGGCGTGGCCTAATATGCAATTGAGATGATATCAAAGTTCCAATCATAATCCCCGCCCATATCTTCCGCTGTTTTCGGAGATGTATATATACAGGCATTTGCTAATTATTGACAGGTATAATGAGGCAATACCGAGGCCACGTGGCACATGTAGGCCAATCAGAATCGACGTCCATCCCGTCGTCCTGGTACTGGAGATCGGGTGATCCCTCTAGGTCAATCAGTATTGACGGCCATCTCATCGCCCTGGTCGACACCATCTAAGCTCGTTGCCAGGCCTAATGACGAAATGCAAGGGGCGTGACATAATGCAGACCATATCATTACACTGGTAATTGTGTCCATATCGTCGCCCTGGGTTAGATCAGATTATAGGATACCAGCCAGTGCGTTCTCATGCCTAATGACCCAAGAAACGGATGTGGCCTAAACTGTGGGGGCGTGGCCTAATGTAGTCCATCTATTTAGCCTGGCCAGGTCACATGAGACCAACTGGCTCGTTGTCGGCCATAATGACATGTAAAACGGACGGGCCTAAGATCTGCTGGAGCATGGCCTAGCCAGCTCGATTGCAATGGAGGTGTGGCGTATGAGACATTTTAGAGGGTCTGTGCACTGGTGAGGGAGTCCATCTCGTCGCACCTTGGTAGGTAAAATTACTGGATGCCTGCTGGTGCATTGTCAGTTCACATGAACCATGAAAATGGAGTGACCTACTATAAGGTGGTATGAACTAATGCAGCCCATAGCATCGCGCTGGTAAGGGAATCCATATCATCACCCCGAGTTAGATTAGATTAGGGAGGAGCCTTCTGGCACATAGTCGGTCATAATGCCCTGTGAAGGTTGTGTGACCTATGGTCTGCAGTGTATGGCTTAATGATATCCATATCATCACCCTGGCCAAGTCACGTGATGCTAGATGGTTCGTTGTCAGTTCAAATGACCCATGAAAAGGGGGGGGGGAGGCTAAGCTCTGGGGGCGTGGTCTTGCCAGCCCTATTACAATCGCGGGGTGAGATTTTAAAGTTTTTAGAGGGGCTGTGTATTGGTAAGTTGGCCCATCTCATTGTCCTGGAGTAGGTCGGATTATGGGACGTCAGCTGGTGCATTGTTGGACCTAATAACCTGTCGAAGGTACATTGCCCAACGTCTCTGGGCGTGGCCTAATGTAGTTTATCACTTTTCCCTGGTCAGATTACACGATGCCAATTGCCTCGTTGCCTGGCCTAATGTTCCATGAAACGGCCGTGGCACAAGGTCTGGGTGTATGGCCTCACCAGATATATTGTTATTTGAAGGGTAAGGTGTAACACTTTTTAGTGGGTCTTGTAATGACTATCTACAAATTCTATAACACAATTGCCTGTCACATAGCTGAGTCTGATTATGCAAAGAGAAACCCTGTTAGCATCTTCAAATGATCTGTTAGTCTAAGTTTAACCTCTGTTGAACTCTATTTCTTAGCATGAGTACAAAAATCCCTCAAAATGCTATGGCGTCCTACACTAATACTAATAATAATAATGCTAATAATAATAATAATAATAATAATGAAGAAGAAGAAGAAGAAGAATAAGAAGAAGAAGAAGAAGAAGAAGAAGAAGATTATTAATAACTAGAGAAGATTTACTGAGGTAACTGCAAATCTGCGATGTCTGGCAAAGAAGAAATAGTATACGGCTTCTTCTTACACACGCATTGACAATTTCTGGGCAAGTGGTGTTGATTTCTGGCAAACCCCAAAACTGACAATTTTCATAACTAAGAACTGACCTTGAACTTGAGGTCGGATCACTCCAAACCATAACGATTGGATCCGGCATGCAAGGTATAGCCGTAGTAAAGATTAAATGAAAATGAAGTGTCAAATAAACGAGAAATCTGCGAAATTTGTGTGGGGTGCCTTGGATTCAAAAGATAACATTTCTTTCATTCTAAGACTATCAATCATCTTGTATGCGTAAAGGGAGATAATCTATGACAAAAACGAAAACTGGTATCTTGCGACCCTACTAGGTAACCTTGATCTCGAGGTCAGATCAATCCGAAACCATCACTATTGGACCTGACATGAATGATATACCTGCTGAGGGTTTCTTGACACTCAATGGAAAAGCCCTGAAGTGCCAAATAACTGCTACATCTACAAAGTTTGTGCGGTGGGGCCATGGATTCAAAATTTAAAATCTCATTAAATCTCATAATGTCAATCCGCTTGCATAGATAACGGGAGGTAATCCATGTCAAAAATAAAAAACTAGTATCTATCAACTCTACAGGATGACCTTGAGGTCAGATCACACCGAAACCATCACCATTGCTCTGGGCATGAGTGATATAACGTGCTGAGGTGTTTTTTAACCTCAAGGGAAAAGCCCTGAAGTGTCAAATAACCGAGAAATCTGCAATGCTTGGGTGGTGGGGCCTTCGATTCAAAATTTAACATGCCATTCAATCTAGGATGTTCGATGATTATGGGTAAAGGGAGGTAATCCATGCCTAAAACGAAAACTGTTATCTGATGATTCTACTGAGTGACCTTGACCTTGAGGTCAGATCACTCCGAAAATCATCACCATTGCACCAGGCCTTCATGCTAGTTCGTGCCTGACAGCTAGGGTGTTTAGCTCGGTGGGGATACTCGCTTCGCAGGGGGTTAATCTGTAGTAAAACAACAGCAAGCTAGTGAATAAAATGTCACAGAAAGGTATTATTTTAGTTGTTGCAAATTCAAGAGCCAGTTCAATAATGGATATACTGTTTCTTGGACACTTGCGAGCTAATTTTCTATGTTTGGGCTTAGAAATACATTAGCAGAGAAAACTTGTTGGTTTATAAAAATTGTATTGATTATTCATATATGTCCCATAATTCCCTGGCTCATGTCAGAACAAGAATTGTACATAATATTGCATGGATTCAGTTTATGAAAAGTACCAGGGTGGGATGGGGTGTGTCACTGACATTCTTTCAAGTATTGGATTCCTATGGGGAGAGGGGCTGAGAACATATAGCACTCAAGCTGTGACAATCTACAGCCCATGGATAGTCTAGGAAGGGGTGGGGACTGGACAGGGTATATCACTCATGTGTGGACTCCATTGACCTGACTTATTTTATTCTGAAATTGGACAAGATTACTATATTTCTTTCTGTTTCTCCTGACATTATTTCTCTATGGGATATATTTGGTATTGTGCGCAATATGAATGAATGCTGTTGCTGTTATTTTTAGCAACTTCTTTCAGTACATACCTTATCAATTCTTATATCACAAAAACTATTTACATCATCAATATTTCTTATACAGAAATCTAGCATAGATATCCGCACAGATACACATTATTTAAACAGCGTCCTTTAAAAATTTTAGAGAATAATTAACCCTTTTCATCCTGAATTATCCATCATTTCTTTCTTAAAACACTGCTAAAATTCTTGAACGCAATATGTATTAAAGTTATTACTGCAGTAATAGCCTTCAATAAAATTGTTCTCAAGATAATTCTAGCAGCATTTTATGTTAGCTCACTGCAAGCTGTTTTCACATCAGTCAGTCAGTATAAAAAGGGTTAAAATGGTTAAACAGATTTTTAAACAATCAAAAAATCCAATCCAGACCATATATAACTTCTTCTTAAAACTTCTAATCACTTATAGGGAAAATTCGCCTGGTCAGTATTGAAACAATTTGCGCAAAAGTTGTTGCTGCCTATAGCATCAACAACTTACAGTCATATTGTTTCCAAAATACTGAGTAGGTACATACCTAGCGCTTGCAATAATTAGGTCACTTGGACATAATCTAGGAGCGCATCCCATAATTACCCTGCGCTCCTGGATTATGTTCAAGTGACGTAATTATTGCCAGCGCTATGTATGTACCTACTCGGTATTTTGGAAACTATATGACTGTAAGTTGTTGATGATATAGGCAGCAACAACTATCGGGAAAATTGTTTCCAAATTACTAAGTAGGTACATACCTAGCACTTGCAATACTTGAGTCACTTGACCATAATCCAGGAGCGCATACGATAATATACCTCTGCGCGAGACAACTTCATGAAAGAGTTCATTTAATTCAAAGAAAAAGCCCTGATGTGTCAAATAACCGAGAAATCTGCACAGTTTTTGTGAGGTACCTTGGATTCAAAGTTTACAATTTCATTTAATCCCATACTCTCAATCAACTTGTATAGATAAAGGGAGGTACTATATGCCTAAAATAAAACCTGGTGTCTTGCGACACTACTGGGTGACCTTGACCTTGAGGTCAGATCACTCTGAAACTATCACCATTGGACCCGTCAGTTGTGATATACTATTAGTAAAGTGTTCATGAAAATCAAGGAAAAAACCCAGAAAGTGTCAAATAATCGGGAAATGGACAAGTTAAGTGGGGGTCTAAAATCCAAAAATTTCACTTAATCTAACAATTTCAATCAGCTAGCAAGGGTAAAGGACGCAATCAATGTCAAAAGCTAAAACTAGTAATTTTGAGTCCCTTCCACCTGGGCCTGTGACACAGGGCAGTGGAAACATGAAAGGACATCACAAGGTATCGTCTGCTATGCCCATTTCCATTTTCTTTTGAAGAGGAGTTAATTTCTTCCAAAAACGAAAAACTTCTAATGTTGATGCCCGTGCGGTACACTTCCACCTTGGCATGTGCCTGCCAGATAAACCAACACTTTCAGGACTCAAATAGTAACATCGTTACCAAGCATGGTTGTGACCTGTGAAAACCATAGAAGTAGTTACAGTTAAAAAATCCATCAATAATAATAATAATAATAATAATAATAATAATAATAATAATAGTATTAAGCATGCATTCACCTTGATTTGCATGAGAGTATCCCTGATAGTTGTTGTAGCATTTGCTGAAAATATGTTGTGATTCAATCAAACCTTTTCAAAATCCACATCACAAAACCCTGTAAATGCTACAAACATTAATTTTACACGAATTTCTAATCTATATTCCCAGAGTGTTAAACGATCTAATACACGTTACACCCCGTCCACCCATCAATTAACCAGTACACCTATGAGAGCAGGTTTGAGAAAAAACTTTTGCCTAAACCTGAATATATTGGCGATACACAGATCTGAACATACACGAGCCCAACTTAATAAAAGAAAAAAAGAGCTTAACTTAAATGTGCATATACACAGCAAACTTACTGAAACTAAAATTGTTTAAAATATATACTTTTAGAGGCTTAATCTGTGAGCCTATATGTAATGAAATGAAATGAACTGTAACATATGATGGTTTCATTCCATATAAATTAATATAAATTTGTTAGTTGCGAAATTGAAATTGAGGCCCGTGCTCTCTTTCTCTCTCTCTCTCTCTCTCCCTCTTTCCCTCCCACCCTCCCTCGCTCTCTTAACCCTTTAATGACTAAATTTGTTTAAAAAATGTAAATATGTACTTACCGAATGTCCATTTGCAGGCCAAGTGAAGAATATTTTGGAAATTATGCCACTGCAATGGCTGGCTCGGTTACGAAGCCAGTCATTCCAGTGTACACGCAGCAATGTCTCAAGCATGTGCTGGTGTGTGCATACGCGCGTGTGTGCATGACAACAACATCAGGAA
The DNA here is from genome assembly GCA_034401795.1 of Chaetoderma sp. LZ-2023a. Taxonomy (NCBI): domain Eukaryota; kingdom Metazoa; phylum Mollusca; class Caudofoveata; order Chaetodermatida; family Chaetodermatidae; genus Chaetoderma; species Chaetoderma sp. LZ-2023a. The sequence goes on along the minus strand of CM067361.1, from coordinate 31,317,409 downwards.
CAGAGGCATATAAAACAACTCTAGTACTAATGCTAAGCGAATCGAATTTACACCTATTTCAACACTGTTGATGTTGTTGTTGTTGTTGTTGTTGTTGCTGGTGGTGGTGGTGGTGGTGGTGGTGGTGGTGGTGGTGGTGGCGGTGGTGGCGGTGGTGGTCGTGGTGGTGCTGATGGGGGGATCAGGTAATCACGGCTTAAACCTTACTTGAGCCGAGATCGACTTCACTTGCAGATTGGCAAACTGAGTTTGGATTGCGCGAACTAAGCTCAATCCCGACTTCGCTTCTGATTCAGTCATTTTCTCAAAGCATTCTAAAGCAGAGCAAGCTTGTACTGAGATGGGAAGACATTATAGATGCCGTAAACTAGTTACATGACACTGACACATTTGAATCACGCTTATTGAACATGATTTCACTCGGCATTTCTGAGATGCAACAACACCAGATACACATGCCTAATCCATATGTTCAGATGCCGATGATGATACTGATGCTGCTGCTGCTCCTGCTGCTGCTGCTGCTGCTGATGATGATGATGATGATCATGGTGGTGGTGGTGCAGGTGCTGGTGCTGGTGCTGGTGATGGTGCTGCTGCTGGTGCTGGTGCTGGTGCTGGTGCTGGTGCTGGTGCTGGTGCTGGTGCTGGTGCTGGTGCTGGTGCTGGTGCTGGTGCTGATAGTGGCGCTGGTGGCGCATGCGTTTTCGGTAGGGTGGGTCGTGGTCGTGTGCTCATCCACAATTACGAATTGTTTAAAAAAAAGTCAAATATGCTTCTATCGAGGGAAGTGATAGCATGTATGGTAGGTGCCTGTAGTACCAGTAGCAGCAGCAGCAGCAGCAGCAGTAGTAGTAGTAGTAGTAGTAGTAGTAGTAGTGGTAGTAGTAGTAGTAGTAGTAGTAGTAGTAGTAGTAGTAGTAGTAGTAATAGTAGTAGTAGTAGTAGTAGTAGTAGTAGTAGTAGTAGTAGTAGTAGTAGTAGTAGTAGTAGTAGTAGTAGTAGTAGTAGTAGTAGTAGTAGTAGTAGTAGTAGGTATTTTGAGTCATTTATATACCACGTGGAAAGGATATTGATATATTTTATCAACATATTTGAAGACATACTCAGAATTATACAAATGGAAAATAAATTATGTTCTCTTGCAGGTGATTTTAATGTCAACTTACTATATAATAATTCAATGCAGATCCATAACTTTACAAACTTGTTAGACTCGTATTCATTCATACAAAAAATAACAACACTAACAAGAACAGCAGAATTTACTGCAACACTAATTGATAACATTTTTACCAACAACATCTTCTCAGAATGTAGCAGATCAGGCATTTTTGTGTCTGATGTCTCTGATCATTTAGCTGTTTTCTTCTAGAATTAAAATCAGTTGTTGATCTTAAAATCACAAAAAGTGAGATTATTAAATGCAGAGATTTTAGTTGGTCCAACATGGCTCCATTTAACCTCAAAATTATGGAACAGAATTGAGATGAATTAGTGTCACAATGTTCTTGTGAAGATGGCTACAATGTATTTAATAACACTTGCACACACATCTTTGAACAATGTTTTCCTTTTAAACAAATAAACGAAAAAAGAGAAACCCAACACAACCATGGCTTACAACTGGAATTCTATCAGCATGTCATAAGGAATATAAGTTGTATCTCCAATTTTTAAATGCTAAATTAGCAACAACCAATCTAAATACAAACAATATAGATAGAAACTCAATCAAATAATCAGAAATGCTAAAAGAAGTTACCTTTATAACAAGTGAGAGGAATTTGAAGGTGCCATGCATGGCACATCGAAAGTAATCAAGTCAATTCTAAATAAAAACTGGCAAAGCACAACAAACACACAATTTATTTACAATGATACTTTACTAACAAATGGAAAGGAGATTGCAAATAAATTCAATAATAATTTTATAAACATAGGCCCAACATTAGCTAATACAATCAAATAAAACGCAACAATTGATATACCTGAATGATAGTTATCCATCCTCCCTATTCGTAAGCCCTACTGATCATCAAGAAATCATGCAAGTTATGCATAATTCTAAGCTAGGAAAAAGTATTGATATGTTTAACTTGGAACTTTTCAAACCAGGGTCTGCAGGAACTGCATTACCATTAAGCCATATTTGCAATCTCTCTCTTACACAGAGAATATTCGCAGCAATACTGAAAATCAATCGTGTCACTCCTCTGCACACGGCGCATCATTATTTAGCAATTATAGGCCGCTATCAATATTACCCATATTTTCAAAATCTAGAAAGACGTATTTATAACCGTTTAATGAAATATTTAGCTAAGTACAAAATACTATGTTCAAGACAATATGGATTCAGAAAAAACACTACTATGCTGGCTTTAACAGATATATTAGAAAAGATTAAAGAATCATTAGACAATAAATAATGCGTCACTTGCATTTTCTTGGATCTTTCAAAAGCATTGCTATGATTGACCATCAATAGCTTCTGAAAATATTGTACTATTATGGTATCAAGGGAGTGCCCCTTGCCTGGTTTAGGTCATACCTGTCTGACAGGACACAATATGTTCAATGCAATGCCCACCTTTCTGATCCATGCAGTTTGTGGTGTTCCACATGGGTCTATTCTTTGATCCTCACTCTTTCTTATTTATATAAATGATTTGCCTAAACTATGCACCCACGCCTCTCTCTTGCTATTCGCAGATGATACTAATGCCTTTAGTTTTCCCAAAGACATAAATACACTATATGACAGACTATATGAGGAAATGGGCATACTTATAAAGTGGTTTGCGGCCAATAAACTCGCATTAAATGTAGACAAAAGATCACATATGTTATTCACATACAACACAAAATTAGACAGATGTAAAATACCAAAATTCCTGATCATCAACAAAGAAATTATGCAAACAAATTCGGCTACATTTCTAGGTGCTCTCCTGGACATCGACTTATCCTGGAGCTGTCAATTTGATTACATTAGCGGAAAAAAGTCATAACAACCTAGCTGTTCTGCACACGACTAAAACAAGTCATCCAACATTAATCAGTTAAGACGCTATATACAACAATCATTCTCACACACCTAGCACATTGCAATGCAATCTGAACAAATACAAAACACAACAGAACTCAGAAAGTTGACTGGATTACAAAAGAGAATCTTAAAATTATTTACAGGCAAAAAGTACACAAAAACGTCTCTTAAAATGAGAATTTATTAAAGCAGACGGATATTGGCAGAGTGCAGCTGTATACCATGGTATATGACTTCCATCACAATATCTTACCCAGCCCGTTATCACAGATTTTCATAAAAACCTAAACCATTCACACATACAATACACACGCACGCACGCATGCACGCACGCACGCACGCACGCACGTACGCACGCACGCACGCACGCACGCACGCACGCACGCACGCACACACGCACACACGCACGCACGCACGCACGCACGCACGCACGCACACACACACGCAAAACAAAGGCTATCAACACACGCACGCACGCACGCACGCACGCACGCACGCATGCACGCACGCACACACGCACGCAGCACGCACGCACGCACGCACGCACGCACGCACGCACGCACGCACGCACGCACGCACGTACGTACGTACGCACGTACGCACGCACGCACGCACGCACGCACGCACGCACGCACGCACGCACGCACGCGCGCACACACACACACACCATTTGCAAGAAAAGCTACGGAAACAGGAAAATATCTGTCATTGCATCCGAACTTTGGAATTACGTAGTGAGCAATTTACGACACAAATACTGTGGCAAAGGTCACATAAAATATCATTCAAACGATACATTGTTAGGAATTATTAAACTCATCAATAAGAATCTATCATCTCTCTCATTCCCCTTCTCTCGCTCTCTCTCTCTCTCTCTCTCTCTCTCTCTCTCTCTCTCTCTCTCTCTCTCTATCTTTCTCATTTTTAATTTATGTTTTTGATTCTGCTTGTTTTATTAAATGGCTTTATATTATATATGTATAATAGTGTGAACAGACACGAATATTAATCAATGTGCGTGTACGCCTCAACGGCAATGCCTTAATTACAAGCAACCTATAATTTATATATCATACTATGTTTAAACTGAAAATAAAAGTAAGTAACTTGAGTTTGAACTTGGAAGTACTTTGTGTTATGTACATCACAAAGTGTGCCATTCTCTTCTACGTTAGTGTCTGCCTCCATGCCTGCATAGTGATAAATACAAACAGTTACAGTATATGACCCGAAATAGGTGTGTGATCCAATGACATTGTTACTAATTTGGTTAAATTCTGTCAACTTTAACTTTCTGTCCCCACCCTAACCCGGCTCACCACCACACCGGGGGCTGCACCTAAGGAAAATGGTCTCTTGCAGTCCGCAATCATATGGGTAACTTGCATACCACAATTGATTGAATTTCATGCAACATTTTGGAGAAAATACTCGGACGGATAGTTGAATGCAAAGATGGACAGATGGAGAACACGACAATGTGTTGAGGTCTAGCAATATCCCCTGCCTTTTTTTCAAAATGTGTGGTGATAATTAATAAGAGATTTAGGACAAAAAGTAGAATTATGTAACTCTCAAAGCATGAAATGTCTCCCTTCTCAAGAATTCACTCCATAGCCGTAGATACTTCTTTCAGGAGCAGCGCCATACAAAAGAAAATTAATCACTCTATGAACCTGTGGAGGTATTCCTTGAATTATGACTGGTCACTTATAGGACACCTACACACAACCTCATGCGTGCGCTTTCATTGACTGATTTGAACCGAGAGTTTAGAGACCTAGTTAAACAAATAGAAATCAAACAGTGAAACTCATGTATCACAACTTAAACACAACTAGAAACCACCTACTGAATCAACTGTAAATCCGTGACGTACGGCCATGAAGAAATAGAATAAGGCCTCGTCTTACATGGCCAAATAACCGAGAAATCTGCAAAGGTTGTTCGGGGGTGCCATGGATTCAAAATGTAACATTTCCCTCAATCTAAGATACTTATCAGCTGGTATGGGTAAGTGGCGGTAATCTATGTCAATGACGAAAAACTTGTATCGTGTGACTCTACTGGGTGACATTGACCTTGAGGGTGAATCACTACGAAACCATCACCATTGGATCCAGCATGCATGATATACCTCTGGCAAAGTGTTCATGAAAATCAAGGAAAAATCCCCGAAGGGTCAAATAACTGAGAAATCTGCAATGTTTGTGTGAGGTGTCTTGGATTCAAAATTTAACATTTTATTCAATCTAAGTCTCTCAATCATCTTGTATGGGTAAAAGGATGCAATCTATTACAAAAAACAAAAACTGGTATCTTGTGACTCTACTGGGTGACCTTGATCTTGAAGTCTGATCACTCCAAAACCAACAGCCTTGGATCCAGCATTCGTGATATGGCTATAGTAAAGTTTTTATGAAAATGAAGGGAAAAACCCTGAAATGTCAAATAACTGAGAAATCTGCAAAATGTGTATAGTATGTTGTATTTAAAATTTAATATTTCATTCAATCTACGTCTCTCAATCCTCTTGTGTTGGCAGGTAATCTATGACAAAAAACGAAAACTGTTATCTTTTGATTCTACTGGGTGACCTTGAACTTGAGGTTTGCTCACCCTGAAACCATTACCATTGGATCCAGCATGTTTGATATAGCTTATGTAGTTTTCATGAAAATCTTGGAAGAATCCCTGAAGTGTGAAATAAACTGAGATATCTGCAAAGTGTGTGAGGGTTGCCTTGGATTGAAAATTCAATATTTCATTCAATCTAAGTCTCTCAATCATTGTGTATGGGTAAAAGGAGGTAATCTATGCCAAAAACAAAAGCTGTTATATTGTGACTCTATTGGGTGACCTTGACCTTGAGGTCGGATCAAATTTTAATTCAATTGGTTCAGTGGTTTTAGAGAAATTGATTTCTGAATATCTTTTTAAAATTGCCGAAATTCCAAGATCGCCGCCACCATAATCAACCAATAGGTAAGCCATTGTCTAAAACTAGCCATTATGGGGCCCCTATCACTGTGTCACATTTCGTCTTTCTGGACAACCCGGTTTTGATGGTATTCAACTTTTTCGACTATTTAAGCAGAATAAAATTCCTCCTTTTTTGCATTTAACAAATACAGTATATAAGGAACTACATTATGGTAACATAATACGTATTTCCAGACACGTTAAAAAAATCTCTGAATCTAGCCGTCCGATTTTGATGGGTCATGGCTAATTTTTTCGCATTTCAATTCTAAGTGCAACATTTTGTGAATTTTCAAGATGAGATCTTGATGGGAATGGTGCTAAAATTGAAGTTAAATCTGTCCCATAATTCTCGCATAATTCAGGTTATTTCGGGTGGCTAAATAAGCACACTGAGTGAACCATTTGCCATATTTCAAATCCATAAATGCCGTATTATTCGAGACTAAGAGTAATGTCAGTTTGTCCAAGGGAAGTTGAGATGATTAAAACTTGGTGCTGACTGACCAATCAAATTTAATAACTTTTGATTGATTTATTTGATCAATTTTAATCGCGAAATTTCACACACTTTCATAATAACGTGTGCCGATTTCAAAGTGTCCACTTTACGTCGTGTCCGGTCGAGGGGTTGGCGGCTATCTTGGATTTATCGCAATTCAACTGTTTGCGGGCGCCTTGTTGTGGGGCATTCTACCCAGGATTACGATACGGTTTTCAAGGAAACCCTGTTGAATATTAGATGTGCAATATACCGATATGTAGTGAAAGTTTGGTACAGATCGGACCATAAATACGTGTGTAGTGGTCGAATATAAACCATCGATTTGAGACAAATATGGTAGCTTGATATCTAGCTAATCTGCAATATAATCGCAGATAATTGAAATCACTCAGGATATTTCTTCTTCTTTCTTTCTTTCTTTCTTTCTTAATCTTCATCAAAAATATGTGGACCATATCTCTTCCTACAGTTTTCATCCGCTCAACTCCAAACTTGGTCAAATTCTGCTATTCAGCCTGGAATTGTGCTACATTGTTCCTATTTTGGATCCGTTCAAGAGTTTTTGACCTACCCACGTCTGAGTGGGCAAAACAGTCCCATAGGAAATAGATGGGTATTTTCAATTTTGATCTATGAACTGCTGCTACACCGAGAGTTTTGATCAGATCATTACCCTACATGGTCAGGGTATTACCAGTAGATTAGTGAAGCTGCTGATTGAGGTACCCAAGTGGAAGGGTACTGTTGGGCGTCAAAATTACCAGTTTTCGGTTTTGGCAGAAATACTCGCCTTCATCAGAGAAGGTCACTGGATATATTAGAAGATACCCTGTGACATCCTCTCACGTGTTCACAACCCCTGGATCTCAGGCCATGTGGAAGGGCAACCGTTGGTTATCAAAATTACAAACCAATATTGACATTTGAAATATGACTACACCTAGACTTTTGATTGGATTACAATCTGCTAGGTAAACTGACTGTTGCACATTGGGCAGGAATTCATCTTCCTCCCGCACCTACTTTAGTTCATCTGGTCTACAATCCAGTATATCCTCAGACCTTGATCTGCATGGCATATCTTTCGTCTCATTGACCAGCCCATTATCAGCAGTCTCATCTACTTCTGCCAGGAACTCATCTCATGAGCTGTTGATCTCATCTGTAGAATTTTTACTATATTCTGATTTTGACTGAATAGTCTTCAGCCTACTGGGCAACATAAGACTCTCTTCATGGCCATAATTGATTACTATTATTATTATTATTATTATTATTATTGTTGTTGTTGTTGTTGTTGTTGCTGTTGTTGTTGTTGTTGTTGTTGTTACTGTTGTATTGCAGCATAACCGCAAATTCACAGCATGACAATGACTCTATCAGATTACTCACTGACCACTTATTACAGATTCTATCTGTAGTGCCATCATCCTCACAACTCACCGACCATCACTTCCAGATCAGAGGCAACACGTGCACATGGAGTGTTGTAAGCTACGCATGTTTTCTATTTTATCTCGCGGATGTGTTAGCTAATATGCTGCTGCTGATCAAACAAATTTGCTATGCGAGTTACCCATTTGATTGCTGATTGAGAGAAGCCATTTATATTGATGGGCAAGGACGGCGTCAAACAGAAACTGGTGGGGAGTTATGATAGCATGTTGAATTCCACCGAACAGTTTCAGAGGAGATAGCTGGCCGGACGGACGGATGGCCGATCATAGAGACTGACATGACGGACGGACGAACAAACACACATATATAGGCGTTTGCCCTATCTGATCCGTTTCTTGTCCAAAATACGTGGGGAAAATAACAATAGAAAGATGGCGATACTGATTAAATAAAGATGATGATAATGATTATGTGCGTGCATTCGGACGTGCGTAATACACACGCACGCACGCACGCACGCACGCACGCACGCGCGCGCACGCACGCGCGCACACGCGCGCAGCGAGAGAGAGAGAGTGAGCGAGTCGGTTGACGAGCGGACGGATGTACGAGCGGGCAGGCGGGTGAGTGGCTGTGCGTGCGTGCATGCGTGAAAGTGAGTGCGTGTAGATGGCTCGGTATGTGGGTGAGTAGGCGGGTGGGCGGGTTGGTGGGTTGGTGGGTGGGTATGTGGGTCGATGGATGGGTGGATGGGCGGTTGGTTGGATGAGTGGGTGGGTGAATCATAAGGAGGTCTCATAATTTTGGTCTCCAAAGTTTAAGGCCCTATGCGGAATTCTCAAAATAATAGCTTATAATTACGCCAATGCCCCAAGCTTGACGTGTTATTCTTTGATCACAGGTAACAAGGTGGCATTAACATTAACGTGAACAATCAGAGATTGCGGACCATCGCCCGTCCGTTTTGCCACATTTTCTTAAATTTAGAATTTTCCACATCTCTTTGGCATCACGATCAATGTGGCAGGAATCCTAGCACACGGTGACAAACAATCTTGTGTTAAAATTGCACCAAAACGGACCACCAATTCTTGAGATCGCAATGAGTGTCCACATTTGAAAATCTTAGCACAAGATAGTACTCTTTCTTGTATTAAACCTTGAGCCAAATATGGTATCTGAAGTGTTTAGTCGCAACTAACAAATATATAGTATACGGGATAATACGTTGCCACCCGGTCTGTCTGTGTGTCAGTCGGTCAGCCTGTCGTTCTCAATGTTTTTACATGTTTAACAAAGCCGCCCATTAGTCACAACAGTATAGCGTGCCCGTTAATTGGGTAGAGAACGTAGGCAGAGATAGACAGACCCTAATGCAATATATCCTCTTCTATATAGTCCATTCTGGCCGATATAATAATACAGGTAACTAATGCGTTAGTTCATATTCAATACCTTAGCTCCCGACCGACCCCTAAAAGCTGTATTGCACATGGGCCTCTCTGTGTGCTTGTGTATGCGTGTGCGCGCGCGCGCGTGTGTGTGTGTGTGTGTGTGTGCGTGAGTGCGTCCGTGCTTGCGTGCGTGCGTGTGTGTGTGTGTGTGTGTGTACGTGCGTGAGCTTACCTGCATGCACTAGGATTTCTAATATTTGCTGTTATTCTGCGGCAAAATCTAAAGCAAATCCAAAGAAAATTTAAGATTTGAATCAGTAGCGTAGCGAAGGGTTTTTGGGGGGTGTTGGACCGCCCTCTTAACCCGGCCACCCCCATGGGCCATAATCATGAAAAAATAATTATGATGCTATTGAATCATAATTATGAAACGTAACTTTTACCTGCGCGTTTAAAAGACTAATTCAGAAATTCAACGACCACCGCCGCATTTCTAAGTGGGAACCCTGGGGTCGTAACTGGAATTTGACACGGCTTTCTTAGTGCAAGCAATGTCTGATGACTTGTATATTATATATAGATGTATCAGCTAGCCACAGATACCACATTCAATAAATATACATTTTTTTATTGAACTTACACGCGGTTATGGATTAAAATGAAAACACGTGATTTCTACGTCAAATGTAAACAAAGGCGCTCTATGACGCGCCTTCATCCGATGACGTCATAAAGCTACAGGCGGGTTTTGCAAATTTGGTAACGTCATTCAATTTTAATTTTGCTAATTTCGGAAAACTGAGCTAATTTTCACGTAATAACATTTGTAAGTGATTTCTATGCAATTTCGCTAAGTAGGTATGTGGCATTTTAGGGGACCTTTTAATGACAATTAAATCAGATTAGAACAAGCAACCATTATCTACCAATAGAAAAGGGACGATGGGATGGAACTAACAGAGCACAGCGCGTTTAAAACCTCTGTAATAAGAATGAGATTGGAGCCAAGTTTCACTACATATTCATTGGTGACTTCTTTCCAAATAAGTGTGTACACATTTTGCCAACATGTTATCATAAAGGACCACCTTTCTTCAAATTTCCCCAACTCTTCTCAACACATAAAAGGAAACTTCTAGCAAAGATTTGTCACTTAATTACGGAGAGTATAAAACATTACATATACTACTACTACTACTACTACTACTACTTCTACTACTACTACTACTACTACTACTACTACTACTACTACTACTACTACTACTACTACTACTACTACTACTACTACCGCCGCCGCCGCCGCTACTACTACTACTACTACTACTACTACTACTACTACTACTACTACTACTACTACTACTACTACTAGACTATTACTATTTATATAGATGAATATTCACTAACGCCATAAATGCTATATTATATGTTACTTATATGTTGTGTAAAATGGCCCGAGTGTGAATAAAGAACCTTAATCTGAATCTGAATCTTAATACGCCAAATGGAAACATTTGCTTGCTACTGTTTATAGAACAATATCCGCCTCTGAAGGTTATAGGCTGAAATGTTTGTGGCCATTTTGCAAAAAAAAATATAAAAAATGATTTAATGTTTTTCAGAGTAAATTTACAAAACTTCGATGCAAGTTTCAACAAATTCGGCCGATTGTTTTGGAACTAATTTGACTTAAAGCTGTTGCTGTCTAAGGCAGCAACAACCCGAAGTTAAATACTTTTCAAAATAGTCAGCCTTTCCTACACTGGAAACTAGGGAAACATCGTAGATAGGCGCTACGGGCGAGCCCTATATAATTAAAAGCGAATCTAATATTAAAATTAAATCGGCGCCTTTTTATTGGCTTGAAAATCTGGGCATACCCGTTGGTTTCTTAAAACCATTAACCAATGGAAACAAATGGACAATGGATTCCAAATTGACTCATTATACTGGGCGGGGTTGTTCCTCACACTCAGCCAATCAGAGGACTGGTCGTTCTATTGAGCGCCTTGCGATCATTTCATAAGCCTACTTAGGCCTTGTTCTCGATAGAGAGTTAATCGGGAATAACGCCATACTTCAGTGTGGCGTTATTCCGGATTAAGTCTCTAGTGAGAACACGCTTATGTTGAGATCATTTAAACCTATCTAGGAACCAATTTACGAAATGTGCGTATTTATTTATTTATTTAATTTTTTATTTATTCATTTAATAATGTATTTATCCATCCATCCTCATCCATCATTCATCCATCCATCCCTCCGTCCACCCACCACCCACCACCCACCCACCCACCTACCCACCAATCCATCCATTCACCAATCCATCCATCCATACATCCATTCAATCATTATTATTATTATTATTATTATTATTATTATTATTATTATTATTATTATTATTATTATTATTATTATTATTATTATTATTATTATTATTATTATTATTGTTAACTTTAAGAAAAGTATTCTCTCTCTCTCTCTCTCTCTCTCTCTCTCTCTCTCTCTTTCTCTCGTTCTCACCCTCCCTTACTGCGCAGTTGCTACTTCCAAAGTCCCAAGATTAATTCATCGATTATCCAATTAAATCGATTATTTTCCAGACATCATAATCGATTATCCTTTCCGATAATCGAACAGCCCTATGTGTAGTAGCGCTTTATAGACCAATACTGAACATCCCCATACATTTCCTATGGGACATTTTTGGTCACTCAAGGCTGGTAACTCGAAAACAATTGGACGGTCCAAAATAAAAACAGAGTAGCAGAACTTGACAAAGTTGGAGCTGATCGGATGAAAATTGTAGGAGAACATGCGGTCCAAAGTTCTTAACGAAGAATAAAAAAAGAAAGAAAGATAGAAAGAGTTATTGGATCGCAGCTTAATAAAAGTATATGTATTGAGCGAATACACTAATAAACAGAAAAGAGACACATATACAGAAACCTTTTCAAGGTAGCATACAGAAATATTGTTCTTTAACGGTAAACCGAAGACACAAAGCACATGTAGTATTCGACGATGCCATTACAATCTTCTCCTTGAAGTACTTTGATCGTATTGCGGTACCTAGTTCTTCTTTTGCAAACAAGAAACACAGATGGTGAAAACATAATAAATAATGGTTCCGCTGCTAGTATCCTCATCGCATAACAAGCATATCAGTCCGCACAAACAGGTAAGCGTACACAGTGTTTTAACAGTTTAACCGTTTAACGACCAAATTGTCTCAAGAAAATTCTAATTTTCTCATATAACGTTTCACTTTGCAGACAAAGAGAAGACCATTTTTTTTAAATTGTCCAGTTGAATGACTGGCCTGATTATCGGGCCAGTCATTCAAGTGAAATTTTCAAAAAAATAGTTTGCTTTTGCTCTAATATTTCCCAGAAACACTGTTGAGACGTTTTTGGCCCGCTTAGATATTAAGGGATTGACACTTAGAGAGTAGAAACATTAAGTTCGTTAATGTACGCAAAGAATTATTATAGGGCCGTGTTTTCACTGGAGAGTTAATCTGGAATACCACCATACCTCAGTATTGCGCTACGGCGGGCAAGTCTCTAGTGAGAACACGGCCTTAATGTCGCGAAACGAAATACATCTTAGAATATGAGTATTTTCCTCTGCATAAATTAACACATCTTTTGTCAGGTGAGAGGTTCAATTTGTGATACGGTTACTTTTAATGAAATTATCGTATACTACCATTTGTCGTATGTGAGAACACGAGTCTGATTACAGTCTTATTAGGTACAAAATATGGAACATAATATTTCTATACTTGGCATGAATTTGATCTGCAGTAAAACCTGACGTAAGCGATTACCTACCGGAATTCTCTGATGGCGCCATTAAGACAGGTGGCGTCCAATGCAGGTTACTCGCAAAGACATACATTTGTGTTTGAAATGTTAGATTTTTACCCTTTTTGCATATTTACACCAAAATCCTTGAAAATTAAATTGTTGAAGGTATATACTTTTAGAGGCTTAAATTGTGTACCCCAATGTAATGAAACGAAATAAATCTTAATATATGATGATTCCATCCCATATAAATAAATTTCATAGGTTTAGTTGTGAATTTGAATTCAATTTGACAACTAAAAAAATTGTATTAATTCATGCGTAATGAAATTATCATGGGCTAAGGCCGTGTTCTCACTAGAGACTTAACCGGCGTAACGCAATGCTGATGCATGGCGTTATACACGATTGATTCTTCCGTGAGAACACGGCCTAAGATTGATTTCGTTTCATGACAACTAGACACACAATTTAAGCCTCTAAAAGTATAAAATGTTAACAATTTTATTTTGAACCATTCTGCTGTGAATATGCATCTTTAACACTCAAATTCATTTAATAAAATATGAATTTTCTCATAGAAAATGTCCATTTGCAGGCCAAGAGAACACTATTTTTGAAAATTTAGCACATGAATGACTAACTCCATTATCGAAACAGTCATTTCAGTGTTATTTATTCTTTTTAAAACCAATAGTCTTATATTGGTCTGCAAATGGACATTTTCAGAACCAAAACTGAAGCCGGTTGACAAACTTACCTGCGAAATAGTTAATGACAGATTGTCTTTCACTCCAAAAATGCATACTGTTGTGAGCAGACGTCTGACTGTATTGATGCAATGGGCTTTTGCATCGTTAGCTATGCCTCGTCCAACTCTAGCTAAGCTCCACCCACACCTCGCTCGTGTTGAGATCGACCAATCTCTGAATTCCCTGGCTATCACTTTCCAGAAAACTATACAGGTAAGCTATTGACTATTCTGGAACTATGGCTGCAACAGCGTCCAGTCACATTAGTTGCAAAATATCCATCATGTTGATTAAATAGTAGAGACATACAATTCGCACAACTTATCGGACTATTAAGAGTTAACGACGGGCCAAATATAATAATTTATGACGTAATGATTATGACGTCAGCCTACACACCGTTTATCTGCCTATGACGTCATATAACGTCAGATGATAAATGGATACACCGGAAAGGTGAATTGGTTCACCAATGTTATGCCAGCGTATAGAATAACAATACAGTATTATTATTATTATTATTATTATTATTATTATTATTATTATTATTATTATTATTATTATTATTATTATTATTATTATTATTATTATTATATTTTACCTTATTGGACTACTAGTACACAGATTTAGAATTATGGCTGTGACGGATGATCCAATATCGCCCACAAACATATCCAGTCGGGAATTAAACTGGAGCCACATCTCCCACACTATTAGTCCAGCATTTCTTCTACAACTGCTGAAGATGTCACAAAGAACTGAAGCAATACGCATCGGAAGCTGTGTATTCTATCTCGTGGGTGTGTTTGCGAATATGCTCTTGCTCATCTACGTAATCTGGTCAAAACGATACCAATCTATGATCTTCACATTCATCTTCAGTCTGGGCTGTTCTGATCTTGGATCTTGCATTGGTGGAATACTCTATGGTGTCCTTCATATTCGCGATCTTGTTCGTCCTGCGTGGTTATGTAGTGTGGTCCTGTATACTGTCATGTTCTTTTTCGGCAGTAGCCTTCTCCATTTACTTTTCTTTTCTATACTGAGATATTATCAAATGGCATACCCATTAAAAGCTCAACTATACGTAACCCGAGGTTTTGTTGTGGGCATGTGCGCCAGTATGTGGGTGATAATGGCGGCTATAACGGTTCCATTGCCTGTCTATGTCGAAACAATTACTGATGTTTATGGCACATTCGTCCTCGTTAGATGTGCATATAAAGTTACGACCTTAGCCATGCCTCTAGAAATGATAGAAACAATTATTCAACAAGTGGTTTTCTTGGCTCTGTTCAGCATATTAATTGCTGGCTTCCAAATTGCTAAGCACGTTCTTGTAACGAGACTGGCCAGAAACAATAGTTTGAATGCAACACATGGTGGACGGAGACAGACGAACGCTCGGGCTATTACATTAATAATTATGTCATTCTGTATCACCTGTTGGCCTTCAGTAATGTATGCGATATTAGTTCATTTCTTCCAACTTCAATACATATCTTCTGTTGTAGCTGGAATGGCGAAATATGGCTACGTGTTTTCTAGTCTTATCTTTCTGAATTCAGTTGTCGATCCATTTATTTATGCATTTTTTGACAAAACAATCAGACACGATCTGATATCAATTTTGAAATGCAAAGAAATCAGGAACCAGTAATAATGCATTACGAGAAGAGCACCACAACGCAACAACGCGCTTGTTTATTTAATTCCGATTGCGTCAACAGCGCCTCAATGCACTCAACATGCAACCGTTATCCATTAGCCCTTTAATTTGTCAAGGTTTTAAAAGAAAATTGAAAGACTTTCTCAGTGAAGGGCATTTCACCTTTCCAGAGTAGCCATCCATCATCTCACCTGGCATGACGTCATAATCAGCTCAGCGCGGGAATGGTGACGTCACAATCATTACGTCGCAAATGGTTCCATCTAGACGCCATCAAAGCACAAAGAGTCTAACACGTTGTATGAATTATATGTCTGTGTAATTCTTTGCTATTTAATAAGCATGCTGTTGAATATTTTAAAACTAGTCAAATTGGTTTCAAAATGTTCAACAGCGTATCTGTAATGTACTTTGGAAATTGATAGTCAGGATGTTCAGAGATCGATCGATCCCAACACGAGGGAGGTGTGGATGGAGCTTATCTAGAGATGGGCTGGGCATAGCTAAAACCGGAAAGGGCAGTTTGTTGGACAAGAGAACACTGTTTTTGTACATTTGCCATTGAAATTTAGGAAAATAGTGTTCTAAGAGTTATTTTGTCCGGCTTGACGTTTGACGGGTTATTGGTCAAGAAACTCGAAATTGTTGGTTTGTCAGTCTCCATTTGCGGGCCAAGAGAAGACTGTTTAAACATATTATTGGTATGGCTGGTTTTTGTTACCAGGCCAGTCATTCCAGTGGTAACCTTTCAAAAATAGTCTTCCCCAGACCTGCAAATGGTCATTCCATAAGATAACTGGAGATGCGTGTCTTGGTCGGCTACTTCATGAAAGGGCTAAGGAGACACACATTGCATTAATATCTTCTTCCACGTGCTTGATGGACACGGGAATACGATAAATCACTGATAATGTAGGCTACTGGGCCATTACTAGACCAAGACAGAAATGCATTCTGTCAGTGAAATGACGTCCTAATCAATTACGTTACATGTAGACTGGCATCACAATTAAATACGTTATGAATGGCATATCTCAGTCCGCCATAAACGCTTAATAGTCTGTCAAGCCGTACGAATTATATGTCTTTATTATACAACAAACAGAATGTTAAATATTTTGAAAGTAATCTGACTGGGTGCTGTTGTTGCCATAGGCACGCTGTCAAATTAGTTTTGAAATTATCAACAGCTTACCTGTATAGTTTTCTGGAAATTGTGAGTATGGGAGTTCATGGTTCTATCGATCGCAAAAAGGTCAAAGCGTGGGCATAGCTGAGCTAGGAATGGACGGGCCAATTAAAGCTGAATTTATCCATTCCAGGTCGCATACGCCCGGAATTGGTTACGTTCTGGCTCAGTAACCGGACTTAATATAATTATAAACGCACCATGTTCCAGTATTACTCTTAAACATTAATAGTTTCGCTCAGATACCAAGGCATAGAATCAGTATTGACCACATTAATGGCACGATTTAGCTAAGAACGGCACAATATGTGATTATTGAATGCCCATATGCAGACCAAGTGAGAACGAATTTGGAGAATGTCCCATGACTGGCTGGGTTATGTAGCCACTAGTTCCAGTGGTAGGGTTTGGGGATTGTGTTATTTTGACCCGCAAATGGCCATTCCCCAGTACCACTGCAGAGAGCGGATTTGGCCTGATTCGTCATGACATTGTTACTAGTCATAGTTCTACCAGGAACTAGGACCCAGCATTGCTATTTTAGGTTCATATATGCAATAAATACCCGGTCCCAAAATCAATATATCACGTTGGTAATATATCTAGGCACGCCATGGCATTATATTAAGATTTGCTGGCACTAAGGAGCCGGGAACAATGAACAATATATCACAATAATAGTTTTGCAAACGATAAAGAATCAATTATCTACAGATATACTCGAGAAGGGCAGCCGCATCCAAGAACAACGGCCTTTTCACAGTTTACCTATCCCCGCTAATCTCTAACTAAACTCCACCTACACCTTGTTCCCGTTGGGATGGATCGATGTTTGAACTCCTTGACTATCAATTTTCAGAAAACTATTGCAGGTAAGCTGTTGAATATTTTGAAATATGGCAACAACAGGCCCCAGTCAAATTAGTTTTAACATACTGAACAGCATTTATGTTTGTAATGAATGTTTATTAAATATGAAATTAATCAAATACTTTCAATTCGTACACTTATCCGTCTTCTCCAGTTTCATGGCGGATCATTCAACGTAACTATTAGTGTGACGTCATTGATTATGCCGCATGTATTTGAGAGGCAAATCTGATCGTCCATTGATTGACGGCTTTGCATGCATGGTGGGCTTGCATGTGCGGTACACGGGTTTGCATCATCAATGAAATTTTCAAATGAAAACAACTTTAATTTATATAGTACTGACCCACGTGCGTTTTCTGTTTTGCAAGATAGACTGGCTGATCGACAGACCAGCCAACCGACTGATTGACATACTGACTGGGAAATGGCTACCCGACTGGCCAGCGAACTGATTAAATTAATGTTGTATTCTCTAGTGCACTGTACTCCTTAGGTATGCTGGGCTAGAACACAAGCATCGAATACTGGCTGTTTGGATTTTCTGTACTGATTTTCGATTGTATGAACATAGTCATTCATTAATCTGATGGACCTTTCCATTTTTGGCTAAGTCCCACTCATCTCAATCTAAGCTCCACCCACACCACGTCCGTGTTGGGATCGATCGATATCTGAACTCCCTGAATATCAATTTCCAGAAAACTAAACCTGTAAGTTGTTGAATATTTTGACACTAATGTGACCTATTGCAGCAACAGCGCCCAGTCAATTTAGTTTCAAAATATTAAAAATATTCGACAGCATGTTTATTAAATAGTAAAGACATACAATTCGTCAACGTGCCGGACTATTACGAGTTAAATACGGGCCAAATAGAAACATTTGTGCCGTAATGATTATTAAGTTAGCATACCGTCACTCAATCGGCAATGCCATCATATGATCGATGGATACACATGGGCAGGTCCAATTATGTTCAGCGTATTCAGTAATACATGTTATTTTGCTTTGGAATCACGTTACGCTATTTCTGAGTACTGATAGAAGTATATTTTACAGTCTAAGTAGTCTTCCCATTGAGGGATAAATATGTTATGCTGGTGCATGATCTGAAAAGCAGTATGCATCAGAGGATGCTGACTGCAAGGCAGACTATCCACTGGTACTTTCTACAAAATCTGCTATAACTAGGTATTCCTGTTAGACAGATTGGTCGATGATGTGCTCTGTGAAACAGTCAACCACTGGCTAAATCTGTTAGGCAGATGGTTTCCTGGTTTGGTTAATAAAATAGTATGTGTAGTCACATCTCTTCTGAGTTGACCATATGGATAATGGGGGGGGGGGGGGGCATAGATTTGCACATGGAATATGTGATATATTATTTATTCAAAGAATTCAAATGATAACTTGTGCAATATACTCTGTATTTGACTACTACTACTACTACTACTACTACTACTACTACTACTACTACTACTACTACTACTACTACTACTACTACTACTACTACTACTACTACTGGTGCTGCTGCTACTACTACTACTACTACTACTACTACTACTACTACTACTACTACTACTACTACTACTACTACTACTACTACTACTACCACTACTACTAATTCTGCTTCAGCTGCAGCTGCCACTACTACTACTACTACTACTACTACTACTACTACTACTACTACTACTACTACTACTACTACTACAACTGCGTCTGCTGCTGCTGCTGCTGCTGCACCTACCACTATTACTACTACTACTACTACTACTACTACTACTACTACTACTACTACTACTACTACTACTACTACTACTACTACTACTACTACTACTACCGCTACCACTATTACTACTACTACTACTACTACTACTACTACAACTACTACTACTACTACTACTACTACTACTACTACTACTTCTACTACTACTACTACTACTACTACCACTACTACTACTTCTACTACTACTATTACTACTACTAAATCTGCATGAATTTATACTATGAATTAAAGGATAAAATTATCCTATTGCATACGCGTCACGACTATGCAAATCTTAGCAGGTTATAATGCCCTAGATATATTCGCAGTCACTGTTCAAAAGAGAAATCTGTGTACATTTCAGAATTCTGGAATGTTCTTATTATTAAAGGCCATTTTATTCAGAAATGCTCTTAACTTTGCTATGAGTGAACTATATATGTGCTGCATATTTTCAAATTAATTTTAATGACAGCTGTTGCTACATCAAGTGTACTTGTATCTATTCACATTTTGTTGGAATTGTGATGGGACATGGATGGGACCTAAATTAACGTATTACTTGTCCATCCGAATACAATGATGTATGTACACTTATACATGTGGACGAAATGGCATGCCTTTAGAGCAACGAGTTGGTGGTCCATTAATTCCGTATTCGAGAGATATATGTTATAACACAACACAACACAGATAGCACTGACATATAATGACTACCATTTTCTGATCAGTGAGTAAAAAATCTTAAATGCATCATCAATTTAGTATAATAATTATAAATTTTGACATGACTATTCGATATAAATCGTATTCTGTCCTTGGGGACATCTTGTATCATTACGTAATGATGAGTGACGTCATTCCTGCAAAAAACTAGTCGGATTAAAATGTTATTGTCTAGCAATTGTGACGAATCGTTGATCGTGCACCACTCCCGGTGTCCGATATTAACAAGTTTGACAATATTTTAAATTCGTATCCCATTATCCCTGCAATGAAAATACGAATATGTTTGAGATTAAATATGCAAAGAAGATGTTGCTGCCTATGGCAGTAACACTGTTCATCAGAATTCATCCCAAAATATTCAACACCTTTCCATCACCAGCGGATAGATTTGCCATCTTATGAGTCGATTGGGATTTCAATGTAGCCTGCGCATACAGTTGATGAATCCAATCTTAGCTTTTCACCGTCAATCTCAAGCTTAGCCTGTATTGGGATCGATCAAACCATGGACTCTCTAAATCTCAAAGCTGTTCAATATTTAAGATCGCCCGCCGCGCCGTCCATTGGCCTCTTCGGAGTCTGGCTCGTGCATAGGGTACGATCGGCCCAATTCTGGTTATCTGGTGTCGGGAATAAGGGGGGGGGGGGGGGCGACCACAGGCGGACTATGTAATCAAAAGCCGATCTCTGGGATCGCCAGAACGATAATGTTCCAGTGGGGCCAGGCAAGGATTCCCACCAACGCCGAACACCGTTGTTTCGTCCATGCTATTTGTGTCCCTTGTGTGTGCCTGTTCATGATGTTGGTATTATGTTACTTCCTTTTGATTGCTATAGGCTCAACATAGTAGTCCCTGGCTCTGTATAGTACGATGTACGAGGGAGAATTGAGCCAACGTATGCTACTTAGTTATATGTGGCCGAATTCCCGGTCAATGGTATATCTCGCCAGAGAAAACCTATCCGAGAATCACATATATGTAAGAGAAATACTTAAGGACCGGCCCCATACGTGCCATTAGGGAGATGTACCTGGTTAATATACACCAAATATAAACCTCAGGTGGGCCGAGGCCGAAGCGAGAGGAATACCTCGCATGGGCCACTTCAACAGAAAATCTCACCATGCTATAGCGGGGAGTTAAGAATTTAGATAAACGCTAGCTCTTGAGCACGCAGAAATGATGGTCGATTCAATTGATTATTTATATGTGTGTGCGCACTAGGTTACATGGAAACGGCTGGTCGATTTACCCAGAAAGGTGCCTAGCCGAATATTCAAACAGGGATAACTTGGTAGAGTCCGCGCTGTGAGTGGACCTTCATAGGATGCTAACCTAGCCTTTAGTTTTAGATCCAGAACACCAGGATATATGCCTCAAAGGCCTATCCATAGCCTATCATTTGGAATTAATTACGACCGCCTTCGTCAGGTAGCAAACTCAAGACCCTGTATCGGGTCTGACTATAAAGCGAAGCCCTAAGCCGACTGCACGTACAATTGCTGTTGCAACTAGGGATCGAGGCGAAAAGCGACACCAAACCTGTGTTCGCTACAACAGCCACATAAAACAAGGGAAACACAAGAAGCGTTTAAGAAGAATCGGGTCTATATAGGACTGGTCCGAAGAAGCAGATAACGACCTGTTGTGACCTTTGTTTTGGAAGGTGTGGGGGACACACTCGACACCTCCAGTCACATGATTGTTAGTTTGCTATGGACGTCTTTTGATGATGTCGGTGTGCCGAGATCGAACCATTTTAGACTTGATCACTAGGAGCAAACGTTTATTCTGTGTTAGGTTTAATGCCCACATATAGACCCAAGATTCACTGCTAGGCCGCTCAGAGTATTATTATTTTCGCAGTGAATTCCTAATTTTAATATGTTAAAAATCATCTTCCAAAGGTATCATTGAAGATACTGTGGTGCTCTTTGTTTAGATTGGAGCCGTAAAAAAGTCTCGGCGATTCCATGGGTCGGCCCATCCAAACAGAAGGAAGGAGGTACGACTTATACATATGGCCAGCACAGCCAGTGTTGCGCACAATGGAGGCAAGCTGCCGTGCCGGCTGTATCTTTTCTGCGTTGCTCTTATGGTGTAATGTTAATATGCAATATACGTCTATACATACAGTAAGTACCACGTGTATTTGTCGGCAGCGTCTTCAATTTGCTACTAACCTAGCCTGGCGTAGTACATCTAGGATATGTAAGCAGTTACTTGTGTCGAAGACTCGTGACATGTCAATTCCCACCTTGTGGAAGTCCCAGTGTTTGGACATGACTACCGACACACGCATGCGTTGAGCTCATACAATGTCTGGGCATCTGCGTCCAAGTCTGAAGCCACTATGACATGATCGGTGAAATAATCGATCTTGTCTCAGATGCGGCATAGAATAACATTGGATCGAATTTTCCATATGCTGCTGCGGAGCACAATGGGCTGCAGTTTGGCTGGGGCCACATGTGGCTTCTTGGGCTTGGGTAGTGCTATAAGGATGCTATGGCCTACAGCGTCGGTGGGAACGTGGTGCATAAAAGCTGAATTGACTAGGTGCGTGATTGGTTTTGAGGTAATTTCACTTGCATATTTGAATGCTTCATTGGTCAGGCCATTAGGTCCAGATGCGCATCCATTTTTCAGGGCCTTAAGTGCCTTCTCATCTTCTGCTGTTTTAATTGGTGTTAGTAATGGCCTGGGGTCTCCTGATAACGGGTACAAGTGCTCACCATCGTTGTCAGTGAACTGTTCCTTGAACCATTCTCGGATCGCCTCAGCTTTTCGCTGGTCAGTCCCGACAAAGTGTCCTTCAAAGTTGTTTACAGTGATTGGTGGTGTGTAGTCAGTAATTCTCAGGGCTCGGGCTGCCCGAAACATTTTGTGACGGTCATCCGTGGCAGTGATTTCATCTGCTAGGGAGTCTGCCTGTTGAATAGCAAGAGCTTTTATGCGTTCGCTAATGAGGCGCAGGATAGTATTGCGCTCCCAGCTTTTTTTGGTGCCATCTTCACTTTGGCGACTTTGATAGATGCGCAGCTGTAACACTTTCTGCTCTGCTGACAGTTTTACTAATAACGGATCGTCAGTATACATAATTTGGTTGTTTTTAAGAACACCTGTGGTGCTGGTAGCGGATGATTCCATAGATTTCAGTATTTTGGCTATGGCTTCGTTTGGATCGGAGCTGACATCGATGTTAGCTATCTGCTCCCTGAGGGCTTTTTTGTATGACATTTGAGTGTCAGTGTCGCTGATGAGCTTGGGTAGGTTGTACGTGACTCTACCCCCTTGCCTGGTATGGTGTTTAAATATTAGTTAGAGATCGTTCATCTGAAGGCGTGTAATGACTAGCTTATGGTCAGAATTGAAGTTTGTGCCCCCATACGAACGAGCACTCCGGAGTAAGTGGTTTGCTTCTGTTTGGCACAGTATGAAGTATATTTGGTTAAAGACAGCTGTTGTAGCCTTAGAACCTTTTGGGATTTTGCGATCAGGAATGTGTCCAGCCCATGTAGTCCGGTGACGGCATGGATGTTTGAAAGCCGTATTTGTGACAAATGGGTCATTGGAACTAAGGAATGTCGCCAGTGTATCTCCATTGCTGTGCGTGTGCCCTCTACATAGGAGCCCATGCATACACCAAGTCCTGAACTTTTGTCCGCAATTCCGAGATTACCCAGTTTGGAGTTGAAATCTCCACCCAGGAACAGTTGTCATCTAGCTGGGATTGTAATGGTGGAGCTCAGATCTGCATAGATGGAATCTAATATTGCTAGATTCTCTTTGGTTTTCGGTAGTTGGGCCATATGCGTTGACAATTCGACACTTAGTGGTGGTGTGTTTTCATGTAGTTATAGCCAGGTTGATGAATGCAACGTGATCACTGACGTATCCAAAACTAATGACATGATCCATGACCCTTGTTCAGATTATGAAGCCTAAGCCCCGGTATGTGGCCTGTTTTTGCTCCATGAGCACTAGCTTATGGCCTGTCTGTAGTTGCTGCTCTGAGTGTTTAGCTACTTTAGTCTCTTGAATGCCCATCAATCATCCCCAATCCCCTTCCCTCATGGGGGTGTGGGATGGATGGATGGATGGTTGGATGGATGGATGGATGGATGGATGGATGGATGGATGGTTGGTTGGTTGGTTGGTTGGTTGGTTGGTTGGATGGATGGATGGATGGATGGATGGATGGATCCTTCCTCCCTCTCTCCGACTAAGCTCTATCCTTCCTTTATGCCCGTCCCCATCCCACCTCCCCATCCTTCCCGCCTCCCCATCCTTCCATGGATGGATGGGGGCGTGGGATGGATGGATGGTTGGATGGATGGATGGATGGATGGATGGTTGGATGGATGGATGGATGGATCTGTCCATCTGCCTTGCCAGCCATCCGCTCTCTGTGTGTCCGTCCAGCCACTCACTCACATAAAATTAAGGGAGCTGAATACTACTTTCTTTCTACAGGTATGAACAAAGTTTAATTATAAACACCGCAGTGGCCTTTCCGGTGTGGCGAACAAAATTCTATAAAATGACAAAATATGTCCTCCAAACTTGATTAATTTTTTCGGCATCAAATGATCAAAAGGAATCAAAGGGCAAAATTGAGTGTCCCAACAAAAGCATATAACACCTTTGAATGATCGATTCATGATCTCGTGAAGGACACACTACTCACTTATCAATCCAATTCGGAAGACTAAAATTTCACTAATCTGTGTGGACTAACCAGTCCACTAATCATTGGCTTTATTAATGATGTTTGTGATAAAATCGAATCAAAGGAAATTCAAACCTTGCACAAAGTTCAATTGTTCAAATTAATCCATAGAGTAGTTTTTCAAAGGAGATTGAGTAATTCAGTAAACGTATATAAAGCTGTCTATACTGAAGGACTGACAGATTTGTCATACAGGCTACTGATGAAGCACATCCATGTGAAATGCGTTTAGCCAATTGACGGTGTCCATAATTACTGTGAGTAACTTATAATATTGCGTATTGTATTGTTGTATTGTTAACCCTTGCATATTACATGTTAATTCTATAATTTGTCTTTCAGGTGTAAGTAATATATTGGTTCAATTTGTAGTTGATGTGAATGAATTTGTGTGCTTGAATTTGAGTGTGCCTGATCGAATCGTTCTTACCTGCTCAACTGCCTGTCTGATTGCTTGTTAGATTGAACGATTGTCTGTCTGAATGGCTATTGCGAGGAAGAATGGTCGTAGGAAGAATGGAGATGGTAAAGGGGGTTCATCTGCGCATGCGCGCCTGGTAAAGCTGTATTACCAAATAATTCAGTGCTTCCACCATATTTCTACGCTACGTAGGCATTTAGATGCCGAAACTCTCCCTGATGGGCTTAGCAGGAAGGTGGAAGAGCTGAATGGATTTTGTAAGCCAGCTATACCAAATGATGACATCTACTTTGCCATCTGGAATGTGAATTTTGAGTGGGCAAAATCTACCATTAAGGCCATGTTAAATCACTATAATGAACAACTTGGTAGTATTAGAACTGAAGTAGTCCTCACACAGGCAATGCCACATTTAGACCTAGGTCGTGCTAAATCCAATGCTATATACGCTGGGCAAAAAACAATTATAATAGGAAGCTCGACATTAATGCGATTAGTTCTTTTTACGATTTTGTGCGACCGATAGATCCATCTCAGCAACCAATTCAAAATCTCGCACAAGCCACGCCTCTGGTCATGAAACCAACTGTGGCCCCATAATCACAAATGAAAAAACGCCTCAGATCACCTGAAACTTCGCCGCCAGTCACAAAACGAGTAGACAATAAAATCTCTCCATTGCTACCATTAGATTCTGGCCCTAGAGATATGCTATTTGAAGCATCATTAGTCCCACTACCTGACTCTCCACTAGGCAATCTAAATGACCCAAACGAATATCCGCCCTTGCCACCGAGGAAAAGGGTTAATGGTAGCAAATCTGGTCCACGGACTGGCGCTTCTCAGAAATCCCCCCAGAGCAGTCAACCATCGGGTCTCAAGACCCCATCCCCAACAGGGAAACCGCCACAGCCCAGCTTCTCTCCAACTCCAGGTCCAAGTAATGCACCGGAGGTGCGTCCTATTAAATGTGCAAATAGACCCCAACAACCCACCATGTTGGAGAGAAACATTTTTTGGAAATTTCGTCATGAAATCGAAAACAAAATTGACTGGCGACTACCTGCTCTCACGAACAAAGTACTCATCTTTGGAGCTTCGAACCTGAGTCGCATTAATGTTGAGCCCCACCCTGTAACGCAAGTTGCCTGCTACCCAGGAGCTAAATTGTGTCATGCTAGAGGACTAATTCAAAAGTACACTGGATCATTTAAACCAGAGAAAATAGTGATCAACATTGGCATTAATGATATGAATGAACCCATCTCTAGTTCAAAACATAGATTAATGCTGCTTCTCAGTGCGATTAAGTCCAAATTCCCAAAGACTGCGATTTACTTCGCAAAACTTAACTATTCAAGTCGGTTGACAGCTCAGCAGAAGTTGGCGATTCAGTCCATCAATTCGACGGCTGAATCATCAAAATCTGTGACTGTCATTCCTGCACTTAGACTCTCCGAATTTAATGTTGTTAAGGATAACATTCATTGGACTGAGAAGACAGCTAACTCGATGTATTCTGCCTGGCTTAAATTCCTAAATTTAAACTAGACAAGGGCCAGGGTAACATCCGCCAGGAAACAGGACTGGGCAGTAATATTGTCAATCTAACTGGCTCCCCATTAGGTGAAGCAGAGCAGTCACTGCTCAATTCTGGTCTTACATTTGTCCCAACACCAAAACCTAAAACAGGTTTGGATGCTCTTTTAGATAATGGCTGTATGGAAACATCTGAATTTACTCACCGTATTAAGTTAGCAGACTTCTTTCGTAACTCTAATAGTAACATTCCACCATTCATTGAAAAAACTGGCTGGGCACCAAACGTAAAAATCCTGGACCCAGCGATCGGTGAAAGCATAGAACTCTTTTCAGAACGTGTTAAAAATTCTACATTCCCTAATGATCAACCAAATTTACCCTATGAGGAACGCCAGGCCTTAATTGAATTGTCTAAAAACAGCGAAATTGTCATCAAACCTGCAGATAAAGGGTCGGCGACTGTAATAATGCTTAAAGATAACTATAAACGTGAAGCACAACGACAACTTAGTAACCCAAAGCATTACCAGAAACTAAGCAAACCACTTTGGCAAAATAATTGCAGCAAATTTAATGAGATTCTTCAAAAATTGCTCGATAGCAAGAAGATCACCGAAAAGCAACATAAGTATCTCTTTGCTAAACTTGAGTCAAAACCACGGACTTTCTATCTTTTGCCAAAAATTCATAAACCCATAGATTCGTGGTTGGACCTAATGTCACCGCCCGGGCGACCTATAATCTCTGATTGTGGGTCAGAATCCTACAGAATCAGTGAATACATCGATTACCATCTACAGCCAATAGCAAATAGACACCCCAGCTTCTTGAAAAACACAGAAGACTTCTTATCACAGGTCTCTGAGACCTGGATACCTCCAAATTCATTCTTGGTCACGCTTGACATCGATGCTATGTATACAAACATTGACATCGAGCAGGGTATAAATTCTATCCGTAGAGCATTCGTGAACTAACGCAGACACCTACAAGACAGACAGAGAAGTAATAGCTCTATTAGAGCTGAGTCTGAAAGGCAATGATTTTGAATTCGATGGCGAAATTTACCAACAAATTTGCGGCTGCGCGATGGGCAAGCGCTTTAGCCCATGTTTTGCCAATATTTACGTAGCAGAATGGGAGGAGGAAGCGTTAGAAAAGTGTCCAAAACATCCCCTCATTTATCGCAGGTACCTTGATGACATTTTCATGATTTGGTAACACACAAAGGCAGAGTTTGATGAATTTTTCGAAATTCTGAACAATCACGATCCGAATATCAAATTAAAAGCAACCATTGACGAGATGTCCGTAGATTTCCTGGATGTAACTGTATATAAAGGTCTAAAGTATGAAACAACTGGCTACTTAGACTACAAAGTGTATTTCAAACAAACCGATTCGCATCAGCTATTGCACAAAAACTCTTTCCATCCACCACATACTTTTAAAGGAATAGCTAAATCACAAATAATCCGTTTTCACAGGAATTCAAGTGATAGGAAAAACTTTGAAGAAGCGTGCTCTACCCTATTCAAAGCCCTCAAACCACGAGGTTACTCCTCACGATTCTTGCGCAAAATCAAATCTGAAACATTAGACGGCTTGGAATCCATTCCAGATAATGCCTCAAATCGTCGGCCTACCAAAATTTCTCACAATAGTCCTATTATAGGTGTAGGCGAATCTCGCAAATGCGGAAAGAAAAGGTGCAAGTTAGATGAATTTCTCCCAAACCAGAATACTTTCACGAGCTTTCAGAACAAAAGCAAGTTCCAACTTCAGTCTAATCTAGGTTGTGACTCTGAAAATGTTATTTATCTAATTTCATGCAAATTGTGCCAAAAACAGTATGTCGGCGAAACCAAATGTCCATTAAGATGGCGGGCAACTCGACACCTCTCAGATATTAGGCTAGAGGAAGACACACATGTTTCCGAACATTTTAATCTTCCTGACCATTTAGTCCTTCGTGACTTTGAAATTATGCCGATTGAACAGCCACCCCTTTCAGATACGGCAGAAGAAACTGATAAACAAAGAAAACTTTGAGAATCGTTTTGGATTATAAAGAACTCGAAACACAGTGGCCAAGGGGAATAAACTCGGACCCAGGCTTATCTGATCAACGTGCCAAAATTCCATGCATTCTGACCTATGTTCGGAAAAACGTTGAAATTTCCAAAATTTTGAAAGATGAGTATCAAAACCTACAGGAGAAACTGAAACAACCCTTTAACAAGCGACCAGTAATTGCGTTCAAGAAAAATCCGAATCTACGTGACATCTTGGTAAAAGCAAATCTCAAATAGCTATCCATAATATCCATCTCAATCATTCAACATTAACCCTTGCATGATGGTCAGCCAAAAACGGTCAATTTAGTGATCTTGGGCAATGTCCATTTGCCGGCGGGGATTGGAGTATTTTTGAAAATTTACCACTATAATGACTGGCTCGGGAACAGAGACAGTCGTTCCAGTGGTATATTCTCGGGAATGACATTGTCTGTGCCTGCAAATGTACATTAAATAAGTAAGCGCATATTTGGATTTTACTGAACAAATTTAACCAGTAAAGGGTGAACATTAATGCCATATGGCTTTCCTCAAACAAAATGACAAATCTCAGGCAGTAAGATAAACCAAAATATCTTAAATGTTTGAATTTTTTCAATAATTGAAGATTCTGAGCCAGTGCGTTGACAATATTGACTACATACTTGCGAGTGCCAGTTCTGTTATTTTATTGCCTTGTAAAAACATAACTTATATATCCGTCGACACCGTCAGGCAGTCTGTCGGTCTTTCAGTGGAGAGACTTATATACCAAATTCTACAATCATTCCCGGATTCACTCTCCTGCTTCTCCACTCATTCACTGGTCCACCCGCCAAACCGTCCATCAGCTCCTGTCAATCCACCCATGCATTCACTAGTCTGGCTGTCACATGGTCCACTTGTCCGTCGGTCCATTTGCCCATCCCTCCCGCTACTCTGCCCTCCCACTGCCAGTCTGTCCATCTCGAACTCCCACCCCTGCACCTTCTCCAGCCGATCCCCGCTCTATCCTTCTCTCCTACCCATCCATCATCCGGCCTCTCATCCATCCATGTGGGGGGGGGGGGGTGTAATGTGAATGGTGTGTGCGTGCGTGCATACATGCGTGCGTGCGTGCGTGTATACATGTGTCTACGTGTGTACATGTGTGTGCGTGTGTACATGCGTGCGTGTGTAAATGTGGGTACGTGCATGCGTGCGAGTGTACGTGTGTGTATGTGTGTGTACGTGTGTGTGTGAGAGCGTGCGTGCGTGTGGGTGGGTGGATGGATGGATGGTCCTCCCCCTCTATCCAGCCATGCCCACTCTATTCTTCCTTCCTTCCCATCCCTCATTCCATCTCCACATCGGGATGGATGGATAGATCTTACCCATCCCTCCTTCCCTCCCTTCCATGGATGGATGGATGAATGGATGTATGAATGGATGGATGGTTTGATGTATGGGTGGGTGGATGGTGGGATGGATGGATGGATCCTGCCCATCAATCATCCCCAATCCCCTTCCCTCCATGGGGGTGTGGGATGGATGGATGGATGGATGGATGGATGGTTGGTTGGTTGGTTGGTTGGTTGGTTGGTTGGTTGGATGGATGGATGGATGGATGG
Organism: Chaetoderma sp. LZ-2023a; assembly: GCA_034401795.1. NCBI lineage: Eukaryota > Metazoa > Mollusca > Caudofoveata > Chaetodermatida > Chaetodermatidae > Chaetoderma > Chaetoderma sp. LZ-2023a. The sequence goes on along the minus strand of CM067361.1, from coordinate 31,286,928 downwards.
ATGGATGTATCCTTCCTCCCTCTCTCCGACTAAGCTCTATCCTTCCTTTATGCCCATCCCCATCCTACCTCCCCATTCTTCCCGCCTCCCCATCCTTCAATGGATGGATGGGGGCGTGGGATGGATGGATGGTTGGATGGATGGTTGGATGGATGGATGGATGGATCTGTCCATCTGACTTGCCAGCCATCCGGCTCTCTGTGTGTCCATCCAGCCACTCACTCACATAAAATTAAGGGAGCTGAATACTACTTTCTTTCTACATGTATGAACAAAGTGTTATTATAAACACTGCAGTGGCCTTTCCGGTGTGGCGAACAAAATTCTATAAAATGACAAAATATGTCCTCCAAACTTGATTAATTTTTTCGGCATCAAATGATCAAAAGGAATCAAAGGGCAAAATTGAGTGTCCCAACAAAAGCATATAACACCTTTGAATGATCGATTCATGATCTCGTGAAGGAAACAGTACTCACTTATCAATCCAATTCGGAAGAGTAAAATTTCACTAATCTGTGTGGAGTGAAACCAGTCCACTAATCATTGGCTTTATTAATGATGTTTGTGATAAAGCCGAATCAAAGGAAATTCAAACCTTGCACAAAGTTCAATTGTTCAAATTAATCCATAGAGTAGTTTTTCAAAGGAGATTGAGTAATTCAGTAAACGTATATAAAGCTGTCTATACTGAAGGACTGACAGATTTCTCATACAGGCTACTGATGAAGCACATCCATGTGAAATGCATTTAGCCAATTGACGGTGTCCATAATTACTGTGAGTAACTTATAATATTGCGTATTGTATTGTTGTATTGTTAACCCTTGCATATTACATGTTAATTCTATAATTTGTCTTTCAGGTGTAAGTAATATATTGGTTCAATTTGTAGTTGATGTGAATGAATTAGTGTGCTTGAATTTGAGTTTGCCTGATCGAATCGTTCTTACCTGCTCAACTGCCTGTCTGATTGCTAGTTAGATTGAACCATTGTCTGTCTGAATGGCTATTGCGAGGAAGAATGGTCGTAGGAAGAATGGAGATGGTAAAGGGGGTTCATCTGCGCATGCGCGCCTGGTAAAGCTGTATTACCAAATAAGTCAGTGCTTCCACCATATTGCTACGCTACGTAGGCATTTAGATGCCGAAACTCTGCCTGATGGGCTTAGCAGGAAGGTGGAAGAGCTGAATGGAATTTGTAAGCCAGCTATACCAAATGATGACATCTACTTTGCCATCTGGAATGTGAATTTTGAGTGGGCAAAATCTACCATTAAGGCCATGTTAAATCACCATAATGAACAACTTGGTAGTATTAGAACTGAAGTAGTCCTCACACAGGCAATGCCACATTTAGACCTAGGTCGTGCTAAATCCAATGCTATACGCTGGGCAAAAAACAATTATAATAGAAAGCTCGACATTAATGCGATTAGTTCTTTTTACGATTTTGTGCGACTGATAGATCCATCTCAGCAAGCAATTCAAAATCTCGCACAAGCCACGCCTCTGGTCATGATACCAACTGTGGCCCCACAATCACAAATGAAAAAACGCCTCAGATCACCTGAAACTTCGCCGCCAGTCACAAAACGAGTAGACAATAAAATCTCTCCATTGGTACCATTAGATTCTGGCCCTAGAGATATGCTATTTGAAGCATCATTAATCCCACTACCTGACTCTCCACGAGGCAATCTAAATGACCCAAACGAATATCCGCCCTTGCCACCGAGGAAAAGGGTTAATGGTAGCAAATGTGGTCCATGGACTGGCGCATCTCAGAAATCCCCCCATAGCAGTCAACCATCGGGTCTCAAGACCCCATCCCCAACAGGGAAACTGCCACAGCCCAGCTTCTCTCCAACTCCAGGTCCAAGTAATGCACCGGAGGTGTGTCCTATTAAATTTGCAAATAGACCCCAACAACCCACCATGTTGGAGAGAAACATTTTTTGGAAATTTCGTCAGGAAATCGAAAACAAAATTGACTGGCGACTACCTGTTCTCACGAACAAAGTACTCATCTTTGGAGCTTCGAACCTGAGTCGCATTAATGTTGAGCCCCACCCTGAAACGCAAGTTGCCTGCTACCCAGGAGCCAAATTGTGTCATGCTAGAGGACTAATTCAAATGTACACTGGATCATTTAAACCAGAGAAAATAGTGATCAACATTGGCATTAATGATATGAATGAACCCATCTCCAGTTCAAAACATAGATTAATGCTGCTTCTCAGTGCGAGTAAGTCCAAATTCCCAAAGACTGCGATTTACTTCGCAAAACTTAACTATTCAAGTCGGTTGACAGCTCAGCAGAAGTTGGCGATTCAGTCCATCAATTCGACGGCTGAATCATCAAAATCTGTGACTGTCATTCCTGCACTTAGACTCTCCGAATGTAATGTTGTTAAGGATAACATTCATTGGACTGAGAAGACAGCTAACTCGATGTATTCTGCCTGGCTTAAATTCCTAAATTTAAACTAGACAAGGGTCAGGGTAACATCCTCCCGGAAACAGGACTCGGCAGTAATATTGTCAATCTAACTGGCTCCCCATTAGGTGAAGCAGAGCAGTCACTGCTCAATTTTGGTCTTACCTTTGTCCCAACACCAAAACCTAAAACAGGTTTGGATGCTCTTTTAGATAATGGCTGTATGGAAACATCTGAATTTAGTCACCGTATTAAGTTAGCAGACTTCTTTCGTAACTCTAATAGTAACATTCCACCATTCATTGAAAAAACTGGCTGGGCACCAAACGTAAACATCCTGGACCCAGCGATCGGTGAAAGCATAGAACTCTTTTCAGAACGTGTTAAAAATTCTACATTCCCTAATGATCAACCAAATTTACCCTATGAGGAACGTCAGGCCTTAATTGAATTGTCTAAAAACAGCGAAATTGTCATCAAACCTGCAGATAAACGGTCGGCCACTGTAATAATGCTTAAAAATAACTATAAACGCGAAGCACAACGACAACTTAGTAACCCAAAGCATTACCAGAAACTAAGCAAACCACTTTGGCAAAATAATTGCAGCAAATTTAATGAGATTCTTCAAAAATTGCTCGATAGCAAGAAGATCACCGAAAAGCAACATAAGTATCTCTTTGCTAAACTTGAGTCAAAACCACGGACTTTCTATCTTTTGCCAAAAATTCATAAACCCATAGATTCGTGGTTGGACCCAATGTCACCGCCCGGGCGACCTATAATCTCTGATTGTGGCTCAGAATCCTACAGAATCAGTGAATACATCGATTACCATCTACAGCCAATAGCAATTAGACACCCCAGCTTCTTGAAAAACACAGAAGACTTCTTATCACAGGTCTCTGAGACCTGGATACCTCCAAATTCATTCTTGGTCACGCTTGACATCGATGCTATGTATACAAACATTGACATCGAGCAGGGTATAAATTCTATCCGTAGAGCATTCGTGAACTACCCAGACACCAACAGGCCAGACAGAGAAGTAATAGCTCTATTAGAGCTGAGTCTGAAAGGCAATGATTTTGAATTCGATGGCGAAATTTACCAACAAATTTGCGGCTGCGCGATGGGCAAGCGCTTTAGCCCATGTTTTGCCAATATTTACGTAGCAGAGTGGGAGGAGGAAGCGTTAGAAAAGTGTCCAAAACATCCCCTCATTTATCGCAGGTACCTTGATGACATTTTCATGATTTAGCAACACACAAAGGCAGAGTTTGATGAATTTTTCGAAATTCTGAACAATCACGATCCGAATATCGAATTAAAAGCAACCATTGACGAGATGTCCGTAGATTTCCTTGATGTAACTGTATATAAAGGTCTAAAGTATGAAACAACTGGCTACTTAGACTACAAAGTGTATTTCAAACCAACCGATTCGCATCAGCTATTGCACAAACAATCTTTTCATCCACCACATACTTTTAAAGGAATAGCTTAATCACAAATAATCCGTTTTCACAGGAATTCGAGTGATAGGAAAAACTTTGAAGAAGCGTGCTCTACCCTATTCAAAGCCCTCAAACCACGAGGTTACTCCTCACGATTCTTGCGCAAAATCAAATCTGAAACATTAGACAGCTTGGAATCCATTCCAGATAATGCCTCAAATCGTCGGCCTACCAAAATTTCTCACAATCGTCCTATTATAGGTGTAGGCGAATCTCGGAAATGCGGAAAGAAAAGGTGCAAGTTAGATGAATTTCTCCCAAACCAGAATACTTTCACGAGCTTTCAGAACAAAAGAAAGTTCCAACTTCAGTCTAATCTAGGTTGTGACTCTGAAAATGTTATTTATCTAATTTCATGCAAATTGTGCCAAAAACAGTATGTCGGCGAAACCAAATGTCCATTAAGATGGCGGGCAACTCGACACCTCTCAGATATTAGGCTAGAGGGAGACACACATGTTTCCGAACATTTTAATCTTCCTGACCATTTAGTCCTTCGTGACTTTGAAATTATGCCGATTGAACAGCCACCCCTTTCAGATACGGCAGAAGAAACTGATAAACAAAGAAAACTTTGAGAATCGTTTTGGATTAAAGAACTCGAAACACAGTGGCCAAGGGGAATAAACTCGGACCCGGGCTTATCTGATCAACGTGCCAAAATTCCATTCATTCTGACCTATAATCGGAAAAACGTTGAAATTTCCAAAATTTTGAAAGATGAGTATCAAAACCTACAGGAGAAACTGAAACAACCCTTTAACAAGCGACCAGTAATTGCGTTCAAGAAAAATCCGAATCTACGTGACATCTTGGTAAAAGCAAAACTCAAATAGCTATCCATAATATCCATCTCAATCATTCAACATTAACCCTTGCATGATGGTCAGCCAAAAACGGTCAATTTAGTGATCTTGGGCAATGTCCATTTGCCGGCGGGGATTGGAGTATTTTTGAAAATTTACCACTGTAATGACTGGCTCGGGAACCGAGACAGTCGTTCCAGTGGTATATTCTCGGGAATGACCTTGTCTGTGCCTGCAAATGTACATTAAATAAGTAAGCGCATATTTGGATTTTACTGAACAAATTTAACCAGTAAAGGGTGAACATTAATGCCATATGGCTTTCCTCAAACAAAATGACAAATCTCAGGCAGTAAGATAAACCAAAATATCTTAAATGTTTGAATTTTTTCAATTATTGAAGATTCTGAGCCAGTGTGTTGACAATATTGACTACTACTACTACTACTACTACTACTACTACTACTACTACTACTACTACTACTACTACTACTACTACTACTACTACTACTACTACTACTACTACTACTACTACTACCGCTACCACTACTACTACTACTTCTACTACTACTACTACTACTACTACTACTACTACTACTACTACTACTACTACTATATCTGCATGCATTTATACTATGAATTTATGATATAATTATCCTATTGCCTACGCGTCACGACTATGCAAATCTTAGCAGGTTATAATGCTCTAGATATATTCGCAGTCACTGCTCAAAAGAGAAATCTGTGTACATTTCAGAATTCCGGAATTTTCTTATTATTAAAGGCCATTTTATTCAGAAATGCTCTTAACTTTGCTATGAGTGAACTATATATGTGCTGCATATTTTCAAATTAATTTTAATGACAGCTGTTGCTACATCAATTGTACATGTATCTCTTCATATTTGGTTGGAATTGTGATGGGACATGGATGGGACCTAAATTAACGTATTACTCGTCCATCCGAATACAATGATGTATGTACACTTATACCTGTGGAACAAATGGCATGCCTTTAGAGCAACGAGTTGGTGGTCCATTAATTCCGTATTCGAGAGATATATGTTATAACACAACACAGATAGCACTGACATATAATGACTACCATTTTCTGATCAGTGAGTAAAAAATCTTAAATGCATCATCAATTTAGTATTATAATAATTATAAATTTTGACATGACTATTCGATATAAATCGCATTTTGTCCATGGGGACATCTTGTATCATTACGTAATGATGTGTGACGTCATTCCTGCAAAAAACTTGTCGGATTAAAATGTTATTGTCTAGCAATAGTGACGAATCGTTGATCGTGAACCACTCCCGGTGTCCGATATTAACAAGTTTGACAATATTTTAAATTCATATCCCATTATCCCTGCAATGAAAATACGAATATGTTTGAGATTAAATATGCAAAGAAGATGTTGCTGCCTATGGCAGTAACACTGTTGATCAGAATTCATCCCAAAATATTCAACACCTTTCCATCACCAGCGGATAGATTTGCCATCTTATGAGTCGATTGGGATTTCAATGTAGCCTGCGCATACAGTTGATGAATCCAATCTTAGCTTTTCACCATCAATCTCAAGATTAGCCTGTATTGGGATCGATCAAACCATGGACTCTCTGAATCTCAAAGCTGTTCAATAGTTAAGCTCGCCCGCCGCACCGTCCATTGGCCTCTTCGGAGTCTGGCTCGTGCACAGGGTACGATCGGCCCAATTCTGGCTATCTGGTGTCGGGAATAAGGGGGGGGGGGCGACCACAGGCGGACTATGTAATCAAAAGCCGATCTCTGGGATCGCCAGAACGATAATGTTCCAGTGGGGCCAGGCAAGGATTCCCACCAATGCCGAACACCGTTGTTTCGTCCATGCTATTTGTGTCCCTTGTGTGTGCCTGTTCATGATGTTGGTATTATGTTACTTCCTTTTGATTGCTATAGGCTCAACATAGTAGTCCCTGGCTCTGTATAGTACGATGTACGAGGGAGAATTGAGCCAACGTATGCTACTTAGTTATATGTGGCCGAATTCCCGGTCAATGGTATATCTCGCCAGAGAAAACCTATCCGAGAATCACATATATGTAAGAGAAATACTTAAGGGCCGGCCCCATACGTGCCATTAGGGAGATGTACCTGGTTTAATATACACCAAATATAAACCTCAGGTGGGCCGAGGCCGAAGCGAGAGGAATACCTCGCATGGGCCACGTCAACAGAAAATCTCACCATGCTATAGCGGGGAGTTAAGAAGTTAGATAAACGCTAGCTCTTGAGCACGCAGAAATGATGGTCGATTCAATTGATTATTTATATGTGTGTGCGCACTAGGTTACATGGAAACGGCTGGTCGATTTACCCAGAAAGGTGCCTAGCCGAATATTCAAACAGGGATAACTTGGTAGAGTCCGCGCTGTGAGTGGACCTTCATAGGATGCTAACCTAGCCTTTAGTTTTAGATCCAGAACACCAGGATATATGCCTCAAAGGCCTATCCATAGCCTATCATTTGGAATTAATTACGACCGCCTTCGTCAGGTAGCAAACTCAAGACCCTGTATCGGGTCTGACTATAAAGCGAAGCCCTAAGCCGACTGCACGTACAATTGCTGTTGCAACTAGGGATCGAGGCGAAAAGCGACACCAAACCTGTGTTCGCTACAACAGCCACATAAAACAAGGGAAACACAAGAAGCGTTTAAGAAGAATCGGGTCTATATAGGACTGGTCCGAAGAAGCAGATAACGACCTGTTGTGACCTTAGTTTTGGAAGGTGTGGGGGACACACTCGACACCTCCAGTCACATGATTGTTAGTTTGCTATGGACGTCTTTTGATGATGTCGGTGTGCCGAGATCGAACCATTTTAGACTTGATCACTAGGAGCAAACGTTTATTCTGTGTTAGGTTTAATGCCCACATATGGACCCAAGATTCACTGCTAGGCCGCTCAGAGTATTATTATTTTCGCAGTGAATTCCTAATTTTAATATGTTAAAAATCATCTTCCAAAGGTATCATTGAAGATACTGGGGTGCTCTTTGTTTAGATTGGAGCCGTAAAAAAATCTCGGCGATTCCATGGGTCGGCCCATCCAAACCGAAGGAAGGAGGTACGACTTATACATATGGCCAGCACAGCCAGTGTTGCGTACAATGGAGGCAAGCTGCCGTGCCGGCTGTATCTTTTCTGCGTTGCTCTTATGGTGTAATGTTAATATGCAATATACGTCTATACATACAGTAAGTACCACGTGTATTTGTCGGCAGCGTCTTCAATTTGCTACTAACCTAGCCTGGCGTAGTACATCTAGGATATGTAAGCAGTTACTTGTGTCTAAGACTCGTGACATGTCAATTCCCACCTTTGGAAGTCCCAGTGTTTGGACATGACTACCGACACACGCATGCGTTGAGCTCATACAATGTCTGCGCATCTGCGTCCAAGTCTGAAGCCACTTTGACATGATCGGTGAAGTAATCGATCTTGTCTCAGATGCGGCATAGAGTAACATTGGATCGAATTTTCCATATGCTGCTGCGGAGCACAATGGGCTGCAGTTTGGCTGGGGCCACATGTGGCTTCTTGGGCTTGGGTAGTGCTATAAGGATGCTATGGCCTACAGCGTCGGTGGGAACGTGGTGCATAAAAGCTGAATTGACTAGGTGCGTGATTGGTTTTGAGGTAATGTCACTTGCATATTTGAATGCTTCATTGGTCAGGCCATTAGGTCCAGATGCGCATCCATTTTTCAGGGCCTTAAGTGCCTTCTCATCTTCTGCTGTTTTAATTGGTGTTAGTAATGGCCTGGGGTCTCCTGATAACGGGTACAAGTGCTCACCATCGTTGTCAGTGAACTGTTCCTTGAACCATTCTCGGATCGCCTCAGCTTTTCGCTGGTCAGTCCCGACAAAGTGTCCTTCAAAGTTGTTTACAGTGATTGGTGGTGTGTAGTCAGTAATTCTCAGGGCTCGGGGTGCCCGAAACATTTTGTGACGGTCATCCGTGGCAGTGATTTCATCTGCTAGGGAGTCTGCCTGTTGAATAGCAAGAGCTTTTATGCATTTGCTAATGAGGCGCAGGATAGTATTGCGCTCCCAGCTTTTTTTGGTGCCATCTTCACTTTGGCGACTTTGATAGATGCGCAGCTGTAACACTTTCTGCTCTGCTGACAGTTTTACTAATAACGGATCGTCAGTATACATAATTTGGTTGTTTTTAAGAACACCTGTGGTGCTGGTAGCGGATGATTCCATAGATTTCAGTATTTTGGCTAGGGCTTCGTTTGGATCGGAGCTGACATCGATGTTAGCTATCTGCTCCCTGAGGGCTTTTTTGTATGACATTTGAGTGTCAGTGTCGCTGATGAGCTTGGATAGGTTGTACGTGACTCTACCCCCTTGCCTGGTATGGTGTTTAAATATTAGTTAGAGATCGTTCATCTGAAGGCGTGTAATGACTAGCTTATGGTCAGAATTGAAGTGTGTGCCCCCATACGAACGAGCACTCCGGAGTAAGTGGTTTGCTTCTGTTTGGCACAGTATGAAGTATATTTGGTTAAAGACAGCTGTTGTAGCCTTAGAACCTTTTGGGGTTTTGCGATCAGGAATGTGTCCAGCCCATGTAGTCCGGTGACGGCATGGATGTTTGAAAGCCGTATTTGTGACAAATGGGTCATTGGAACTAAGGAATGTCGCCAGTGTATCTCCATTGCTGTGCGTGTGCCCTCTACATAGGAGCCCATGCATACACCAAGTCCTGAACTTTTGTCCGCAATTCCGAGATTACCCAGTTTGGAGTTGAAATCTCCACCCACGAACAGTTGTCATCTAGCTGGGATTGTAATGGTGGAGCTCAGATCTGCATAGATGGAATCTAATATTGCTAGATTCTCTTTGGTTTTCGGTAGTTGGGCCATATGCGTTGACAATTCGACACTTATCGGTGGTGTGTTTTCATGTAGTTATAGCCAGGTTGATGAATGCAACGTGATCACTGACGTATCCAAAACTAATGACATGATCCATGACCCTGGTTCAGATTATGAAGCCTAAGCCCCGGTATGTGGCCTGTTTTTGCTCCATGAGCACTAGCTTATGGCCTGTCTGTAGTTGCTGCTCTGAGTGTTTAGCTACTTTAGTCTCTTGAATGCCCATCAATCATCCCCAATCCCCTTCCCTCATGGGTGTGTGGGATGGATGGATGGATGGTTGGATGGATGGATGGTTGGATGGATGGATGGATGGATGGTTGGATGGATGGATGGATGGATGGATGGATGGATGGTTGGTTGGTTGGTTGGTTGGTTGGTTGGATGGATGGATGGATGGATGGATGGATGGATCCTTCCTCCCTCTCTCCGACTAAGCTCTATCCTTCCTTTATGCCAGTCCCCATCCCACCTCCCCATCCTTCCCGCCTCCCCATCCTTCCATGGATGGATGGGGGCGTGGGATGGATGGATGGTTGGATGGATGGATGGATGGATGGATCTGTCCATCTGCCTTGCCAGCCATCCGCTCTCTGTGTGTCCGTCCAGCCACTCACTCACATAAAATTAAGGGAGCTGAATACTACTTTCTTTCTACAGGTATGAACAAAGTTTAATTATAAACACTGCAGTGGCCTTTCCGGTGTGGCGAACAAAATTCTATAAAATGACAAAATATGTCCTCCAAACTTGATTAATTTTGTCAGCATCAAATGATCAAAAGGAATCAAAGGGCAAAATTGAGTGTCCCAACAAAAGCATATAACACCTTTGAATGATCGATTCATGATCTCGTGAAGGACACACTACTCACTTATCAATCCAATTCGGAAGACTAAAATTTCACTAATCTGTGTGGAGTGAAACCAGTCCACTAATCATTGGCTTTATTAATGATGTTTGTGATAAAATCGAATCAAAGGAAATTCAAACCTTGCCCAAAGTTCAATTGTTCAAATTAATCCATAGAGTAGTTTTTCAAAGGAGATTGAGTAATTCATTAAACGTATATAAAGCTGTCTATACTGAAGGACTGACAGATTTGTCATACAGGCTACTGATGAAGCACATCCATGTGAAATGCGTTTAGCCAATTGACGGTGTCCATAATTACTGTGAGTAACTTATAATATTGCGTATTGTATTGTTGTATTGTTAACCCTTGCATATTACATGTTAATTCTATAATTTGTCTTTCAGGTGTAAGTAATATATTGGTTCAATTTGTAGTTGATGTGAATGAATTTGTGTGCTTGAATTTGAGTTTGCCTGATCGAATCGTTCTTACCTGCTCAACTGCCTGTCTGATTGCTTGTTAGATTGAACGATTGTCTGTCTGAATGGCTATTGCGAGGAAGAATGGTCGTAGGAAGAATGGAGATGGTAAAGGGGGTTCATCTGCGCATGCGTGCCTGGTAAAGCTGTATTACCAAATAATTCAGTGCTTCCACCATATTGCTACGCTACGTAGGCATTTAGATGCCGAAACTCTCCCTGATGGGCTTAGCAGGAAGGTGGAAGAGCTGAATGGATTTTGTAAGCCAGCTATACCAAATGATGACATCTACTTTGCCATCTGGAATGTGAATTTTGAGTGGGCAAAATCTACCATTAAGGCCATGTTAAATCACTATAATGAACAACTTGGTAGTATTAGAACTGAAGTAGTCCTCACACAGGCAATGCCACTTTTAGACCTAGGTCGTGCTAAATCCAATGCTATATACGCTGGGCAAAAAACAATTATAATAGGAAGCTCGACATTAATGCGATTAGTTCTTTTTACGATTTTGTGCGACCGATAGATCCATCTCAGCAACCAATTCAAAATCTCGCACAAGCCACGCCTCTGGTCATGATACCAACTGTGGCCCCATAATCACAAATGAAAAAACGCCTCAGATCACCTGAAACTTCGCCGCCAGTCACAAAACGAGTAGACAATAAAATCTCTCCATTGCTACCATTAGATTCTGGCCCTAGAGATATGCTATTTGAAGCATCATTAATCCCACTACCTGACACTCCACGAGGCAATCTAAATGACCCAAACGAATATCCGCCCTTGCCACCGAGGAAAAGGGTTAATGGTAGCAAATCTGGTCCACGGACTGGCGCTTCTCAGAAATCCCCCCAGAGCAGTCAACCATCGGGTCTCAAGACCCCATCCCTAACAGGGAAACCGCCACAGCCCAGCTTCTCTCCAACTCCAGGTCCAAGTAATGCACCGGAGGTGCGTCCTATTAAATGTGCAAATAGACCCCAACAACCCACCATGTTGGAGAGAAACATTTTTTGGAAATTTCGTCATGAAATCGAAAACAAAATTGACTGGCGACTACCTGCTCTCACGAACAAAGTACTCATCTTTGGAGCTTCGAACCTGAGTCGCATTAATGTTGAGCCCCACCCTGAAACGCACGTTGCCTGCTACCCAGGAGCTAAATTGTGTCATGCTAGAGGACTAATTCAAAAGTACACTGGATCATTTAAACCAGAGAAAATAGTGATCAACATTGGCATTAATGATATGAATGAACCCATCTCTAGTTCAAAACATAGATTAATGCTGCTTCTCAGTGCGATTAAGTCCAAATTCCCAAAGACTGCGAATTACTTCGCAAAACTTAACTATTCAAGTCGGTTGACAGCTCAGTAGAAGTTGGCGAATCAGTCCATCAATTCGACGGCTGAATCATCAAAATCTGTGACTGTCATTCCTGCACTTAGACTCTCCGAATTTAATGTTGTTAAGGATAACATTCATTGGACTGAGAAGACAGCTAACTCGATGTATTCTGCCTGGCTTAAATTCCTAAATTTAAACTAGACAAGGGCCAGGGTAACATCCGCCAGGAAACAGGACTGGGCAGTAATATTGTAAATCTAACTGGCTCCCCATTAGGTGAAGCAGAGCAGTCACTGCTCAATTCTGGTCTTACATGTGTCCCAACACCAAAACCTAAAACAGGTTTGGATGCTCTTTTAGATAATGGCTGTATGGAAACATCTGAATTTAGTCACCGTATTAAGTTAGCAGACTTCTTTCGTAACTCTAATAGTAACATTCCACCATTCATTGAAAAAACTGGCTGGGCACCAAACGTAAAAATCCAGGACCCAGCGATCGGTGAAAGCATAGAACTCTTTTCAGTACGTGTTAAAAATTCTACATTCCCTAATGATCAACCAAATTTACCCAATGAGGGACGCCAGGCCTTAATTGAATTGTCTAAAAACAGCGAAATTGTCATCAAACCTGCAGATAAAGGGTCGGCGACTGTAATAATGCTTAAAGATAACTATAAACGTGAAGCACAACGACAACTTAGTAACCCAACGCATTACCAGAAACTAAGCAAACCACTTTGGCAAAATAATTGCATCAAATTTAATGAGATTCTTCAAAAATTGCTCGATAGCAAGAAGATCACCGAAAAGCAACATAAGTATCTCTTTGCTAAACTTGAGTCAAAACCACGGACTTTCTATCTTTTGCCAAAAATGCATAAACCCATAGATTCGTGGTTGGACCCAATGTCACCGCCCGGGCGACCTATAATCTCTGATTGTGGCTCAGAATCCTACAGAATCAGTGAATACATCGATTACCATCTACAGCCAATAGCAAATAGACACCCCAGCTTCTTGAAAAACACAGAAGACTTCTTATCACAGGTCTCTGAGACCTGGATACCTCCAAATTCATTCTTGGTCACGCTTGACATCGATGCTATGTATACAAACATTGACATCGAGCAGGGTATAAATTCTATCCGTAGAGCATTCGTGAACTACCCAGACACCAACAGGACAGACAGAGAAGTAATAGCTCTATTAGAGCTGAGTCTGAAAGGCAATGATTTTGAATTCGATGGCGAAATTTACCAACAAATTTGCGGCTGCGCGATGGGCAACCGCTTTAGCCCATGTTTTGCCAATATTTACGTAGCAGAGTGGGAGGAGGAAGCGTTAGAAAAGTGTCCAAAACATCCCCTCATTTATCGCAGGTACCTTGATGACATTTTCATGATTTGGCAACACACAAAGGCAGAGTTTGATGAATTTTTCGAAATTCTGAACAATCACGATCCGAATATCAAATTAAAAGCAACCATTGACGAGATGTCCATAGATTTCCTGGATGTAACTGTATATAAAGGTCTAAAGTATCAAACAACTGGCTACTTAGACTACAAAGTGTATTTCAAACAAACCGATTCGCATCAGCTATTGCACAAAAAATCTTTCCATCCACCACATACTTTTAAAGGAATAGCTAAATCACAAATAATCCGTTTTCACAGGAATTCGAGTGATAGGAAAAACTTTGAAGAAGCGTGCTCTACCCTATTCAAAGCCCTCAAACCACGAGGTTACTCCTCACGATTCTTGCGCAAAATCAAATCTGAAACATTAGACGGCTTGGAATCCATTCCAGATAATGCCTCAAATCGTCGGCCTACCAAAATTTCTCACAATAGTCCTATTATAGGTGTAGGCGAATCTCGCAAATGCGGAAAGAAAAGGTGCAAGTTAGATGAATTTCTCCCAAACCAGAATACTTTCACGAGCTTTCAGAACAAAAGCAAGTTCCAACTTCAGTCTAATCTAGGTTGTGACTCTGAAAATGTTATTTATCTAATTTCATGCAAATTGTGCCAAAAACAGTATGTCGGCGAAACCAAATGTCCATTAAGATGGCGGGCAACTCGACACCTCTCAGATATTAGGCTAGAGGAAGACACACATGTTTCCGAACATTTTAATCTTCCTGACCATTTAGTCCTTCGTGACTTTGAAATTATGCCGATTGAACAGCCACCCCTTTCAGATACGGCAGAAGAAACTGATAAACAAAGAAAACTTTGAGAATCGTTTTGGATTAAAGAACTCGAAACACAGTGGCCAAGGGGAATAAACTCGGACCCGGGCTTATCTGATCAACGTGCCAAAATTCCATTCTTTCTGACCTATAATCGGAAAAACGTTGAAATTTCCAAAATTTTGAAAGATGAGTATCAAAACCTACAGGAGAAACTGAAACAACCCTTTAACAAGCGACCAGTAATTGCGTTCAAGAAAAATCCGAATCTACGTGACATCTTGGTAAAAGCAAAACTCAAATAGCTATCCATAATATCCATCTCAATCATTCAACATTAACCCTTGCATGATGGTCAGCCAAAAATGGTCAATTTAGTGATCTTGGGCAATGTCCATTTGCCGGCGGGGATTGGAGTATTTTTGAAAATTTACCACTGTAATGACTGGCTCGGGAACCGAGACAGTCGTTCCAGTGGTATAGTCTCGGGAATGACCTTGTCTGTGCCTGCAAATGTACATTAAATAAGTAAGCGCATATTTGGATTTTACTGAACAAATTTAACCAGTAAAGGGTGAACATTAATGCCATATGGCTTTCCTCAAACAAAATGACAAATCTCAGGCAGTAAGATAAACCAAAATATCTTAAATGTTTGAATTTTTTCAATTATTGAAGATTCTGAGCCAGTGCGTTGACAATATTGACTACATACTTGCGAGTGCCAGTTCTGTTATGTTATTGCCTTGTAAAAACATAACTTATATATCCGTCGACACCGTCAGGCAGTCTGTCGGTCTTTCAGTGGAGAGACTTATATACCAAATTCTACAATCATTCCCGGATTCACTCTCCTGCTTCTCCACTCATTCACTGGTCCACCCGCCAAACCGTCCATCAGCTCCTGTCAATCCACCCATGCATTCACTAGTCTGGCTGTCACATGGTCCACTTGTCCGTCGGTCCATTTGCCCATCCCTCCCGCTACTCTGCCTTCCCACTGCCCGTCTGTCCATCTCGAACTCCCACCCCTGCACCTTCTCCAGCCGATCCCCACTCTATCCTTCTCTCCTACCCATCCATCATCCGGCCTCTCATCCATCCAAGGGGGGGGGGTGTAATGTGAATGGTATGTGCGTGCGTGCATACATGCGTGTGTGCGTGTATACATGTGCCTACGTGTGTACATGTATGTGCGTGTGTACATGCGTGCGTGTGTAACTGTGGGTACGTGCATGCGTGCGAGTGTACGTGTGTGTATGTGTGTGTACGTGTGTGTGTGAGAGCGTGCATGCGTGTGGGTGGGTGGATTGATGGATGGTCCTCCCCCTCTATCCAGCCATGCCCACTCTATTCTTCCTTCCTTCCCATCCCTCATTCCATCTCCACATCGGGATGGATGGATAGATCTTACCCATACCTCCTTACCCTCCCTTCCATGGATGGGTGGATGAATGGATGGATGAATGGATGGATGGATGGTTGGTTGGTTGGTTGGTTGGTTGGTTGGTTGGATGGATGAATGGATGGATGGATGGATGGATGGATCCTTCCTCCCTCTCTCCGACTAAGCTCTATCCTTCCTGTATGCCCGTCCCCATCCCACCTCCCCATCCTTCCCGCCTCCCCATCCTTCCATGGATGGATGGGGGCGTGAGATGGATGGATGGTTGGATGGATGGATGGTTGGATGGATGGATGGATGGATGGATCTGTCCATCTGCCTTGCCAGCCATCCGGCTCTCTGTGTGTCCGTCCAGCCACTCACTCACATAAAATTAAGGGAGCTGAATACTACTTTCTTTCTACATGTATGAACAAAGTGTAATTATAAACACTGCAGTGGCCTTTCCGGTGTGGCGAACAAAATTCTATAAAATGACAAAATATGTCCTCCAAACTTGATTAATTTTTTCGGCATCAAATGATCAAAAGGAATCAAAGGGCAAAATTGCGTGTCCCAACAAAAGCATATAACACCTTTGAATGATCGATTCATGATCTCGTGAAGGAAACACTACTCACTTATCAATCCAATTCGGAAGAGTAAAATTTCACTAATCTGTGTGGAGTGAAACCAGTCCTCTAATCATTGGCTTTATTAATGATGTTTGTGATAAAACCGAATCAAAGGAAATTCAAACCTTGCACAAAGTTCAATTGTTCAAATTAAACCATAGAGTAGTTTTTCAAAGGAGATTGAGTAATTCAGTAAACGTATATAAAGCTGTCTATACTGAAGGACTGACAGATTTGTCATACAGGCTACTGATGAAGCACATCCATGTGAAATGCGTTTAGCCAATTGACGGTGTCCATAATTACTGTGAGTAACTTATAATATTGCGTATTGTATTGTTGTATTGTTAACCCTTGCATATTACATGTTAATTCTATAATTTGTCTTTCAGGTGTAAGTAATATATTGGTTCAATTTGTAGTTGATGTGAATGAATTTGTGTGCTTGAATTTGAGTTTGCCTGATCGAATCGTTCTTACCTGCTCAACTGCCTGTCTGATTGCTAGTTAGATTGAACGATTGTCTGTCTGAATGGATATTGCGAGGAAGAATGGCCGTAGGAAGAATGGAGATGGTAAAGGGGGTTCATCTGCGCATGCGCGCCTGGTAAAGCTGTATTACCAAATAATTCAGTGCTTCCACCATATTGCTACGCTACGTAGGCATTTAGATGCCGAAACTCTCCCTGATAGGCTTAGCAGAAAGGTGGAAGAGCTGAATGGATGTTGTAAGCCAGCTATACCAAATGATAACATCTACTTTGCTATCTGGAATGTGAATTTTGAGTGGGCAAAATCTACCATTAAGGCCATGTTAAATCACTATAATGAACAACTTGGTAGTATTAGAACTGAAGTAGTCCTCACACAGGCAATGCCACATTTAGACCTAGGTCGTGCTAAATCCAATGCTATATGCTGGGAAAAAACCAATTATAATAGAAAGCTCGACATTAATGCGATTAGTTCTTTTTACGATTTTGTGCGACCGATAGATCCATCTCAGCAACCAATTCAAAATCTCGCACAAGACACGCCTCTGGTCATGCTACCAACTGTGGCCCCACAATCACAAATGAAAAAACGCCTCAGATCACCTGAAACTTCGCCGCCAGTCACAAAACGAGTAGACTATACAATCTCTCCATTGCTACCATTAGATTCTGGCCCTAGAGATATGCTATTTGAAGCATCATTAATCCCACTACCTGACTCTCCACTAGGCAATCTAAATGACCCAAACGAATATCCGCCCTTGCCACAGAGGAAAAGGGTTAATGGTAGCAAATCTGGTCCACGGACTGGCGCTTCTCAGAAATCCCCCCAGAGCAGTCAACCATCGGGTCTCAAGACCCCATCCCCAACAGGGAAACTGCCACAGCCCAGCTTCTCTCCAACTCCAGGTCCAAGTAATGCACCGGAGGTGCGTCCTATTAAATTTGCAAATAGACCCCAACAACCCACCATGTTGGAGAGAAACATTTTTTGGAAATTTCGTCATGAAATCGAAAACAAAATTGACTGGCGACTACCTGTTCTCACGAACAAAGTACTCATCTTTGGAGCTTCGAACCTGAGTCGCATTAATGTTGAGCCCCACCCTGAAACGCAAGTTGCCTGCTACCCAGGAGCTAAATTGTGTCATGCTAGAGGACTAATTCAAAAGTACACTGGATCATTTAAACCAGAGAAAATAGTGATCAACATTGGCATTAATGATATGAATGAACCCATCTCTCGTTCAAAACATAGATTAATGCTGCTTCTCAGTGTGATTAAGTCCAAATTCCCAAAGACTGCGATTTACTTCGCAAAACTTAACTATTCAAGTCGGTTGACAGCTCAGCAGAAGTTGGCGATTCAGTCCATCAATTCGACGGCAGAATCATCAAAATCTGTGACTGTCATTCCTGCACTTAGACTCTCCGAATGTAATGTTGTTAAGGATAACATTCATTGGACTGAGAAGACAGCTAACTCGATGTATTCTGCCTGGCTTAAATTCCTAAATTTAAACTAGACAAGGGCCAGGGTAACATCCGCCCGGAAACAGGACTGGGCAGTAATATTGTCAATCTAACTGGCTCCCCATTAGGTGAAGCAGAGCAGTCACTGCTCAATTTTGGTCTTACATTTGTCCCAACACCAAAACCTAAAACAGGTTTGGATGCTCTTTTAGATAATGGCTGTATGGAAACATCTGAATTTAGTCACCGTATTAAGTTAGCAGACTTCTTTCGTAGCTCTAATAGTAACATTCCACCATTCATTGAAAAAACTGACTGGGCACCAAACGTAAAAATCCTGGACCCAGCGATCGGTGAAAGCATAGAACTCTTTTCAGAACGTGTTAAAAATTCTACATTCCCTAATGATCAACCAAATTTACCCTATGAGGAACGCCAGGCCTTAATTGAATTGTCTAAAAACAGCGAAATTGTCATCAAACCAGGGTCGGCGACTGTAATAATGCTTAAAGATAACTGTAAACGTGAAGCACAACGACAACTTAGTAACCCAAAGCATTACCAGAGACTAAGCAAACCACTTTGGCAAAATAATTGCAGCAAATTTAATGAGATTCTTCAAAAATTGCTCGATAGCAAGAAGATCACCGAAAAGCAATATAAGTATCTCTTTGCTAAACTTGAGTCAAAACCACGGACTTTCTATCTTTTGCCAAAAATTCATAAACCCATAGATTCGTGGTTGGACCCAATGTCACCGCCCGGGCGACCTATAATCTCTGATTGTGGCTCAGAATCCTACAGAATCAGTGAATACATCGATTACCATCTACAGCCAATACCAAATAGACACCCCAGTTTCTTGAAAAACACAGAAGACTTCTTATCACAGGTCTCTGAGACCTGGATACCTAACAAAATCATTCTTGGTCACGCTTGACATCGATGCTATGTATACAAACATTGACATCGAGCAGGGTATAAATTCTATCAGTAGAGCATTCGTGAACTACCCAGACACCAACAGGACAGACAGAGAAGTAATAGCTCTATTAGAGCTGAGTCTGAAAGGCAATGATTTTGAATTCGATGGCGAAATTTACCAACAAATTTGCGGCTGCGCGATGGGCAAGCGCTTTAGCCCATGTTTTGCCAATATTTACGTAGCAGAGTGGGAGGAGAAGCGTTAGAAAAGTGTCCAAAACATCCCCTCATTTATCGCAGGTACCTTGATGACATTTTCAAGATTTGGCAACACACAAAGGCAGAGTTTGATGAATTTTTCGAAATTCTGAACAATCACGATCCGAATATCAAATTAAAAGCAACCATTGACGAGATGTCCGTAGATTTCCTTGATGTAACTGTATATAAAGGTCTAAAGTATGAAACAACTGGCTACTTAGACTACAAAGTGTATTTCAAACCAACCGATTCGCATCAGCTATTGCACAAAAAATCTTTTCATCCACCACATACTTTTAAAGGAATAGCTAAATCACAAATAATCCGTTTTCACAGGAATTCGAGTGATAGGAAAAACTTTGAAGAAGCGTGCTCTACCCTATTCAAAGCCCTCAAACCACGAGGTTACTCCTCACGATTCTTGCGCAAAATCAAATCTGAAACAGTAGACGGCTTGGAATCCATTCCAGATAATGCCTCAAATCGTCGGCCTACCAAAATTTCTCACAATCGTCCTATTATAGGTGTAGGCGAATCTCGGAAATGCGGAAAGAAAAGGTGCTAGTTAGATGAATTTCTCCCAAACCAGAATACTTTCACGAGCTTTCAGAACAAAAGAAAGTTCCAACTTCAGTCTAATCTAGGTTGTGACTCTGAAAATGTTATTTATCTAATTTCATGCAAATTGTGCCAAAAACAGTATGTCGGCGAAACCAAATGTCCATTAAGATGGCGGGCAACTCGACACCTCTCAGATATTAGGCTAGAGGGAGACACACATGTTTCCGAACATTTTAATCTTCCTGACCATTTAGTCCTTCGTGACTTTGAAATTATGCCGATTGAACAGCCACCCCTTTCAGATACGGCAGAAGAAACTGATAAACAAAGAAAACTTCGAGAATCGTTTTGGATTAAAGAACTCGAAACACAGTGGCCAAGGGGAATAAACTCGGACCCAGGCTTATCTGATCAACGTGCCAAAATTCCATTCATTCTGACCTATAATCGGAAAAACGTTGAAATTTCCAAAATTTTGAAAGATGAGTATCAAAACCTACAGGAGAAACTGAAACAACCCTTTAACAAGCGACCAGTAATTGTGTTCAAGAAAAATCCGAATCTACGTGACATCTTGGTAAAAGCAAAACTCAAATAGCTATCCATAATATCCATCTCAATCATTCAACATTAACCCTTGCATGATTGTCAGCCAAAAACGGTCACTTTAGTGATCTTGGGCAATGTCCATTTGCCGGCGGGGATTGGAGTATTTTTGAAAATTTACCACTGTAATGACTGGCTCGGGAACCGAGTCAGTCGTTACAGTGGTATATTCTCGGGAATGACCTTGTCTGTGCCTGTAAATGTACTATAAATAAGTAAGCGCATATTTGGATTTTACTTAACAAATTTAACCAGTAAAGGGTTAACATTAATGCCATATGGCTTTCCTCAAACAAAATGACAAATCTCAGGCAGTAAGATAAACCAAAATATCTTAAATGTTTGTATTTTTTCAATTATTGAAGATTCTGAGCCAGTGCGTTGACAATATTGACTACTACTACTACTACTACTACTACTACTACTACTACTACTACTACTACTACTACTACTACTACTACTACTACTACTACTACTACTACTACTACTACCGCTACCACTACTACTACTACTACTACTACTACTACTACTACTACTTCTACTACTACTACTACTACTACTACTACTACTACTACTACTACTACTACTACTACTACTAAATCTGCATGCATTTATACTATGAATTTATGATATAATTATCCTATTGCCTACGCGTCACGAATATGCAAATCTTAGCAGATTATAATGCTCTAGATATATTCGCAATCACTGTTCAAAAGAGAAATCTGTGTACATTTCAGAATTCCGGCATTTTCTTATTATTAAAGGCCATTTTATTCAGAAATGCTCTTAACTTTGCTATGAGTGAACTATATATGTGCTGCATATTTTCAAATTAATTTTAATGACAGCTGTTGCTACATCAATTGTACATGTATCTATTCATATTTGGTTGGAATTGTGATGGGACATGGATGGGACCTAAATTAACGTATTACTCGTCCATCCGAATACAATGATGTATGTACACTTATACCTGTGGAACAAATGGCATGCCTTTAGAGCAACGAGTTGGTGGTCCATTAATTCCGTATTCGAGAGATATATGTTATAACACAACACAGATAGCACTGACATATAATGACTACCATTTTCTGATCAGTGAGTAAAAAATCTTAAATGCATCATCAATTTAGTATTATAATAATTATAAATTTTGACATGACTATTCGATATAAATCGCATTTTATCCATGGGGACATCTTGTATCATTACGTAATGATGTGTGACGTCATTCCTGCAAAAAACTTGTCGGATTAAAATGTTATTGTCTAGCAATAGTGACGAATCGTTGATCGTGAACCACTCCCGGTGTCCGATATTAACAAGTTTGACAATATTTTTAATTCGTATCCCATTATCCCAGCAATGAAAATACGAATATGTTTGAGATTAAATATGCAAAGAAGATGTTGCTGCCTATGGCAGTAACACTGTTGATCAGAATTCATCCCAAAATATTCAACACCTTTCCATCACCAGCGGATAGAATTGCCATCTTATGAGTCGATTGGGATTTCAATGTAGCCTGCGCATACAGTTGATGAATCCAATCTTAGCTTTTCACTGTCAATCTCAAGCTTAGCCTGTATTGGGATCGATCAAACCATGGACTCTCTGAATCTCAAAGCTGTTCAATATTTAAAATCGCCCGCCGCGCCGTCCATTGGCCTCTTCGGAGTCTGGCTCGTGCATAGGGTACGATCGGCCCAATTCTGGTTATCTGGTGTCGGGAATAAGGGGGGGGGGGGGGCGACCACAGGCAGACTATGTAATCAAAAGCCGATCTCTGGGATCGCCAGAACGATAATGTTCCAGTGGGGCCAGGCAAGGATTCCCACCAACGCCGAACACCGTTGTTTCGTCCATGCTATTTATGTCCCTTGTGTGTGCCTGTTCATGATGTTGGTATTATGTTACTTCCTTTTGATTGCTATAGGCTCAACATAGTAGTCCCTGGCTCTGTATAGTACGATGTACGAGGGAGAATTGAGCCAACGTATGCTACTTAGTTATATGTGGCCGAATTCCCGGTCAATGGTATATCTCGCCAGAGAAAACCTATCCGAGAATCACATATATGTAAGAGAAATACTTAAGGACCGGCCCCATACGTGCCATTAGGGAGATGTACCTGGTTAATATACACCAAATATAAACCTCAGGTGGGCCGAGGCCGAAGCGAGAGGAATACCTCGCATGCGCCACGTCAACAGAAAATCTCACCATGCTATAGCGGGGAGTTAAGAAGTTAGATAAACGCTAGCTCTTGAGCACGCAGAAATGATGGTCGATTCAATTGATTATTTATATGTGTGTGCGCACTAGGTTACATGGAAACGGCTGGTCGATTTACCCAGAAAGGTGCCTAGCCGAATATTCAAACAGGGATAACTTGGTAGAGTCCGCGCTGTGAGTGGACCTTCATAGGATGCTAACCTAGCCTTTAGTTTTAGATCCAGAACACCAGGATATATGCCTCAAAGGCCTATCCATAGCCTATCATTTGGAATTAATTACGACCGCCTTCGTCAGGTAGCAAACTCAAGACCCTGTATCGGGTCTGACTATAAAGCGAAGCCCTAAGCCGACTGCACGTACAATTGCTGTTGCAACTAGGGATCGAGGCGAAAAGCGACACCAAACCTGTGTTCGCTACAACAGCCACATAAAACAAGGGAAACACAAGAAGCGTTTAAGAAGAATCGGGTCTATATAGGACTGGTCCGAAGAAGCAGATAACGACCTGTTGTGACCTTTGTTTTGGAAGGTGTGGGGGACACACTCGACACCTCCAGTCACATGATTGTTAGTTTGCTATGGACGTCTTTTGATGATGTCGGTGTGCCGAGATCGAACCATTTTAGACTTGATCACTAGGAGCAAACGTTTATTCTGTGTTAGGTTTAATGCCCACATATAGACCCAAGATTCACTGCTAGGCCGCTCAGAGTATTATTATTTTCGCAGTGAATTCCTAATTTTAATATGTTAAAAATCATCTTCCAAAGGTATCATTGAAGATACTGGGGTGCTTTTTGTTTAGATTGGAGCCGTAAAAAAATCTCGGCGATTCCATGGGTCGGCCCATCCAAACCGAAGGAAGGAGGTACGACTTATACATATGGCCAGCACAGCCAGTGTTACGCACAATGGAGGCAAGCTGCCGTGCCGGCTGTATCTTTTCTGCGTTGCTCTTATGGTGTAATGTTAATATGCAATATACGTCTATACATACAGTAAGTACCACGTGTATTTGTCGGCAGCGTCTTCAATTTGCTACTAACCTAGCCTGGCGTAGTACATCTAGGATATCTAAGCAGTTACTTGTGTCGAAGACTCGTGACATGTCAATTCCCACCTTGTGGATGTCCCAGTGTTTGGACATGACTACCGACACACGCATGCGTTGAGCTCATACAATGTCTGCGCATCTGTGTCCAAGTCTGAAGCCACTATGACATGATCGGTGAAGTAATCGATCTTGTCTCAGATGCGGCATAGAATAACATTGGATCGAATTTTCCATATGCTGCTGCGGAGCACAATGGGCTGCAGTTTGGCTGGGGCCACATGTGGCTTCTTGGGCTTGGGTAGTGCTATAAGGATGCTATGGCCTACAGCGTCGGTGGGAACGTGGTGCATAAAAGCTGAATTGACTAGGTGCGTGATTGGTTTTGAGGTAATTTCACTTGCATATTTGAATGCTTCATTGGTCAGGCCATTAGGTCCAGATGCGCATCCATTTTTCAGGGCCTTAAGTGCCTTCTCATCTTCTGCTGTTTTAATTGGTGTTAGTAATGGCCTGGGGTCTCCTAATAACGGGTACAAGTGCTCACCATCGTTGTCAGTGAACTGTTCCTTGAACCATTCTCGGATCGCCTCAGCTTTTCGCTGGTCAGTCCCCACAAAGTGTCCTTCAAAGTTGTTTACAGTGATTGGTGGTGTGTAGTCAGTAATTCTCAGGGCTCGGGCTGCCCGAAACATTTTGTGACGGTCATCCGTGGCAGTGATTTCATCTGCTAGGGAGTCTGCCTGTTGAATAGCAAGAGCTTTTATGCGTTCGCTAATGAGGCGCAGGATAGTATTGCGCTCCCAGCTTTTTTTGGTGCCATCTTCAATTGGCGACTTTGATAGATGCGCAGCTGTAACACTTTCTGCTCTGCTGACAGTTTTACTAATAACGGATCGTCAGTATACATAATTTGGTTGTTTTTAAGAACACCTGTGGTGCTGGTAGCGGATGATTCCATAGATTTCAGTATTTTGGCTAGGGCTTCGTTTGGATCGGAGCTGACATCGATGTTAGCTATCTGCTCCCTGAGGGCTTTTTTGTATGACATTTGAGTGTCAGTGTCGCTGATGAGCTTGGGTAGGTTGTACGTGACTCTACCCCCTTGCCTGGTATGGTGTTTAAATATTAGTTAGAGATCGTTCATCTGAAGGCGTGTAATGACTAGCTTATGGTCAGAATTGAAGTTTGTGCCCCCATACGAACGAGCACTCCGGAGTAAGTGGTTTGCTTCTGTTTGGCACAGTATGAAGTATATTTGGTTAAAGACAGCTGTTGTAGCCTTAGAACCTTTTGGGATTTTGCGATCAGGAATGTGTCCAGCCCATGTAGTCCGGTGACGGCATGGATGTTTGAAAGCCGTATTTGTGACAAATGGGTCATTGGAACTAAGGAATGTCGCCAGTGTATCTCCATTGCTGTGCGTGTGCCCTCTACATAGGAGCCCATGCATACACCAAGTCCTGAACTTTTGTCCGCAATTCCGAGATTACCCAGTTTGGAGTTGAAATCTCCACCCACGAACAGTTGTCATCTAGCTGGAATTGTAATGGTGGAGCTCAGATCTGCATAGATGGAATCTAATATTGCTAGATTCTCTTTGGTTTTCGGTAGTTGGGCCATATGCGTTGACAATTCGACACTTAGTGGTGGTGTGTTTTCATGTAGTTATAGCCAGGTTGATGAATGCAACGTGATCCCTGACGTATCCAAAACTAATGACATGATCCATGACCCTTGTTCAGATTATGAAGCCTAAGCCCCGGTATGTGGCCTGTTTTTGCTCCATGAGCACTAGCTTGAATGATCGATTCATGATCTCGTGAAGGACACACTACTCACTTATCAATCCAATTCGGAAGACTAAAATTTCACTAATCTGTGTGGACTAACCAGTCCACTAATCATTGGCTTTATTAATGATGTTTGTGATAAAATCGAATCAAAGGAAATTCAAACCTTGCACAAAGTTCAATTGTTCAAATTAATCCATAGAGTAGTTTTTCAAAGGAGATTGAGTAATTCATTAAACGTATATAAAGCTGTCTATACTGAAGGACTGACAGATTTGTCATACAGGCTACTGATGAAGCACATCCATGTGAAATGCGTTTAGCCAATTGACGGTGTCCATAATTACTGTGAGTAACTTATAATATTGCGTATTGTATTGTTGTATTGTTAACCCTTGCATATTACATGTTAATTCTATAATTTGTCTTTCAGGTGTAAGTAATATATTGGTTCAATTTGTAGTTGATGTGAATGAATTTGTGTGCTTGAATTTGAGTTTGCCTGATCGAATCGTTCTTACCTGCTCAACTGCCTGTCTGATTGCTTGTTAGATTGAACGATTGTCTGTCTGAATGGCTATTGCGAGGAGGAATGGTCGTAGGAAGAATGGAGATGGTAAAGGGGGTTCATCTGCGCATGCGCACCTGGTAAAGCTGTATTACCAAATAATTCAGTGCTTCCACCATATTTCTACGCTACGTAGGCATTTAGATGCCGAAACTCTCCCTGATGGGCTTAGCAGGAAGGTGGAAGAGCTGAATGGATTTTGTAAGCCAGCTATACCAAATGATGACATCTACTTTGCCATCTGGAATGTGAATTTTGAGTGGGCAAAATCTACCATTAAGGCCATGTTAAATCACTATAATGAACAACTTGGTAGTATTAGAACTGAAGTAGTCCTCACACAGGCAATGCCACATTTAGACCTAGGTCGTGCTAAATCCAATGCTATATACGCTGGGCAAAAAACAATTATAATAGGAAGCTCGACATTAATGCGATTAGTTCTTTTTACGATTTTGTGCGACCGATAGATCCATCTCAGCAACCAATTCAAAATCTCGCACAAGCCACGCCTCTGGTCATGATACCAACTGTGGCCCCATAATCACAAATGAAAAAACGCCTCAGATCACCTGAAACTTCGCCGCCAGTCACAAAACGAGTAGACAATAAAATCTCTCCATTGCTACCATTAGATTCTGGCCCTAGAGATATGCTATTTGAAGCATCATTAGGCCCACTACCTGACTCTCCACTAGGCAATCTAAATGACCCAAACGAATATCCGCCCTTGCCACCGAGGAAAAGGGTTAATGGTAGCAAATCTGGTCCACAGACTGGCGCTTCTCAGAAATCCCCCCAGAGCAGTCAACTATCGGGTCTCAAGACCCCATCCCCAACAGGGAAACCGCCACAGCCCAGCTTCTCTCCAACTCCAGGTCCAAGTAATGCACCGGAGGTGCGTCCTATTAAATGTGCAAATAGACCCCAACAACCCACCATGTTGGAGAGAAACATTTTTTGGAAATTTCGTCATGAAATCGAAAACAAAATTGACTGGCGACTACCTGCTCTCACGAACAAAGTACTCATCTTTGGAGCTTCGAACCTGAGTCGCATTAATGTTGAGCTCCACCCTGAAACGCACGTTGCCTGCTACCCAGGAGCTAAATTGTGTCATGCTAGAGGACTAATTCAAAAGTACACTGGATCATTTAAACCAGAGAAAATAGTGATCAACATTGGCATTAATGATATGAATGAACCCATCTCTAGTTCAAAACATAGATTAATGCTGCTTCTCAGTGCGATTAAGTCCAAATTCCCAAAGACTGCGATTTACTTCGCAAAACTTAACTATTCAAGTCGGTTGACAGCTCAGCAGAAGTCGGCGATTCAGTCCATCAATTCGACGGCTGAATCATCAAAATCTGTGACTGTCATTCCTGTACTTAGACTCTCCGAATTTAATGTTGTTAAGGATAACATTCATTGGACTGAGAAGACAGCTAACTCGATGTATTCTGCCTGGCTTAAATTCCTAAATTTAAACTAGACAAGGGCCAGGGTAACATCCGCCAGGAAACAGGACTGGGCAGTAATATTGTCAATCTAACTGGCTCCCCATTAGGTGAAGCAGAGCAGTCACTGCTCAATTCTGGTCTTACATTTGTCCCAACACCAAAACCTAAAACAGGTTTGGATGCTCTTTTAGATAATGGCTGTATGGAAACATCTGAATTTACTCACCGTATTAAGTTAGCAGACTTCTTTCGTAACTCTAATAGTAACATTCCACCATTCATTGAAAAAACTGGCTGGGCACCAAACGTAAAAATCCTGGACCCAGCGATCGGTGAAAGCAGAGAACTCTTTTCAGAACGTGTTAAAAATTCTACATTCCCTAATGATCAACCAAATTTACCCTATGAGGAACGCCAGGCCTTAATTGAATTGTCTAAAAACAGCGAACTTGTCATCAAACCTGCAGATAAAGGGTCGGCGACTGTAATAATGCTTAAAGATAACTATAAACGTGAAGCACAACGACAACTTAGTAACCCAAAGCATTACCAGAAACTAAGCAATCCACTTTGGCAAAATAATTGCAGCAAATTTAATAAGATTCTTCAAAAATTGCTCGATAGCAAGAAGATCACCGAAAAGCAACATAAGTATCTCTTTGCTAAACTTGAGTCAAAACCACGGACTTTCTATCTTTTGCCAAAAATTCATAAACCCATAGATTCGTGGTTGGACCCAATGTCACCGCCCGGGCGACCTATAATCTCTGATTGTGGGTCAGAATCCTACAGAATCAGTGAATACATCGATTACCATCTACAGCCAATAGCAAATAGACACCCCAGCTTCTTGAAAAACACAGAAGACTTCTTATCACAGGTCTCTGAGACCTGGATACCTCCAAATTCATTCTTGGTCACGCTTGACATCGATGCTATGTATACAAACATTGACATCGAGCAGGGTATAAATTCTATCCGTAGAGCATTTGTGAACTACCCAGACACCAACAGGACAGACAGACAAGTAATAGCTCTATTAGAGCTGAGTCTGAAAGGCAATGATTTTAAATTCGATGGCGAAATTTACCAACAAATTTGCGGCTGCGCGATGGGCAAGCGCTTTAGCCCATGTTTTGCCAATATTTACGTAGCAGAGTGGGAGGAGGAAGCGTTAGAAAAGTGTCCAAAACATCCCCTCATTTATCGCAGGTACCTTGATGACATTTTCATGATTTGGCAACACACAAAGGCAGAGTTTGATGAATTTTTCGAAATTCTGAACAATCACGATCCGAATATCAAATTAAAAGCAACCATTGACGAGATGTCCGTAGATTTCCTGGATGTAACTGTATATAAAGGTCTAAAGTATGAAACAACTGGCTACTTAGACTACAAAGTGTATTTCAAACAAACCGATTCGCATCAGCTATTGCACAAAAACTCTTTCCATCCACCACATACATTTAAAGGAATAGCTAAATCACAAATAATCCGTTTTCACAGGAATTCATGTGATAGGAAAAACTTTGAAGAAGCGTGCTCTACCCTATTCAAAGCCCTCAAACCACGAGGTTACTCCTCCCGATTCTTGCGCAAAATCAAATCTGAAACATTAGACGGCTTGGAATCCATTCCAGATAATGCCTCAAATCGTCGGCCTACCAAAATTTCTCACAATAGTCCTATTATAGGTGTAGGCGAATCTCGCAAATGCGGAAAGAAAAGGTGCAAGTTAGATGAATTTCTCCCAAACCAGAATACTTTCACGAGCTTTCAGAACAAAAGCAAGTTCCAACTTCAGTCTAATCTAGGTTGTGACTCTGAAAATGTTATTTATCTAATTTCATGCAAATTGTGCCAAAAACAGTATGTCGGCGAAACCAAATGTCCATTAAGATGGCGGGCAACTCGACACCTCTCAGATATTAGGCTAGAGGAAGACACACATGTTTCCGAACATTTTAATCTTCCTGACCATTTAGTCCTTCGTGACTTTGAAATTATGCCGATTGAACAGCCACCCCTTTCAGATACGGCAGAAGAAACTGATAAACAAAGAAAACTTCGAGAATCGTTTTGGATTATAAAGAACTCGAAACACAGTGGCCAAGGGGAATAAACTCGGACCCAGGCTTATCTGATCAACGTGCCAAAATTCCATTCATTCTGACCTATGATCGGAAAAACGTTGAAATTTCCAAAATTTTGAAAGATGAGTATCAAAACCTACAGGAGAAACTGAAACAACCCTTTAACAAGCGACCAGTAATTGCGTTCAAGAAAAATCCGAATCTACGTGACATCTTGGTAAAAGCAAAACTCAAATAGCTATCCATAATATCCATCTCAATCATTCAACATTAACCCTTGCATGATGGTCAGCCAAAAACGGTCAATTTAGTGATCTTGGGCAATGTCCATTTGCCGGAGGGGATTTGAGTATTTTTGAAAATTTACCACTGTAATGACTGGCTCGGGAACAGAGACAGTCGTTCCAGTGGTATATTCTCGGGAATGACCTTGTCTGTGCCTGCAAATGTACATTAAATAAGTAAGCGCATATTTGGATTTTACTGAACAAATTTAACCAGTAAAGGGTGAACATTAATGCCATATGGCTTTCCTCAAACAAAATGACAAATCTCAGGCAGTAAGATAAACCAAAATATCTTAAATGTTTGAATTTTTTCAATAATTGAAGATTCTGAGCCAGTGCGTTGACAATATTGACTACATACTTGCGAGTGCCAGTTCTGTTATTTTATTGCCTTGTAAAAACATAACTTATATATCCGTCGACACCGTCAGGCAGTCTGTCGGTCTTTCAGTGGAGAGACTTATATACCAAATTCTACAATCATTCCCGGATTCACTCTCCTGCTTCTCCACTCATTCACTGGTCCACCCGCCAAACCGTCCATCAGCTCCTGTCAATCCACCCATGCATTCACTAGTCTGGCTGTCACATGGTCCACTTGTCCGTCGGTCCATTTGCCCATCCCTCCCGCTACTCTGCCCTCCCACTGCCAGTCTGTCCATCTCGAACTCCCACCCCTGCACCTTCTCCAGCCGATCCCCGCTCTAGCCTTCTCTCCTACCCATCCATCATCCGGCCTCTCATCCATCCATGTGGGGGGGGGGGGGGGGGGGGTGTAATGTGAATGGTGTGTGCGTGCGTGCATACATGCGTGCGTGCGTGCGTGTATACATGTGCCTACGTGTGTACATGTGTGTGCGTGTGTACATGCGTGCGTGTGTAAATGTGGGTACGTGCATGCGTGCGAGTGTACGTGTGTGTATGTGTGTGTACGTGTGTGTGTGAGAGCGTGCGTGCGTGTGGGTGGGTGGATGGATGGATGGTCCTCCCCCTCTATCCAGCCATGCCCACTCTATTCTTCCTTCCTTCCCATCCCTCATTCCATCTCCACATCGGGATGGATGGATAGATCTTACCCATCCCTCCTTCCCTCCCTTCCATGGATGGATGGATGAATGGATGTATGAATGGATGGATGGTTTGATGTATGGGTGGGTGGATGGTGGGATGGATGGATGGATCCTGCCCATCAATCATCCCCAATCCCCTTCCCTCCATGGGGGTGTGGGATGGATGGATGGATGGATGGATGGATGGATGGATGGTTGGTTGGTTGGTTGGTTGGTTGGTTGGTTGGTTGGATGGATGGATGGATGGATAGATGGATGGATGGATCCTTCCTCCCTCTCTCCAACTAAGCTCTATCCTTCCTTTATGCCCATCCCCATCCCACCTCCCCATCCTTCCCGCCTCCCCATCCTTCAATGGATGGATGGGGGCGTGGGATGGATGGATGGTTGGATGGATGGTTGGATGGATGGATGGATGGATCTGTCCATCTGACTTGCCAGCCATCCGGCTCTCTGTGTGTCCATCCAGCCACTCACTCACATAAAATTAAGGGAGCTGAATACTACTTTCTTTCTACATGTATGAACAAAGTGTTATTATAAACACTGCAGTGGCCTTTCCGGTGTGGCGAACAAAATTCTATAAAATGGCAAAATATGTCATCCAAACTTGATTAATTTTTTCGGCATCAAATGATCAAAAGGAATCAAAGGGCAAAATTGAGTGTCCCAACAAAAGCATATAACACCTTTGAATGATCGATTCATGATCTCGTGAAGGAAACACTACTCACTTATCAAACCAATTCGGAAGAGTAAAATTTCACTAATCTGTGTGGAGTGAAACCAGTCCACTAATCATTGGCTTTATTAATGATGTTTGTGATAAAGCCGAATCAAAGGAAATTCAAACCTTGCACAAAGTTCAATTGTTCAAATTAATCCATAGAGTAGTTTTTCAAAGGAGATTGAGTAATTCAGTAAACGTATATAAAGCTGTCTATACTGAAGGACTGACAGATTTCTCATACAGGCTACTGATGAAGCACATCCATGTGAAATGCATTTAGCCAATTGACGGTGTCCATAATTACTGTGAGTAACTTATAATATTGCGTATTGTATTGTTGTATTGTTAACCCTTGCATATTACATGTTAATTCTATAATTTGTCTTTCAGGTGTAAGTAATATATTGGTTCAATTTGTAGTTGATGTGAATGAATTAGTGTGCTTGAATTTGAGTTTGCCTGATCGAATCGTTCTTACCTGCTCAACTGCCTGTCTGATTGCTAGTTAGATTGAACGATTGTCTGTCTGAATGGCTATTGCGAGGAAGAATGGTCGTAGGAAGAATGGAGATGGTAAAGGGGGTTCATCTGCGCATGCGCGCCTGGTAAAGCTGTATTACCAAATAAGTCAGTGCTTCCACCATATTGCTACGCTACGTAGGCATTTAGATGCCGAAACTCTCCCTGATGGGCTTAGCAGGAAGGTGGAAGAGCTGAATGGAATTTGTAAGCCAGTTATACCAAATGATGACATCTACTTTGCCATCTGGAATGTGAATTTTGAGTGGGCAAAATCTACCATTAAGGCCATGTTAAATCACTATAATGAACAACTTGGTAGTATTAGAACTGAAGTAGTCCTCACACAGGCAATGCCACATTTAGACATAGGTCGTGCTAAATCCAATGCTATACGCTGGGCAAAAAACAATTATAATAGAAAGCTCGACATTAATGCGATTAGTTCTTTTTACGATTTTGTGCGACTGATAGATCCATCTCAGCAAGCAATTCAAAATCTCGCACAAGCCACGCCTCTGGTCATGATACCAACTGTGGCCCCACAATCACAAATGAAAAAACGCCTCAGATCACCTGAAACTTCGCCGCCAGTCACAAAACGAGTAGACAATAAAATCTCTCCATTGCTACCATTAGATTCTGGCCCTAGAGATATGCTATTTGAAGCATCATTAATCCCACTACCTGACCCCAACAACCCACCATGTTGGAGAGAAACATTTTTTGGAAATTTCGTCATGAAATCGAAAACAAAATTGACTGGCGACTACATGTTCTCACGAACAAAGTACTCATCTTTGGAGCATCGAACCTGAGTCGCATTAATGTTGAGCCCCACCCTGAAACGCAAGTTGCCTGCTACCCAGGAGCTAAATTGTGTCATGCTAGAGGACTAATTCAAAAGTACACTGGATCATTTAAACCAGAGAAAATAGTGATCAACATTGGCATTAATGATATGAATGAACCCATCTCTCGTTCAAAACATAGATTAATGCTGCTTCTCAGTGTGATTAAGTCCAAATTCCCAAAGACTGCGATTTACTTCGCAAAACTTAACTATTCAAGTCGGTTGACAGCTCAGCAGAAGTTGGCGATTCAGTCCATCAATTCGACGGCAGAATCATCAAAATCTGTGACTGTCATTCCTGCACTTAGACTCTCCGAATGTAATGTTGTTAAGGATAACATTCATTGGACTGAGAAGACAGCTAACTCGATGTATTCTGCCTGGCTTAAATTCCTAAATTTAAACTAGACAAGGGCCAGGGTAACATCCGCCCGGAAACAGGACTGGGCAGTAATATTGTCAATCTAACTGGCTCCCATTAGGTGAAGCAGAGCAGTCACTGCTCAATTTGGGTCTTACATTTGTCCCAACACCAAAACCTAAAACAGGTTTGGATGCTCTTTTAGATAATGGCTGTATGGAAACATCTGAATTTTGTCACCGTATTAAAATTAGCAGACTTCTTTCGTAGCTCTAATAGTAACATTCCACCATTCATTGAAAAAACTGACTGGGCACCAAACGTAAAAATCCTGGACCCAACGATCGGTGAAAGCATAGAACTCTTTTCAGAACGTGTTAAAAATTCTACATTCCCTAATGATCAACCACATTTACCCTATGAGGAACGCCAGGCCTTAATTGAATTGTCTAAAAACAGCGAAATTGTCATCAAACCTGCAGATAAAGGGTCGGCCACTGTAATAATGCTTAAAAATAACTATAAACGCGAAGCACAACGACAACTTAGTAACCCAAAGCATTACCAGAAACTAAGCAAACCACTTTGGCAAAATAATTGCAGCAAATTTAATGAGATTCTTAAAAAATTGCTCGATAGCAAGAAGATCACCGAAAAGCAACATACGTATCTCTTTGCTAAACTTCAAAACCACGGACTTTCTATCTTTTGCCAAAAATTCATAAACCCATAGATTCGTGGTTGGACCCAATGTCACCGCCCGGGCGACCTATAATCTCAGATTGTGGCTCAGAATCCTACAGAATCAGTGAATACATCGATTACCATCTACAGCCAATACCAAATAGACACCCCAGCTTCTTGAAAAACACAGAAGACTTCTTATCACAGGTCTCTGAGACCTGGATACCTCCAAATTCATTCTTTGTCACGCTTGACATCGATGCTATGTATACAAACATTGACATCGAGCAGGGTATAAATTCTATCCGTAGAGCATTCGTGAACTACCCAGACACCAACAGGACAGACAGAGAAGTAATAGCTCTATTAGAGCTGAGTCTGAAAGGCAATGATTTTGAATTCGATGGCGAAATTTACCAACAAATTTGCGGCTGCGCGATGGGCAAGCGCTTTAGCCCATGTTTTGCCAATATTTACGTAGCAGAGTGGGAGGAGGAAGCGTTAGAAAAGTGTCCAAAACATCCCCTCGTGTATCGCAGGTACCTTGATGACATTTTCAAGATTTGGCAACACACAAAGGCAGAGTTTGATGAATTTTTCGAAATTCTGAACAATCACGATCCGAATATCAAATTAAAAGCAACCATTGACGAGATGTCCGTAGATTTCCTTGATGTAACTGTAAATAAAGGTCTAAAGTATGAAACAACTGGCTACGTAGACTACAAAGTGTATTTCAAACCAACCGATTCGCATCAGCTATTGCACAAACAATCTTTTCATCCACCACATACTTTTAAAGGAATATCTTAATCACAAATAATCCGTTTTCACAGGAATTCGAGTGATAGGAAAAACTTTGAAGAAGCGTGCTCTACCCTATTCAAAGCCCTCAAACCACGAGGTTACTCCTCACGATTCTTGCGCAAAATCAAATCTGAAACATTAGACGGCTTGGAATCCATTCCAGATAATGCCTCAAATCGTCGGCCTACCAAAATTTCTCACAATCGTCCTATTATAGGTGTAGGCGAATCTCGGAAATGCGGAAAGAAAAGGTGCAAGTTAGATGAATTTCTCCCAAACCAGAATACTTTCACGAGCTTTCAGAACAAAAGAAAGTTCCAACTTCAGTCTAATCTAGGTTGTAAATCTGAAAATGTTATTTATCTAATTTCATGCAAATTGTGCCAAAAACAGTATGTCGGCGAAACCAAATGTCCATTAAGATGGCGGGCAACTCGACACCTCTC
This sequence comes from Chaetoderma sp. LZ-2023a, assembly GCA_034401795.1. Lineage (NCBI taxonomy): Eukaryota > Metazoa > Mollusca > Caudofoveata > Chaetodermatida > Chaetodermatidae > Chaetoderma > Chaetoderma sp. LZ-2023a. The sequence goes on along the minus strand of CM067361.1, from coordinate 31,251,031 downwards.
AGATATTAGGCTAGAGGGAGACACACATGTTTCCGAACATTTTAATCTTCCTGACCATTTAGTCCTTCGTGACTTTGAAATTATGCCGATTGAACAGCCACCCCTTTCAGATACGGCAGAAGAAACTGATAAACAAAGAAAACTTCGAGAATCGTTTTGGATTAAAGAACTCGAAACACAGTGGCCAAGGGGAATAAACTCGGACCCAGGCTTATCTGATCAACGTGCCAAAATTCCATTCATTCTGACCTATAATCGGAAAAACGTTGAAATTTCCAAAATTTTGAAAGATGAGTATCAAAACCTACAGGAGAAACTGAAACAACCCTTTAACAAGCGACCAGTAATTGTGTTCAAGAAAAATCCGAATCTACGTGACATCATGGTAAAAGCAAAACTCAAATAGCTATCCATAATATCCATCTCAATCATTCAACATTAACCCTTGCATGATGGTCAGCCAAAAACGGTCACTTTAGTGATCTTGGGCAATGTCCATTTGCCGGCGGGGATTGGAGTATTTTTGAAAATTTACCACTGTAATGACTGGCTCGGGAACCGAGTCAGTCGTTACAGTGGTATATTCTCGGGAATGACCTTGTCTGTGCCTGCAAATGTACATTAAATAAGTAAGCGCATATTTGGATTTTACTGAACAAATTTAACCAGTAAAGGGTTAACATTAATGCCATATGGCTTTCCTCAAACAAAATGACAAATCTCAGGCAGTAAGATAAACCAAAATATCTTAAATGTTTGAATTTTTTCAATTATTGAAGATTCTGAGCCAGTGCGTTGACAATATTGACTACTACTACTACTACTACTACTACTACTACTACTACTACTACTACTACTACTACTACTACTACTACTACTACTACTACTACTACTACTACTACTACTACTACTACTACCGCTACCACTACTACTACTACTACTACTACTACTACTACTACTACTACTACTACTACTACTAAATCTGCATGCATTTATACTATGAATTTATGATATAATTATCCTATTGCCTACGCGTCACGACTATGCAAATCTTAGCAGGTTATAATGCTCTAGATATATTCGCAGTCACTGCTCAAAAGAGAAATCTGTGTACATTTCAGAATTCCGGAATTTTCTTATTATTAAAGGCCATTTTATTCAGAAATGCTCTTAACTTTGCTATGAGTGAACTATATATGGGCTGCATATTTTCAAATTAATTTTAATGACAGCTGTTGCTACATCAATTGTACATGTATCTATTCATATTTGGTTGGAATTGTGATGGGACATGGATGGGACCTAAATTAACGTATTTCTCGTCCATGCGAATACAATGATGTATGTACACTTATACCTGTGGAACAAATGGCATGCCTTTAGAGCAACGAGTTGGTGGTCCATTAATTCCGTATTCGAGAGATATATGTTATAACACAACACAGATAGCACTGACATATAATGACTACCATTTTCTGATCAGTGAGTAAAAAATCTTAAATGCATCATCAATTTAGTATTATAATAATTATAAATTTTGACATGACGATTCGATATAAATCGCATTTTGTCCATGGGGACATCTTGTATCATTACGTAATGATGTGTGACGTCATTCCTGCACAAAACTAGTCGGATTAAAATGTTATTGTCTAGCAATAGTGACGAATCGTTGATCGTGAACCACTCCCGGTGTCCGATATTAACAAGTTTGACAATATTTTAAATTCGTATCCCATTATCCCTGCAATGAAAATACGAATATGTTTGAGATTAAATATGCAAAGAAGATGTTGCTGCCTATGGCAGTAACACTGTTGATCATAATTCATCCCAAAATATTCAACACCTTTCCATCACCAGCGGATAGAATTGCCATCTTATGAGTCGATTGGGATTTCAATGTAGCCTGCGCATACAGTTGATGAATCCAATCTTAGCTTTTCACTGTCAATCTCAAGATTAGCCTGTATTGGGATCGATCAAACCATGGACTCTCTGAATCTCAAAGCTGTTCAATATTTAAGCTCGCCCGCCGCGCCGTCCATTGGCCTCTTCGGAGTCTGGCTCGTGCACAGGTTACGGATCGGCCCAATTCTGGTTATCTGGTGTCGGGAATAAGGGGGGGGGGCGGCGACCACAGGCGGACTATGTAATCAAAAGCCGATCTCTGGGATCGCCAGAACGATAATGTTCCAGTGGGGCCAGGCAAGGATTCCCACCAACGCCGAACACCGTTGTTTTGTCCATGCTATTTGTGTCCCTTGTGTGTGCCTGTTCATGATGTTGGTATTATGTTACTTCCTTTTGATTGCTATAGGCTCAACATAGTAGTCCCTGGCTCTGTATAGTACGATGTACGAGGGAGATTTGAGCCAACGTATGCTACTTAGTTGTATGTGGCCGAATTCCCGGTCAATGGTATATCTCGCCAGAGAAAACCTATCCGAGAATCACATATATGTAAGAGAAATACTTAAGGGCCGGCCCCATACGTGCCATTATGGAGATGTACCTGGTTTAATATACACCAAATATATACCTCAGGTGTGCCGAGGACGAAGCGAGAGGAATACCTCGCATGGGCCACGTCAACAGAAAATCTCACCATGCTATAGCGGGGAGTTAAGAAGTTAGATAAACGCTAGCTCTTGAGCACGCATAAATGATGGTTGATTCAATTGATTATTTATATGTGTGTGCACACTAGGTTACATGGAAACGGCTGGTCGATTTACCCAGAAAGGTGCCTAGCCGAATATTCAAACAGGGATAACTTGGTAGAGTCCGCGCTGTGAGTGGACCTTCATAGGATGCTAACCTAGCCTTTAGTTTTAGATCCAGAACACCAGGATATATGCCTCAAAGGCCTATCCATAGCCTATCATTTGGAATTAATTACGGCCGCCTTCCTCAGGTAGCAAACTCAAGACCCTGTATCGGGTCTGACAATAAAGTGAAGCCCTAAGCCGACTGCACGTACAATTGCTGTTGCAACTAGGGATCGAGGCGAAAAGCGACACCAAACCTGTGTTCGCTACAACAGCCACATAAAACAAGGGCAACACAAGAAGCGTTTAAGAAGAATCGGGTCTATATAGAACTGGTCCGAAGAAGTAGATAACGACCTGTTGTGACCTTTGTTTTGGAAGGTGTGGGGGACCCAGTCGACACCTCCAGTCACATGATTGTTAGTTTGCTATGGACGTCTTTTGATGATGTCGGTGTGCCGAGATCGAACCATTTTAAACATGATCACTAGGAGCAAACGTTTATTCTGTGTTAGGTTTACTGCCCCCATATAGACCCAAGATTCGCTGCTAGGCCGCTCAGAGTATTATTATTTTCGCAGTGAATTCCTAATTTTAATATGTTAAAAATCATCTTCCAAAGGTATCATTGAAGATACTGGGGTGCTCTTTGTTTAGATTGGAGCCGTAAAAAAATCTCAGCGATTCCATGGGTCGGCCCATCCAAACCGAAGGAAGGAGGTACGACGTATACATATGGCCAGCACGGCCAGTGTTGCGCACAATGGAGGCAAGCTGCCGTGCCGGCTGTATCTTTTCGGCGTTGCTCTTATGGTGTAATGTTAATATGCAATATACGTCTATACATACAGTAAGTACCACGTTTATTTGTCGGCAGCGTCTTCAATTTGCTACTAACCTAGCCTGGCGTAGTACATCTAGGATATGTAAGCGGTTACTTGTGTCGAAGACTCGTGACATGTCAATTCCCACCTTGTGGAAGACCCAGTGTTTGGACATGACTACCGACACACGCATGCGTTGAGCTCATACAATGTCTGGGCATCTGCGTCCAAGTCTGAAGCCACTTTGACATGATCCGGTGAAGTAATCGATCTTGTCTCAGATGCGGCATAGAGTAACATTGGATCGAATTTTCCATATGCTGCTGCGGAGCACAATGGGCTGCAGTTTGGCTGGGGCCAAATGTGGCTTTTTGGGCTTGGATAGTGCTATAAGGGTGCTTTGGCCTACAGCGTCGGTGGGAACGTGGTGCATAAAAGCTGAATTGACTAGGTGCGTGATTGGTTTTGAGGTAATGTCACTTGCATATTTGAATGCTTCATTGGTCAGGCCATTAGGTCCACATACGCATCCATTTTTCAGGGCCTTAAGTGCCTTCTCATCTTCTGCTGTTTTAATTGGTGTTAGTAATGGCCTGGGGTCTCCTGATAACGGGTACAAGTGCTCACCATCGTTGTCAGTGAACTGTTTCTTGAACCATTCTCGGATCGCCTCAGCTTTTCCCTGGTCAGTCCCGATAAAGTGTCCTTCAAAGTTGTTTACAGTGATTGGTGGTGTGTAGTTTTTCTAGTAATTCTCAGGGCTCGGGCTGCCCGAAACATTTTGTGACGGTCATCCGTGGCAGTGATTTCATCTGCTAGGGAGTCTGCCTGTTGAATAGCAAGAGCTTTTATGCGTTCGCTAATGAGGCGCAGGATAGTATTGCGCTCCCAGCTTTTTTTGGTGCCATCTTCACTTTGGCGACTTTGATAGATGCGCAGCTGTAACACTTTCTGCTCTGCTGACAGTTTTACTAATAACGGATCGTCAGTATACATAATTTGGTTGTTTTTAAGAACACCTGTGGTGCTGGTAGCGGATGATTCCATAGATTTCAGTATTTTGGCTAGGGCTTCGTTTGGATCGGAGCTGACATCGATGTTAGCTATCTGCTCCCTGAGGGCTTTTTTGTATGACATTTGAGTGTCAGTGTCGCTGATGAGCTTGGGTAGGTTGTACGTGACTCTACCCCCTTGCCTGGTATGGTGTTTAAATATTAGTTAGAGATCGTTCTTCTGAAGGCGTGTAATGACTAGCTTATGGTCAGAATTGAAGTCTGTGCCCCATACGAACGAGCACTCTGGAGTAAGTGGTTTGCTTCTGTTTGGCACAGTATGAAGTATATTTGGTTAAAGACAGCTGTTGTAGCCTTAGAACCTTTTGGGGTTTTGCGATCAGTAATTTGTCCAGTCCATGTAGTCCGGTGACGGCATGGATGTTTGAAAGCCGTATTTGTGACAAATGGGTCATTGGAACTAAGGAATGTCGCCAGTGTATCTCCATTGCTGTTGCGTGTGCCCTCTACATAGGAGCCCATGCATACACCAAGTCCTGAACTTTTGTCCGCAATTCCGAGATTACCCAGTTTGGAGTTGAAATCTCCACCCACGAACAGTAATGGTGGAGCTCAGATCTGCATAGATGGAATCTAATATTGCTGGATTCTCTTTGGTTTTCGGTAGTTGGGCCATATGCGTTGACAATTTGACACTTAGTGGTGGTGTGTTTTCACGTAGTTATAGCCAGGTTGATGAATGCAACGTGATCACTGACGTATCCAAAACTAATGACATGATCCAAGACCCTTGTTCAGATTATGAAGCCTAAGCCCAGGTATGTGGCCTGTTTTTGCTCCATGAGCACTAGCTTATGGCCTGTCTGTAGTTGCTGCTCTGAGTGTTTAGCTACTTTAGTCTCTTGAATGCATGCAATATCGGTGTTATTGTGTTCTCAATCTGCACCTAATGTTTGCCTCTTTAACGTTGCATTTAGACCACCTATATTCCACATAGCTATGGTAAGCTCCTGGGAATGTTGCGTCGTCCGAAGATGTCGAACACAGTTTCTTGTTTGAAGAAGGGTAGACATAAACAGAGTTGCCTCTGTATGCGGATGTCAGACCGCAATCCTTGATGACTTAGTTTCCCAACAAAGTTGATACTTACGGAGGAGACCGCTGTGAAGTTGTCATATTTGTCCCCCACGTAGATAGATAGATGGATAGATAGATAGATAGATAGATAGATAGATAGATAGATAGATAGATAGATAGATAGATAGATAGATAGATAGATAGATAGATAGATAGATAGATAGATAGATAGATAGATAGATAGATAGATAGATAGATAGATAGATAGATAGATAGATAGATAGATAGATAGATAGATAGATAGATAGATAGATAGATAGATAGATAGATAGATAGATAGATAGATAGATAGATAGATAGATCGGTCAGTCGGTCGGTCGGTCGGTCGGTCGGTAGGTAGTAATATGGTTAAGGCGCTGGCTCAGAATTGTCAAAAAATTGAAAATATTTTGTATTTATTTTATTGCCTGAGATTTGTTATTTTTGTTTTATAGAGGCGATATGGCCTTACAAATATGGGACAACTTTAAGATGATGATGTTTGTCCAGTTAATTTGGATTTTACCAATACGTCACGTAGATTCGGATTTTTCTTAAATGCTATTACTGGGCGCAAATTGAGAGGCTGTCTTAAATTATTCTGTAATTTATGATATTCATCTTTCAAAATTTCGGAAATTTCTACATTTTTTCGATTATATGTCAGAGTGAATGGAATTATTTCACGCTGATCAGCAAGACCTGGGTCAACATCTATGCCACTCTGCAATTTTGTTTCTAATTGCTTAATCCAAAACGATTCTCTAAGTTTCCTTTGTATATCAATTTCTTCTGCGGTATTAGAGAGAGTTGGTTGTTCAATGGGTGTAATTTCGAAGCCCCGAGCGATTGAATGACCAGGAAAGTTAAAGTGTTCAGCGACATGCGTGTCTTTTTCATGTCTAATATCGCAAAGGTGTCTAGTAGCTCGCCATCTTAAAGGGCATTTGGTTTCACCGACATATTGCTTTTGGCACAATTTACAAGATATTACATATATCACATTTTCGGAATCGCAATCTAAATTAGACTGAATTTGAAATTTGTTTTTGTTTTGAAAGCTCATAAAAGTTTTTTGATTTGGAAGAAGTAGGTCTAATTTACACCTTTTCTTTCCACATTTCCGAGATTCTCCTACGCCTGTGATTGGACGGTTGTGACAAATCTTGGTAGGCCTATGATCCGCAGCATTATCAGGGATAGTTTCCAAATCCTGTAATGTTTCAGACTTAATTTTGCGCACAAATCTAGACGAATAGCCTCTTGGCTTGAGGGCCTTGAATAAGAGAGAGCATGCAGATTCAAAGTGTTTTCTATCACTCGAATTTCTATGAAAACGGATGATTTGTGATTTTACAATTCCTTTAAAGGTATGAGGTGGATGGAAAGATTTCTTGTGAAGTAGTTGGTGAGAATCTGTGGGCTTAAAATATACTTTATAATCAAGGTGTCCCATTGTGTCATACTTTACACCTTTGTATAGATCTAAAAAGTCTACGGACATTTGGTAAATGTTGGCTTTTAGTTTGATATTCAGGTCATGATTTTTCAAAATGGTGAAAAATTCATTAAATTCTTCCTTTGTATGATGCCAAATAATGAAAATATCATCCAGATACCTGCGTTAAAAAAGCGGCTGTTTTGGACATTTGCTAAGCGCATTCTCCTCCCACTCTGCTACATAGATGTTGGCAAAACTTGGACTGAAACGCTTACCCATTGCGCAGCGACAAATTTGTTGGTGTGTTTCACCTGCGAATTCGAAATCATTGCCCTTTAAGCTTAGCTCTAAGAGAGCTAATATTTCGCCAGTGGGTCTATTGTTATCAGGTATTTTTCAAATGCTTTACGGACAGAATTCAGACATTTTTCGATGTCAATGTTTGTGTACATTGCATCGATGTCGAGCGTAATCAAACAAGAATTTGGATGTATCGAGATCTCAGAGACCTGCGACAGAAAGTCTTCAGTATTTTGCAAGAAGCTAAAATGTCTATTCGCAATTGGTTGTAGGTGATCATCAATGATTTCACTGATCCTATAGGATTCAGAACCACAATCCGATATTATAGGTCGTCCTGGTGGTATCATAGGATCTGACCAAGAATCAATAGGCTTATGAATTTTGGGTAACAGATAAAATGTACGTGGTTTTGAGTCGCGTTTCGCAACGAGGTCTTTAAACTGTTTCTGCGTTAAACTCTTGTTATCAACCATACTTTGGAGAATTTCATTAAAATTGTCGTAGTTATTTTGCCACAGTGGTTTGTCTAATTTTTGGTAATGTTTTGGATTACTGAGTTGACGATGCGCTTCACGAATGTAGTTGTCTTTAAGCATTATTACAGCAGCAGATCCCTTATCAGCAGGTTTAATGACAATGTCATTGTTTTGACGCAATCCTGTTAAGGCTTGACGTTCCTCATATGACAAATTTTTATGATTTTTCTGAAATTCAACATTTTCAATATGTTCTTTTACAATTTTTATACTGTCGGAGATCGCTGGGTCGACTTATTTTGAGTCTTGTGCCCAGCCAGTTCTTTCAACGAATGGCAGAATATTACTTTTCGAGTTTCGAAAAAAGTCGGCTAATTTGACACGGTGGGAAAATTCAAGAACTTCCATTGATACCTAATTTGGGCCTAGGAGTTGGTACACATGTTAGGCCACGACTGGGTATTGATTTTTCTGCTTCAGTTAATGTGGCGCCAGTGAGATTAACAACATCACTACCCAGCCCGATACCGGGGTGGTTAGTACCCTGACCCTCAGTTAGTTTAAATTAAGAAAAGTTAACCAGCTATAATACAATGCATTAGCAGTTTTTTCACTCCAATGGATATTATCCTGGACTACTTCAAACTCAGAAATTGGTAGATTGGGATGACTGAGACCTTTATACGCAGGGATGCTACAGATGAATTGATAAATGCTAAGGTCCTTTTCTGCTGTGCAGTTAGATGTTGAGAGTAGTTCACTTTAGTGAAATAAACCTTTGCATCTGGAAATTTTGAACGAATGGTACTGAATAGGAGTTGGACTCGTTGAGCGGTTACAGACATAGGTTCATCCTTGTCATTTATACCAATATTTACGATGATTTTCTCTGGCTGATAGGAGTCCATGTATTTTTTGACAATAGTCATAGCATGGCACAATTTTGCCCCTGGATAGCAGGCTATCTGGGTGTCTGAATGGGGTTTCACATTTATACGGCTTAGATTGGAGGAGCCAAGCCCCAAGATTTTTTTCGTCAAGACAGGGAGTCGCCATTCATTTTTGTGGTCTACCTCATACCTAAATTTCCAGAAAGAATTAGCTTCTAAGTGTGTAGTTTTCTTGGGCTTATTTTGATGATTGATGCTATTTCTATATGGGGTAGGGGTGAACTTTGGCTGAGGTAGTTTGGCCACTGGCACTAGGGTACTGAGACCTTTTTGAGTCAAAGGTGTTGATCTGGTCCGTAGACCGGATTTTCTGTCATCCTTTGCTCTCTGTGGAAGGGGAGGTAATTCATCTGAAGACAGTGGAGGCGGGGTGTCTGGTAGAGGTATCTTACTAGGATCCACAGGAGTTGATTTGGTCCTTGGACCAGATTTCTGATTAGCATCAACTCTCCGTAGAAGGGGAGGGAATTCCTCTGGAGACAAGGGTGGTGGTGACTCTGGTAGAGGGATCTGAAGAGGGTCCACAGGAGAGTCTAATAGGAATATCGGTGATGACCGAGTATCCGTTCTCTTCACTGGTGGGGGGCTATCGGTCGGTGACCTGAGCCGTTTTCTAAGTGCTGAAGGCGGTGGAATGACTGGTACGGTCTCGGATGACCTTGCAGTAGGTGTGTTAACTTGCCAATTTTGCACTTTCTGTTGAAAGCGTGGGTCAAAAGGCCTAATGAATTGATAGAATGCCTCGATTGATTTACGTGAAGCTTCTTGCCATAGTTGGCTTTTGCTATTGATTACGCGCTAGGGTTTCTGAGTGAGGTTTGGGTGTCACTCGCTTGACTGAGAAGTCATTGATCAAAGGATCAAACCTCGGCCATTAATTCAGTGAATTGTTTTCTTTTCTTCAAAGGCACCAGATTGGTATTGTTTTCAATGTTTGATATATTCAACTAGAAATAAACTTTAAACTGAGAAGGATTTTGTCAATTTTAATAAGAATTTCTTTTTTAATTTTAATACTGAACATTTTTCTTTAAAACTAAGATGGAGTATTGTGTTGCTGAATGTATCTTGTTGTTTCTCGCAGCAATAAAACTTTCAGTAAACCTAATTTCAAAATCTTTCTCCAAACTGGGGAAAATTGGAGGAGGGGTGGAAAAGAGGAGAGGGAATGAAGGGCTGAAAGAATGAGGGGGGGGGGGTGAAGGAAGGAAGAGTCTGATCCATCAATCCATTCAACCATCCACCCAGAACCATCCATCCATCCAGACCATCCATCAATCCACCAGTAAGACATTCCATTCATCCATATCCTCCATCTATCCATCTATCTCTCTATCCATCCATCCAGACCATCCGTCCTTCCACCCATCCATTCATCCATCCAAACCACCCTCCCACCCATCCATCCATCCATCCCCCACCCACCCAGAACCATCCATCGATCTGGACCATCCATCCATCAGTCAGACCATCCATCCATCCATCCAGATCGTCCATTCACCCATCCATCCATCCATACCACCTGTCCATCCATCCATACATCCATCCATCCATCCATCCATCCATCCATCCATCCATCATCCATACCACCCATCCATTCATACATCCATGCACCCATCCATCCACCGATCCATTAATCCATCCATCCATACCATCCAACTCCCAATTACAAAACCAGAATTTGAGAAGACAGACCTTATTGATTGATGATGGAATGACAGATTTGCCCGACGGTATAGACAGGTGCACATAATTAGTGGGTTAGAAAGTCAATAAAATAATAGAACTGGCACTGGCTGGTAGGTAGTAATATGGTTAAGGCGCTGGCTTTATAATAATATTTTTTATTTAGTTTATTGCCTGAGATTTGTTATTTTTGTTTTATAGAGGCGATATGGCCTTACAAATATGGGACAACTTTAAGATGATGATGTGTGTCCAGGGCGGGCGGGCGGGCGGACGGACGGACGGACGGACGGACGGACGGACGGACGGAGTCATGGTCGGCTCTCCCAAAGACAAATTCTCCTCCTGTGCGCCGTTGTCAGGTTGTTACTCATTGTTCCTCCAATCTACCACCTAGCAACTCTTCCTCATCTCTTCCACTATCTTCTCCTCGCCACCTTCTGATTCGATCTTCTCCTCTTCCTCCTTCTCCTCTCTCAATCCCGCCTCCTCCTCTTCCTCCTCAAACTTCTTTTCTTCATGCATCTCCTCTCTCAATCCCTCTTCTTGCTCCTCATACTCAATCTTCTCCTCTTGCATCTCCTCTCTCCATCCCTCCTCCCGCTTTTCCTCCTATTCTTCATCTCTCTTCTCCTCACACACCTTCTTCTGCTCCTCTCCCTCTGTCTCCGCCTCCTCTCCCTCCTATGGAGAATAATAGTAACCTGTCTGACAGGAAGTTTGCTAAGTACCGTCATCAATCGCATAGCAAGGGCCTGTGGAGGATCCCCAGAATCACCAAAAAGATTCTGATGATAGGATCCTCTAATCTAGCCCGAATTGATGTAGATGTCCATCCTGACATCCAGGTTGAGTGCTATCCTGGTGCCGCATTATCACATTTCAGAACAATGGCTATGCGACAGCAGGATGGCCCTAGCCCTGAGAAGATCATCCTGAATATCTTGCCTAAAATCCATAAACCTATCAGTACCTGGTTAGATCCATTGACACCACCTGGACGACCCATCATTTCAAACTGTGGCAGTGAGTCTTATGGCATTTCAGAATATATTGATTACCATTTAAAGCCCATTGCTAATAGATATAAGAGCTTTCTCAAGAACACAGAACACTTTCTTTCAAAGTTATCCAAATTGTCAGTTCCGAAAGATGCGTATTTAGTCACATTAGACATAGATGCTATGTATACCAATATAGATATTGATGCTGGAGTCAATGCTATTAAGAATTCCTTTGCCAAATTTCCTGATCCAGATCGACCAGGCACGGAAATTCTAAAATTATTAGAGCTAAGTCTTAAAGGAAACGATTTCCAATTCAATGGTGAAAATTACCTTCAAATCTGTGGATGCGCAATGGGTAAACGATTCAGCCCAAATTTTGCCACGATTTATGTTGCGGAGTGGGAAGAGGAGGCACTGAACAAATCAACCAAAAAGCCTCTTCTTTACCTCAGATATCTAGATGACATCTTCATAGTTTGGCAACATTCAGAAGAAGACTTTTGGGAATTTTTTCGCATTTTAAATAACCAAGATTCAAACATCAAGCTAAAAGCTACTATTAGTGGAACATCGGTTGACTTTTTAGATGTCACGATCTATAAGGGTCCTCAATTTGATTCCTCTGGAAAATTAGAATATAAAGTATTCTTTAAGCCAACAGACTCACATCAGCTGCTTCACAAAAAATCATTTCATCCTCCACACACATTTAAAGGTTTGATCAAATCGCAAATCATAAGATTTTTTCGAAACTCTAGCAACAGGCAAAATCTGAATAGTGCATGCTCTACTCTGTTTGATGCTTTGAAAGCACGAGACTATTCAGCCCGTTTTCTTCGAAAAATTAAAGCAGACACCATCAATGAGCTTGAAAATCTAAAACCTCATAGCGGACCCGAGTTGGAACCTGTCCAAATTAAACACAATAAACCAATCATGTGCGATGGATCAGTTTCTAAATGCGACAAAAATAGATGCAAAGTAAACAACTATATTGTAAACCAACAAACATTCCTGAGCTTTCAAACTAAAAATGAATATCATATCCGAACTAATATGCATTGTGATTCTGAGAATGTAGTCTATTTGATCAATTGTGCCCTTTGCCAGAAACAGTATGTTGGTGAAACAAAAAATGCATTTAGAGTGCGTGCTAGACGCCACGTTTCTGATATTAACACCTCAGCAGATACGCCAATTGCTCAACATTTCCAACTTCCTGATCATTCAGTTGAACATCATTTTGAAATCATGCCAATAGAACAGATTCCGACCCTCGATAGTGAGGCTGAAACGAGTTCGTTTCGCAAAATCCGAGAGGGCCATTGGATTAGAACACTCCAAACAAAAGCACCATGTGGAATAAATGTAGATTCGGGAATATCACAAAAGAACAAAATTATCCCATTTCAACTCATATACAATAGACGTAATGTTGAATTAGCGAAAACCATGAAAGACGAATATTCACAGTTGCAATCTAAATTAAAAGAACCGATCAAAGCACGACCAGTAATAGCTTACAATAGAAATCCAAACCTGAAAGATTTGCTAGTAAGATCAAAGTTAGACCTTATGGTTCCTGATAACAATGACAAGGTTTCATCCCTCCCTACCTATTCTTAAATAAATCTAATCCCAACCAAAATCAATGGTGGGCCAACATGAAATCATATCCGTAGGACATCTTTTAATTTTGTGTCTGCAAAAGTGTGTGTGCGTGCGCGTGTGTGTGTATGTGTGCGTGCGTGCGTGCGTGCGTGCGTGCGTGCGTGCGTGCGTGCGTGCGTGCGTGCGTGCGTGCGTGCGTGCGTGCGTGCGTGCGTGCGTGCGTGCGTGCGTGCGTGCGTGCGTGCGTGCGTGCGTGCGCGCGTGAATGCGTGCGTGCGTGCGTGCGTGCGTTCGTTCGTTCGTTCGTTCGTTCGTTCGTTCGTTCGTTCGTTCGTTCGTGCATGCGTTCGTTCGTGCGTCCGGGCGTTTGTTCGTATGTGTGAATGTGTGTGGGTGTGTGCTCGTACATCCGTACGTGTATGCATCTATACTTGCGTGGGTGTATGTGTGCGTGTGTATGTGGGTGTGAGTGCATTAATTCGTGAGTACATTAGTGCCTGGGTGTGTGCGTGCATGCATTCGTGCGTCCGTTCGTGCATGCGTTCATGCATGCATTATTGCGTGCTTTCATGCATGTATTACTGTGTGCCTGTATTAGTGCATGCATTCGTGCATTCGTTCAGATGTGTGCGTGCGTGCGTGCGTGCGTGCGTGCGTGCGTGCGTGCGTGCGTGCGTGCGTGCGTGCGTGCGTGCGTGCGTGCGTGCGTGCGTGCGTGCGTGCGTGCGTGCGTGCGTGCGTGCGTGCGTGCGTGCGTGCGTGCGTGAGTGCGTGCGTGCGTGCGTGCGTGCGTGCGTGCGTGCGTGCGTGCGTGCGTGCGTGCGTGCGTGCGTGCGTGCGTGCGTGCGTGCGTGCGTGCGTGCGTGTGTATGTATGTGTGTGCATTCGTGTGAGTGATTTCTCTATAATGTAGGATCAATCCCAGCCTTTACCTGTTAAAGCGACCTACTGATTAATTCACTTTACCCCAACTAATCTCAAGGGGGGACCACTCTAAGTAAATCTAAACTTGGTCTCGATAGGACAAATTTAGGCAAAGAAATTGTTAATTAAATTCCTGTGCCAATGCGGTTTTTTTCAATGTAAAGACGGACGGACGGACGGACGGACGGACGGACGGACGGACGGACTGACGGACTGACGGACGGACGAAATCGACCAGCATGATAAACCAAATTTGGGCTCATAGCTGCTTAGAAAATGTAATCAAACATTATCGAAGCAAATTGGACAAATTAAAGGCAGAGGTAAAAGTGGCCGAATCTAATGTAATTCTTGATCTAGACAGAGCCAAAGGCATAGCATTGAAATGGGGTAGGCAAAATTTTGGAAATAAATTGGCCACAATGACAATCACAAATTTTTGGAAATTTTTGGCAGAAATAGCTAGTGATAAGCAAAATAGAGTGATGTCTCTACCAACACCGGCGGCCACACCGAGTACAGGTTCAGGTTATCATTCAACAATGACTAACAAACGACAACGGTCACCAACCACCTTCACACCCTCGCCTACCACCTCCAAGCGGACGAATCTGTATACATCACCAACACCAGCACCTGGTGTTGATGATGTAACATAGTCATGGCCGGCTCTCCCAAAGACAAATTCTCCTCCTGTGCGCCGTTGTCAGGTTGTTACTCATTGTTCCCCCAATCTACCACCTAGCAACTCTTCCTCATCTCTTCCACTATCTTCTCCTCGCCACCTTCTGACTCGATCTTCTCCTCTTCCTCCTTCTCTCTCAATCCCGCCTCCTCCTCTTCCTCCTCAAACTTCTTCTCTCCATGCATCTTCTCTCTCAATCCCTCTTCTTGCTCCTCATACTCAATCTTCTCCTCTTGCATCTCCTCTCTCCATCCCTCCTCCCGCTCTTCCTCCTATTCTTCATCTCTCTTCTCCTCACACACCTTCTTCTGCTCCTCTCCCTCTGTCTCCGCCTCCTCTCCCTCCTATGGAGAATAATAGTAACCTGTCTGACAGGAAGTTTGCTAAGTACCGTCATCAATCGCATAGCAAGGGCCTGTGGAGGATCCCCAGCATCACAAAAAAGATTCTGATGATAGGATCCTCCAATCTAGCCCGAATTGATGTAGATGTCCATCCTGACATCCAGCTTGAGTGCTATCCTGGTGCCGCATTATCACATTTCAGAACAATGGCTATGCGACAGCAGGATGGCCCTAGCCCGGAGAAGATCATCCTGAATATTGGCATCAACTCCAAAAATGAGCATCCAACCAAAGCCTCAAGCCATTTACGGTTCATGGCTCGTGAATTTAAGAATAGCTTCCCTAATGCGGAGTTGCACTTTGCTGAGATTAACTTCTCTGATAGCTTGTCAGACAGGCAAAGGTACTGTCTCAAGCGTA
The DNA here is from genome assembly GCA_034401795.1 of Chaetoderma sp. LZ-2023a. NCBI lineage: Eukaryota > Metazoa > Mollusca > Caudofoveata > Chaetodermatida > Chaetodermatidae > Chaetoderma > Chaetoderma sp. LZ-2023a. The sequence continues at coordinate 31,235,460 of CM067361.1, read as the reverse complement.
TCAACGAATCAGCAAAGTCCAACTGCCACGTTGATAAGGTCATCCCCAAAATTTCTGATGCCAATTTTCATGTTGAGAAGGATAGAATCCATTGGACGAAAGAAACAGCTAATTGTATTTATAACCATTGGTTGACGGTACTTAGTTTAAACTAAATGTGGGTCAAGGCAATAGCTCCCCTAACATAGGATTAGGAACAAACCTTGTCAATTTAGCAGCTGACTATGATCTCTCACCATCTGAAAAATCAATTCTCGATCGTGGGCTTACTTTTGTACCAACTCTAAAACCAAAAACAGGATTAGATTTGCTTTTAGACACAGGTCTTATTGAAGTAGCTAATTTTGGTCATTCAGTAAAAATAGCCCATCATTTTCGAAATTTAAATGGAGAGTCAATACCATTCACTGGAAAATCTGGTTGGGACCCTCCCGATAAGCTAGTTGATGACAATATTAAAGCAACCATAAAAACGGTTGCTGGTATAGCCAGATCATTGCCAGTTACAAATAATAAGCAAAACCTTTCATTTCTCGAACGACAGGCCATCAACAAATTACGTAGAAATCAGAATATTATTATAAAACCAGCCGATAAAGGTTCAGCAACTGTGATTATGTCTAGAGAAAACTACATCCGCGAGGCCGAAAGGCAGTTAACTAACACCAGGCATTACAGAAAACTTGATAATTTAATTTGGCCTCAGAACCGACAAAATTTCATTGAAATACTTAATTCATTGCATACAGATAAGTACATCGATAAGAAACAGCTAAAGTATCTGCTAGGTGAGAATAATCCACAAAATCGGACATTTTATATCTTGCCTAAAATCCATAAACCTATCAGCACCTGGTTAGATCCATTGACACCGCCTGGACGACCCATCATTTCAGACTGTGGCAGTGAGTCTTATGGCATTTCAGAATATATTGATTACTATTTAAAGCCAATGCTAATAGACACAAGAGCTTTCTCAAGAACACAGAACACTTTCTTTCAAAGCTATCCAAATTGTCAGTTCCGAAAGATGCATATTTAGTCACATTAGACATAGATGCTATGTACACCAATATAGATATTGATGCTGGAGTCAAAGCTATTAAGATTATTTTGTCAAAATTCCTGATCCAGATCGACCAGACACGGAAATTCTAAAATTATTAGAGCTAAGTCTTAAAGGAAACGATTTCCAATTTAATGGTGAAAATTACCTTCAAATCTGTGGATGCGCAATGGGTAAACGATTCAGCCCAAATTTTGCCACGATTTATGTTGCGGAGTGGGAAGAGGAGGCACTGAACAAATCAACCAAAAAGCCTCTTCTTTACCTCAGATATCTAGATGACATCTTCATAGTTTGGCAACATTCAGAAGAAGACTTTTGGGAATTTTTTCGCATTTTAAATAACCAAGATTCAAATATCAAGCTAAAAGCTACTATTAGTGGAACATCGGTTGACTTTTTAGATGTCACGATCTATAAGGGTCCTCAATTTGATTCCTCTGGAAAATTAGAATATAAAGTATTCTTTAAGCCAACAGACTCACATCAGCTGCTTCACAAAAAATCATTTCATCCTCCACACACATTTAAAGGTTTGATCAAATCGCAAATCATAAGATTTTTTCGAAACTCTAGCAACAGGCAAAATCTGAATAGTGCATGCTCTACTCTGTTTTATGCTTTGAAAGCACGAGGCTATTCAGCCCGTTTTCTTCGAAAAATTAAAGCAGACACCATCAATGAGCTTGAAAATCTAAAACCTCATAGCGGACCCGAGTTTGAACCTGTCCAAATTAAACACAATAAACCAATCATGTGCGATGGATCAGTTTCTAAATGCGACAAAAATAGATGCAAAGTAAACAACTATATTGTAAACCAACAAACATTCCTGAGCTTTCAAACTAAAAATGAATATCATATCCGGACTAATATGCATTGTGATTCTGAGAATGTAGTCTATTTGATCAATTGTGCCCTTTGCCAGAAACAGTATGTTGGTGAAACAAAAAATGCATTTAGAGTGCGTGCTAGACGCCACGTTTCTGATATTAACACCTCAGCAGATACGCCAATTGCTCAACATTTCCAACTTCCTGATCATTCAGTTGAACATCATTTTGAAATCATGCCAATAGAACAGATTCCGACCCTCGATAGTGAGGCTGAAACGAGTTCGTTTCGCAAAATCCGAGAGGGCCATTGGATTAGAACACTCCAAACAAAAGCACCATTTGGAATAAATGTAGATTCGGGAATATCACAAAAGAACAAAATTATCCCATTTCAACTCATATACAATAGACGTAATGTTGAATTAGCGAAAACCATGAAAGACGAATATTCACAGTTGCAATCTAAATTAAAAGAACCGATCAAAGCACGACCAGTAATAGCTTACAATAGAAATCCAAACCTGAAAGATTTGCTAGTAAGATCAAAGTTAGACCTTATGGTTCCTGATAACAATGACAAGGTTTCATCCCTCCCTACCTATTCTTAAATAAATCTAATCCCAACCAAAATCAATGGTGGGGCAACATGAAATCATATCCGTAGGACATCTTTTAATTTTGTGTCTGCAAAAGTGTGTGTGCGTGCGCGTGTGTGTGTATGTGTGCGTGCGTGCGTGCGTGCGTGCGTGCGTGCGTGCGTGCGTGCGTGCGTGCGTGCGTGCGTGCGTGCGTGCGTGCGTGCGTGCGTGCGTGCGTGCGTGCGTGCGTGCGTGCGTGCGTGCGTGCGTGCGTGCGTGCGTGCGTGCGTGCGTGCGTGCGTGCGTGCGTGCGTGCGTGCGTGCGTTCGTTCGTTCGTTCGTTCGTTCGTTCGTTCGTTCGTTCGTTCGTTCGTTCGTTCGTTCGTGCATGCGTTCGTTCGTGCGTCCGGGCGTTTGTTCGTATGTGTGAATGTGTGTGGGTGTGTGCTCGTACATCCGTACGTGTATGCATCTATACTTGCGTGGGTGTATGTGTGCGTGTGTATGTGGGTGTGAGTGCATTAATTCGTGAGTACATTAGTGCCTGGGTGTGTGCGTGCATGCATTCTTGCGTCCGTTCGTGCATGCGTTCATGCATGCATTATTGCGTGCTTTCATGCATGTATTACTGTGTGCCTGTATTAGTGCATGCATTCGTGCATTCGTTCAGATGTGTGCGTGCGTGCGTGCGTGCGTGCGTGCGTGCGTGCGTGCGTGCGTGCGTGCGTGCGTGCGTGCGTGCGTGCGTGCGTGCGTGCGTGCGTGCGTGCGTGCGTGCGTGCGTGCGTGCGTGCGTGCGTGCGTGCGTGCGTGCGTGCGTGCGTGCGTGCGGGCGTGCGTGCGTGCGTGCGTGCGTGCGTGCGTGCGTGTGTATGTATGTGTGTGCATTCGTGTGTGTGATTTCTCTATAATGTAGGATCAATCCCAGCCTTTACCTGTTAAAGCGACCTACTGATTAATTCACTTTACCCCAACTAATCTCAAGGGGGGACCACTCTAAGTAAATCTAAACTTGGTCTCGATAGGACAAATTTAGGCAAAGAAATTGTTAATTAAATTCCTGTGCCAATGCGGTTTTTTTCAATGTAAAGACGGACGGACGGACGGACGGACGGACGGACGGACGGACGGACGAAATCGACCAGCATGATAAACCAAATTTGGGCTCATAGCTGCTTAGAAAATTTAATCAAACATTATCGAAGCAAATTGGACAAATTAAAGGCAGAGGTAAAAGTGGCCGAATCTAATGTAATTCTTGATCTAGACAGAGCCAAAGGCATAGCATTGAAATGGGGTAGGCAAAATTTTGGAAATAAATTGGCCACAATGACAATCACAAATTTTTGGAAATTTTTGGCAGAAATAGCTAGTGATAAGCAAAATAGAGTGATGTCTCTACCAACACCGGCGGCCACACCGAGTACAGGTTCAGGTTATCATTCAACAATGACTAACAAACGACAACGGTCACCAACCACCTTCACACCCTCGCCTACCACCTCCAAGCGGACGAATCTGTATACATCACCAACACCAGCACCTGGTGTTGATGATGTAACATAGTCATGGCCGGCTCTCCCAAAGACAAATTCTCCTCCTGTGCGCCGTTGTCAGGTTGTTACTCATTGTTCCCCCAATCTACCACCTAGCAACTCTTCCTCATCTCTTCCACTATCTTCTCCTCGCCACCTTCTGACTCGATCTTCTCCTCTTCCTCCTTCTCCTCTCTCAATCCCGCCTCCTCCTCTTCCTCCTCAAACTTCTTCTCTCCATGCATCTTCTCTCTCAATCCCTCTTCTTGCTCCTCATACTCAATCTTCTCCTCTTGCATCTCCTCTCTCCATCCCTCCTCCCGCTCTTCCTCCTATTCTTCATCTCTCTTCTCCTCACACACCTTCTTCTGCTCCTCTCCCTCTGTCTCCGCCTCCTCTCCCTCCTATGGAGAATAATAGTAACCTGTCTGACAGGAAGTTTGCTAAGTACCGTCATCAATCGCATAGCAAGGGCCTGTGGAGGATCCCCAGAATCACAAAAAAGATTCTGATGATAGGATCCTCCAATCTAGCCCGAATTGATGTAGATGTCCATCCTGACATCCAGGTTGAGTGCTATCCTGGTGCCGCATTATCACATTTCAGAACAATGGCTATGCGACAGCAGGATGGCCCTAGCCCGGAGAAGATCATCCTGAATATTGGCATCAACTCCAAAAATGAGCATCCAACCAAAGCCTCAAGCCATTTACGGTTCATGGCTCGTGAATTTAAGAATAGCTTCCCTAATGCGGAGTTGCACTTTGCTGAGATTAACTTCTCTGATAGCTTGTCAGACAGGCAAAGGTACTGTCTCAAGCGTATCAACGAATCAGCAAAGTCCAACTGCCACGTTGATAAGGTCATCCCCAAAATTTCTGATGCCAATTTTCATGTTGAGAAGGATAGAATCCATTGGACGAAAGAAACAGCTAATTGTATTTATAACCATTGGTTGACGGTACTTAGTTTAAACTAAATGTGGGTCAAGGCAATAGCTCCCCTAACATAGGATTAGGAACAAACCTTGTCAATTTAGCAGCTGACTATGATCTCTCACCATCTGAAAAATCAATTCTCGATCGTGGGCTTACTTTTGTACCAACTCTAAAACCAAAAACAGGATTAGATTTGCTTTTAGACACAGGTCTTATTGAAGTAGCTAATTTTGGTCATTCAGTAAAAATAGCCCATCATTTTCGAAATTTAAATGGAGAGTCAATACCATTCACTGGAAAATCTGGTTGGGACCCTCCCGATAAGCTAGTTGATGACAATATTAAAGCAACCATAAAAACGGTTGCTGGTATAGCCAGATCATTGCCAGTTACAAATAATAAGCAAAACCTTTCATTTCTCGAACGACAGGCCATCAACAAATTACGTAGAAATCAGAATATTATTATAAAACCAGCCGATAAAGGTTCAGCAACTGTGATTATGTCTAGAGAAAACTACATCCGCGAGGCCGAAAGGCAGTTAACTAACACCAGGCATTACAGAAAACTTGATAATTTAATTTGGCCTCAGAACCGACAAAATTTCATTGAAATACTTAATTCATTGCATACAGATAAGTACATCGATAAGAAACAGCTAAAGTATCTGCTAGGTGAGAATAATCCACAAAATCGGACATTTTATATCTTGCCTAAAATCCATAAACCTATCAGCACCTGGTTAGATCCATTGACACCGCCTGGACGACCCATCATTTCAGACTGTGGCAGTGAGTCTTATGGCATTTCAGAATATATTGATTACTATTTAAAGCCCATTGCTAATAGACACAAGAGCTTTCTCAAGAACACAGAACACTTTCTTTCAAAGCTATCCAAATTGTCAGTTCCGAAAGATGCATATTTAGTCACATTAGACATAGATGCTATGTACACCAATATAGATATTGATGCTGGAGTCAAAGCTATTAAGATTATTTTGTCAAAATTCCTGATCCAGATCGACCAGACACGGAAATTCTAAAATTATTAGAGCTAAGTCTTAAAGGAAACGATTTCCAATTTAATGGTGAAAATTACCTTCAAATCTGTGGATGCGCAATGGGTAAACGATTCAGCCCAAATTTTGCCACGATTTATGTTGCGGAGTGGGAAGAGGAGGCACTGAACAAATCAACCAAAAAGCCTCTTCTTTACCTCAGATATCTAGATGACATCTTCATAGTTTGGCAACATTCAGAAGAAGACTTTTGGGAATTTTTTCGCATTTTAAATAACCAAGATTCAAATATCAAGCTAAAAGCTACTATTAGTGGAACATCGGTTGACTTTTTAGATGTCACGATCTATAAGGGTCCTCAATTTGATTCCTCTGGAAAATTAGAATATAAAGTATTCTTTAAGCCAACAGACTCACATCAGCTGCTTCACAAAAAATCATTTCATCCTCCACACACATTTAAAGGTTTGATCAAATCGCAAATCATAAGATTTTTTCGAAACTCTAGCAACAGGCAAAATCTGAATAGTGCATGCTCTACTCTGTTTTATGCTTTGAAAGCACGAGGCTATTCAGCCCGTTTTCTTCGAAAAATTAAAGCAGACACCATCAATGAGCTTGAAAATCTAAAACCTCATAGCGGACCCGAGTTTGAACCTGTCCAAATTAAACACAATAAACCAATCATGTGCGATGGATCAGTTTCTAAATGCGACAAAAATAGATGCAAAGTAAACAACTATATTGTAAACCAACAAACATTCCTGAGCTTTCAAACTAAAAATGAATATCATATCCGGACTAATATGCATTGTGATTCTGAGAATGTAGTCTATTTGATCAATTGTGCCCTTTGCCAGAAACAGTATGTTGGTGAAACAAAAAATGCATTTAGAGTGCGTGCTAGACGCCACGTTTCTGATATTAACACCTCAGCAGATACGCCAATTGCTCAACATTTCCAACTTCCTGATCATTCAGTTGAACATCATTTTGAAATCATGCCAATAGAACAGATTCCGACCCTCGATAGTGAGGCTGAAACGAGTTCGTTTCGCAAAATCCGAGAGGGCCATTGGATTAGAACACTCCAAACAAAAGCACCATTTGGAATAAATGTAGATTCGGGAATATCACAAAAGAACAAAATTATCCCATTTCAACTCATATACAATAGACGTAATGTTGAATTAGCGAAAACCATGAAAGACGAATATTCACAGTTGCAATCTAAATTAAAAGAACCGATCAAAGCACGACCAGTAATAGCTTACAATAGAAATCCAAACCTGAAAGATTTGCTAGTAAGATCAAAGTTAGACCTTATGGTTCCTGATAACAATGACAAGGTTTCATCCCTCCCTACCTATTCTTAAATAAATCTAATCCCAACCAAAATCAATGGTGGGGCAACATGAAATCATATCCGTAGGACATCTTTTAATTTTGTGTCTGCAAAAGTGTGTGTGCGTGCGCGTGTGTGTGTATGTGTGCGTGCGTGCGTGCGTGCGTGCGTGCGTGCGTGCGTGCGTGCGTGCGTGCGTGCGTGCGTGCGTGCGTGCGTGCGTGAATGCGTGCGTGCGTGCGTGCGTGCGTGCGTGCGTGCGTGCGTGCGTGCGTGCGTGCGTGCGTGCGTGCGTGCGTTCGTTCGTTCGTTCGTTCGTTCGTTCGCTCGTTCGTTCGTTCGTTCGTTCGTTCGTTCGTTCGTTCGTGCATGCGTTCGTTCGTGCGTCCGGGCGTTTGTTCGTATGTGTGAATGTGTGTGGGTGTGTGCTCGTACATCCGTACGTGTATGCATCTATACTTGCGTGGGTGTATGTGTGCGTGTGTATGTGGGTGTGAGTGCATTAATTCTTGAGTACATTAGTGCCTGGGTGTGTGCGTGCATGCATTCGTGCGTCCGTTCGTGCATGCGTTCATGCATGCATTATTGCGTGCTTTCATGCATGTATTACTGTGTGCCTGTATTAGTGCATGCATTCGTGCATTCGTTCAGATGTGTGCGTGCGTGCGTGCGTGCGTGCGTGCGTGCGTGCGTGCGTGCGTGCGTGCGTGCGTGCGTGCGTGCGTGCGTGCGTGCGTGCGTGCGTGCGTGCGTGCGTGCGTGCGTGCGTGCGTGCGTGCGTGCGTGCGTGCGTGCGTGCGTGCGTGCGTGCGTGCGTGCGTGCGTGCGTGCGTGCGTGCGTGCGTGCGTGCGTGCGTGCGTGCGTGTGTATGTGTGTGCATTCGTGTGTGTGATTTCTCTATAATGTAGGATCAATCCCAGCCTTTACCTGTTAAAGCGACCTACTGATTAATTCACTTTACCCCAACTAATCTCAAGGGGGGACCACTCTAAGTAAATCTAAACTTGGTCTCGATAGGACAAATTTAGGCAAAGAAATTTTTAATTAAATTCCTATGCCAATGCGTTTTTTTCAATGTAAAGACGGACGGACGGACGGACGGACGGACGGACGGACGGACGGACGGACGGACGGACGGACGGACGAAATCGACCAGCATGATAAACCAAATTTGGGCTCATAGCTGCTTAGAAAATTTAATCAAACATTATCGAAGCAAATTGGACAAATTAAAGGCAGAGGTAAAAGTGGCCGAATCTAATGTAATTCTTGATCTAGACAGAGCCAAAGGCATAGCATTGAAATGGGGTAGGCAAAATTTTGGAAATAAATTGGCCACAATGACAATCACAAATTTTTGGAAATTTTTGGCAGAAATAGCTAGTGATAAGCAAAATAGAGTGATGTCTCTACCAACACCGGCGGCCACACCGAGTACAGGTTCAGGTTATCATTCAACAATGACTAACAAACGACAACGGTCACCAACCACCTTCACACCCTCGCCTACCACCTCCAAGCGGACGAATCTGTATACATCACCAACACCAGCACCTGGTGTTGATGATGTAACATAGTCATGGCCGGCTCTCCCAAAGACAAATTCTCCTCCTGTGCGCCGTTGTCAGGTTGTTACTCATTGTTCCCCCAATCTACCACCTAGCAACTCTTCCTCATCTCTTCCACTATCTTCTCCTCGCCACCTTCTGACTCGGTCTTCTCCTCTTCCTCCTTCTCCTCTCTCAATCCCGCCTCCTCCTCTTCCTCCTCAAACTTCTTCTCTTCATGCATCTCCTCTCTCAATCCCTCTTCTTGCTCCTCATACTCAATCTTCTCCTCTTGCATCTCCTCTCTCCATCCCTCCTCCCGCTCTTCCTCCTATTCTTCATCTCTCTTCTCCTCACACACCTTCTTCTGCTCCTCTCCCTCTGTCTCCGCCTCCTCTCCCTCCTATGGAGAATAATAGTAACCTGTCTGACAGGAAGTTTGCTAAGTACCGTCATCAATCGCATAGCAAGGGCCTGTGCAGGATCCCCAGAATCACCAAAAAGATTCTGATGATAGGATCCTCTAATCTAGCCCGAATTGATGTAGATGTCCATCCTGACATCCAGGTTGAGTGCTATCCTGGTGCCGCATTATCACATTTCAGAACAATGGCTATGCGACAGCAGGATGGCCCTAGCCCGG
>CM067361.1:31195950-31223450 GCA_034401795.1 Chaetoderma sp. LZ-2023a | reverse complement strand
GTTGTTGGTTTGATTGGAGTCCATCGAGTCCCTGATTTCAGGTCCCATTCACGCCATATCTAGGCTGTTTTTATTTCAGTCTATTGTTGATAACTTCCCCAATTTTTACACTGGTACCCATGTATACACCTGGGTGGAGCGAGGCGATGAGGAGTGAAGGAGATTGTCTATGTTCCCACCGATTGCTCGCCGACTATAGGTTTACGGATAGTCGGCCGATACGGCTCCTTATATAGGATTCATGGGCCAATGGAATGGTGAGTTGTCTTTTTAACCAATCAGAGGTGTTTAAGCCTTACAAGTAGGTTTAGTATAGCGCCACGTGACAGTGACTTCATAACGACCTTCACCCTAGTGCATCGTACGGAACACGCAAGCTACGGGGATAGGCTAGTGCAAATTATATGTTAACGAGATTTCAATTTAATCCTATCTCAGACAATTCTTGTCCGATTTTGATTCTGTAAAATTATTTGTGTTTCAGAACGAATTTTCTTAACGATTCATCCAGAGATGGAAAAGATATACGTCGTATTAACGATTTGGTAATACGGCCGAACATATATGCATGTGCACGCAATACTCCGGGCTACAATATTCGAACCAAATATCGCTGTGTGCGGATGCTGCTGCCCATGGCAGCAACAGCATCCATTAAAATTAGTTTCAAAATATTCAACAGAATGGTTACTAAGATGTAAAAACATACAATTCCTACACTTGGCAGACTTTTAAAAGTTCGTGACTCTACGTCATTCGTTGCGAATATTGATTGTGATGTGAGCATACACGTGACGTAGATGATCATGACGTCGCATACTTGAGTGACAGACTGAACACATCGATTAAGCAGGAAATGACGTCTTGGATATATCACTTAGCTAAAATCGCATTCTACGGCCGCATCCATAATCTGGGCCTCCATAAACTGCCGAATACATTAAGGATCATGTTTAAGCCATAGCGATTTTTTTTGGTTTTGCAAACCCTCAGAAGTTAATTTTTCCATATCTAGATAAAATAATGCTGTGATTTAAGGTATTATTCTCAACATTCTTTACATCTACACAGTTTTCGCAACCAAATCCTTATTACTACCAGCTTCTTTAGCTTCTTCGCCCTTTAATGGTCAAGCCGCTCAAAATGACTTTACAATGGTTAAGAGAAAAGTTCATTTGCAGCAGAAGAGTAGACGATTTTTTGAATTCTGTTTTGGATAAAGCGATTTTCGATTTTGAGTTTGCTTGCAGCTATTTGGAGAAGTTCGTCAAGTGGGTTTCTTTTCCTCGTCTATGTAGCCCACATCATCGGCATATTCCATCTCTAGCGGCATACCCAGTATTGAGACTGCGGGGTCTAGTCTTGTGGAACTTTCCAACACGGATTTCAATGCAGCTGCAAGGTAACAGCTGAAAAGCACCGCAGATAGACCATCTCCCTGTGGAGAGCTGATTGGTGTCTCAAGCTCTACAGACTTCACTGATCATCCTATCATCGGCCTCATAAGCTGCGTTATCTGGGATACATGTAACATAACTGCTATTGAGTAGAAAAAATATGTTACAATCTTTCAAGAAATCAGGCGGGAGTAGAACCGAACCTTGGGCAAAATACATCACTCACAGTCAAGGTACCATGTGGAGTGATGGAGTTTCCAAATTCGAAGTGAGCAATGCAAGGTAGCTGAATTGAGCGGCACCCCGATATGGATGAATCAAGGGGACAACTATTGTTGTCACATCCTGATTTTGGCCAAATGCTGGAACAGCCAAGGTCCAGTATAGTGGTATATATTTTCAAAACTTGAACTGGATATATTCAGACTAATTGATATTATCAAGCGGACGCATAATATTACATATTTCCTCAATACATCAAGGTGGGTAACTCTGGTAATCACATCCACATCTCAGCAAAACGCAAACCATGTCAAGGGCTCGTGGAGAGGCCTAATTGGAACAACACACATGCAGTCCAACTGACCAAGCAGAAATCACATATTTTATGTTTTTTCAAGAAATCAAGGGAATGAAATTTTTCGCTTCATCCATTCAGCATATGACGTCATAACTAACTACGTGACGTGTATAATGACGTCATAATGAATGACGTCATTATGATGTCATGAATGCCGCAGATAAGTAGGTCACGAACGCTAATTTGAAGACGGGCTATGCGTTGTTGTACGAATTGTATGTCTTTACTATGTAATAAATAGTCTGGTAATTATTTTTAAACTAATTTGAATGGGCGCTATCCAGTCAGTCAAATTAGTTACAAAATAGTCAACAGCCTACCTGTATAGTTTTCAGGAAATTGATAGTTAGGGCATTCGTGGATCGAGCAATTCCAACACAGCGAAGTGTGGGCGAAGCATAGCTAGCGGTGGGTGGATTTCGGTCAGACGCATTCCCATGCACGATCTCAAGTGGTATTTTACATTTATCCAGGGACGTATTTTTTAAATTAGAATCAACGCAGGCTATAGATATCGAGAGAAAACTAAATAGATTATGATCTATCAGGAAAATAAGGCGATTTCTCTAATGGTTACTGTTGGATTTAGGCCGCATACCGACCGATGTCACGGACTCATGCTACATGATGTCACGGTCCCATACAGAGTGATGTCACAGTCTCATGCTACGTCACATCACGGTATCATGCAGAGTGACGTCACGGTATCATGCAGAGTGATGTCACGGTCTCAGTCTGAGTTCACAGTCTGACGCTCTCATACAGAGTCAAGTCAGGTCTCATGCAGGCTGATGTCATGGTATCATGTTACGTGATGTCACAGTATTATGAAAAGGTACGTCACGATCTCATGCAGATTGATGTCACAGTCTCATACAAACTGATGCCATAGTCTAAATAGACAGTGTTGTCACGGCCTCATGCTCCATGTAATCACGGCGTCATGCTAAGCGACTGTCTGTGGCTAAATGATGTCACGGTCTTATACATAATTATCTTATGGTCTCATGTTAAGTGATGTCGCAGTATTAAGGACAGTTATATCACTGTCTCATGCAAAATGATGCACGATCTCCATGCAAAGTGGTGTCACGATCATATCCTATGTAGTGTCACTGTCTCACTGCCTCGTGCTTTGTGATGCGACTATCTCACCATCCTATGTGATGCCACTGTCTCACTGCCTCATGATATGTGATGTCACTGTCTCACTGTCTCATGCTATGTGATGTCACTGCCCCACTACCTAATGCTGTGTGGTGTCACTGTCTCACTGTCTCATACTATGTGATGCCACTGTCTCACTGCCGCATGCTATGTGGTGCCACTGTTTCACTCTCTCATTTTATGTGATGCCACTATCTCACACAAAGTGGTGGAATGTTCTCACGTGGACTGATGCCACGGGCTCATACGTAATTGTGTCGTGGTCTCATACATAATGATGGCATGGTACCATGTTAATTGATGGCACGGTCTCAATCTAAGTGATGCCACGGTCTCATGCTAAATAAAGTCTCGGTCTCATACATAAAGATGGCATGGTCTCATGCTAATTGATGACACGGCCAAATACAGCGTGTTGTCACGCTCTCGTACAGAGTGATGTCGCAGTCACATCGTAATTGATGTCACGGTCGCATGCATACTGAGGTCATGGTCTCGTACAGAGCGATGTCACGGTCTCATACAGAGTGATGTCACGGTATCGTACATAGTGATGCCACGGTCTCACGCAGTGTGGTGTCACGGTCTCATACAGAGTGATGTCATGGACGCATGCTTTGTAATCGCACGGTCGCATGCGGAGTGATGCCACGGTCTCATACAGAGTGCTGTCACTGTCTCGTACATAATGATGTCATGGACTCATACTAAATGATGTCACGGTCGCATACAGACGGTCTCGTGCAGAGGGATGTCACTGTCTCGTACAGAGTGATGCCACTGTCAAATGGTAATTGATGTCAGGGTCTCGTGCATAGTGACGGCATGGTCTCGTACAGAGTGATGGCACGGTCTCATATAGAATGATTTCACGGCCTCATTCAGAGGGATATCACGGTCTCATGTTGAGTGGTGTCACAGTCTAATGCAGCCTGATGTCATGGGCGCATGCTTTGTAATCGCACGGTATCATGCGGAGTGATGTCACGGTCTCATACATAGTGATGTTACAGTCTCGTGCATAGTGATGTCCCGATATCGTAAAGAGTGATGTCACAGTCTCATATAGAGTAATGTCATGGGCTCATACATAATGATGTCACGATCTCATACAGAGTAATGTCACAGTATCGTACTGATTGATGACACGGTCTCATACAGAGTAATGCAACGGTTTCATACAGAGTGATGTCAGGTTTTCATACAGAATGATGTCACGGTTTTATTTAGGAAAAAGTGGGTGTGAACTGATTCATTCTATCAGCTAAACAGAATCGCCGCCTATCATGTGGCCCTTCCACTCTTCTGAACCATTTATGCGATCTGAGTTCTGACATACGTGTACGATAGGGAATTTCTCACTGAATCGAACCATGATTGAAACCGACCTAAATCACGTCAGCTCCTAGCACATCATGCACACAGACGGAAATAGAGAACAAAATGTATGGCTTAAATGTTAATGTGTTCATTAACGAATTTATCTTACCAGTTATTGTGGGGTGTGGGATGGGTGTCGGGGGGGGGGGGGGGGGGGTGGGAGTGGATCTACTCCTTTGCAAAATCTCAAGACTCTAGCACCCATAGACATGTGACTTATTCAAACAGCATGAGACTCATTCACTCCGCGAGAGGCTTTACGCGTGAACTTTGTTAACACAGGACAAACGGTGCGTGTCACATCTTGTAGAGGTGGCTAATAGACCGTATTTAAACAGGGTTCATTATATACACATGATGTGCAAAGGCAACGCTATACTTAAGATATCACCAAGAGACATACAGTTCATTCAGCCATCTTACCAATTATAGATATTTTGGTACGACTGAGGTTTGATTAAGTGCGGCCTATCAGCAAACACACACACGCAAAATTGCGTTGCGTTGCCTTCCTTAAGTGTGTTACTTACTTTGCACACACTAGATCAACACATAAGCGAAATGTAAAATCGCGTTACCATCCCCCATTCGATAACCAATAAACAAATAAAATCATGGATAAATCAGACTCTGATACCTAAGTGAGTAGATGAAGACGCAGATGGCACCATCACTATGAGGTTAGCGAGTTATGTGGTAATAGCCGGAGGCATGGCACAGGTAGACACTAGGAACATGAATGATGAGGTGCCAAATTTTAGAGATCCATTTCTAGCTATGGCTCGCCTATTTCTAGCTAGGCTCCTCCCACTCTTTGGCCGCCATTGGGTCGAGCGAACCATGAAGTTGTAGAATCCCAATATTAAGGCAACTATTATACGGGTAAGTTGTTGCCTGTTTTGAAACTAATTTGACTGGGTGATGTTGCTGTCCATGTCAGCAACAACAAACCGTCAAATTAGTTGCAAACTACCCAGCAAAATGTTTATTGAAAAGCAAACACATACAATCCATACACTTGACGGTCTATTCAACGTTTATGACTGACATAGAATCGTCATTTATTACGCTTTTGATTTTGACCATCAAACCTCATGTGAAGTAATTGGCGATGACGTCACATACTGGCATAGCAGACCGGATACATTCATTAAATCGAGCTTTGTCAACCAGTAAATGATCCTGAATCTTGAATCTTGAATCTTGAAATAAGATGGCATTCTCTCCACACGCTAACGGACGTTGGTAGACTATCTCTTACACCCGCGCAAGTGATGCGCACTAGGCGATCTCACGGACCTAATAATCTTGAATCTTGAATCTTGAATCTTGAATCTCACGGACTTATACTGAGCCTCTCCTATATGGCTTTATCACTCTAACCAGGGGGCGAGGTTAGAACGTCCTGCGTCCGGCCGTTCCGTAGCCAGGGCCGGTTCGTTCCGGATCAACGTTCATACGAAGGTCAACATAGCAATATCTTTTGAAGGTTTACCACTAGAAAGACTGGCTCGATAAACGAGTCATTCTTTCTAGTGGTACATTTTCAAAGGTACTCATTTCTTTGCCTGGCAAATGGGCACTGGCTAAGAAGAAATATTGCTCAACCCAGCCAAAACTCGGTCCGGTTAGTGGCCACAACCAATATTTATTTACGGGACGACAGATAGATATTCTTTTGCAAATCCCTTTAGTAGATTTATATAAATTGTCTTCTCTAGATTTGTGTATATCCCGGTGGATAGTAGAACACTGCAGAATAGGCATTAATGAGACAACATTGTGAAAAAGAAATCGTTATTATTAAAGGGGTAATTGAGAGATTCATTTCTAACTATGCCCGCCCATTTCTAGCTAAAACCCCGCCCATGCTTTGCTCGTGTTGGAGTTAATTGATATACTATGATACTGAATCTCCAGGAGCTCAATTTCGCCGTAATTTTATACGATTGCCAGAGAAAATGAATTCCTCAATTCACCTTTCAAGATTATCCATCCATCAGCTGACCTCGTATGACGTCATACTCAGCTCAGCGCGTGTATGATGACGTCACAATCATTACGTCACAAAGCGTTCCATATAGACCGTCACCAAATCTCAAATGGTCCGACAAGTTGTATGAATTGTATGTCTTTGTAATTGTTTGCTATTTAATAAACATGCTGTTGAATATTTTGAAACTAATTTGAGTGGGCGCTGTTGCTGCCTTAGGCAGCAACAGCACCCACTCAAATTAGTTTCAAAATATTCAACAGCTAACCTGTGTGGGTTTTTTTGGAAATTGATTGGCAGGGTGTTCAGAGATCGATCGATCCCAAATCGAGCGAGTTGTGGGTGGAGCTTAGCTAGAGATGGGCGGGGCATAGCTAAAACCTGAAAGGTCCATTGATATGTATTGGCAGCGGTACAGCGTGGCTCCATTTCTAGCTATGTCACGCCCATTTCAAGCTATTCCAAGCTATTTTTCAAGCTACGTGTTGAACACGAATTGCGACTTTGCAACCTGAATTAACAAAATTTAAATTTCAACATAGCTATCCATTTAAGCTGTCAAATATTGTTTAACTAATTTGATGGCTTATCCGTGTGGTACTGCCCATGGTAGCAGTCCTCAGTCAGATTAGCTTCAATTTATAGATCATGTTTATTAAATTGTAAATTAGTCAATGACCTGCACGATTCCTGACACTTACCTGACGGATGAACGCCACCTTCTTGACGGACTGTTACGTGGTAGCAATCGACGTATGTGATTACGACTTGAGCTACAGCATGGATCGCCCCGTTAGTGTAATTAGCGTGAATATGTATTAAGACTTAAGAATATGCATGAAGGTCAACGTATAGTTATTAATACATGTTCCGCAAATTGTCGTGGCTCATTAAGTCTCAAACAAAGACATTTTTCCATTCAGCTCAACTGTTATTATCAAGTTGAAGTTTTCGATATTCGGCCATTGATGTTCTTAGCTCACCCCATTCATAGTCGTTGTTGATTATGCACTCGCTCGCTGGTTACGATGAAGTACGTTGATAGAAATGCTTAGCACAATCAATCACCGATTGCATACACATGTTGATTACAGTGTTGGATTATCAACACTTCGCAGAAGTAACCATTGATGCAGCAACTTTAAGGTTCTTGAAAAAATCGTTATTATTAAAGGGCTAATTACATCCAAGAATATGTATGCACGAGTACACTCAACATCGTGTACAATGTAGTAACCCATGCCAAGTACGCATATACGAGTGGCAAGTCTCAGGTCATCGTGGTATGGTTCATGTATGCCGAAGTGTGGTGGGGTGACGCCACAACATAGTGGGTAGCTGTCGGGTAGATGGTACCTATGCTGCTAAAGCTGAGATTCGCATTCCAAATTTAGCAATGGTGCCGTGTGGAAGTAATTGCTACGTTCTTCACATCCTTTAAAGGTGCATATTCACAGCAAAATTACTGAAAATAAAATTGTTTAAATTATGCCTGTATGTAATGAAACGAAATAAATCTTAACATATGATGAGTTCATTCTATATAAATTAACATAATTGTTTTAACGTGCGAAATTGAAATAGAGGTCTAAGCCTCTATTTCACTTTCGCAACTTAAAAAAAATATGTTAATTTATATGGAATGAAATCATCATATGTTAACATTTATTTCGTTTCATTATATATAGACACATAATGTAAGCTTATAAAAATACTGAAAATAAAATTGTTTAAATTGAATGCTTTTAGAGGTTAAACTGTGAGCCTATATGTAATGAAACGAAATAAATCTTAGCATATAGTGATTTCATTCCATATAGGCCTACATTAATATAATTGTTTAAGTTGCGAAATTGAAATAGAGGCACAAGCCTGAAATCACCATATGCTAAGATTTATTGCGTTTCATTACATCTGGACACATAATTTAAGCTTATAAAAGAATACAATTTTAACAATTTTATTTTCAAGCATTCTGGTGTGAAAATGCACATTTAATGAGTAAATACATACAATTCGCTCACATGACGGATTATTAAGAGATCCTGGCGGATTTAGATACGCCATTAATTTTAAGGGACATTTCCAGTTTTAGCTATGCCCCGCCCATATCTAGCTAAGCTCCACCCACACCTCACTTATGTTGGGGTTGACCTATCCCTGAACTCCCTGTCTATCAATTTCCAGAAAACTATACAGGTAAGCTGGTGTATATTTTGAAACTAATTTGACGGGGTGCTGCTGCGCCTATGCTCAAATCAGATTCAAAGTATTCAACAATATCTTTATTAAATATTAAAGCCATACGATTCGAACAACAACGCTTAATCCGTCACAAACAATACGTCCGTGACGTGAGTATCTACGTCATTTATAGCGTTATTGAGTATGATGGCATCCTACACATCCCGTGGTTAATTATCGCATAATATGATGGATGGATAAACTGGAAAGGTACATTGTGACGTCAGTTTGCCTCTAATTATGACGTCATATACTGGACTGACAGATTGCATTCCTCTGTGGTGGTACCATCACCGGAGTAGGCGTTTCTACAGAGTACCCAGAGTTACACGACGTCTGAAAATAATTAAACTTTCCAGAGTATCCATCTATCATCTGACGTCATAATCAGCTAAGCAGCGTACATGATGACGTCATAATGAACTACGTCATTAGTGGCGTCATGAATAACGTAGATAATTACATCACAAACGCATAGTTTAAGAGGGACTATGCGTTGTTGTACGAATTGTATGTTTTTACTATTTAATAAATATCATGTTGACTATTTTGAAACTAATTTGACTGGGCGCCGCTGCTGTCAAAATATTCAACAACTTAGCTATATAGTTTCCAGGAAATTGATAGTCAGGACATTCGGGGATCGATCAATCTAAACACCGCGAAGTATGGCTGGAGATTAGCTAGTGATTGGCTTAGAAGAGTTATGTGTATCTGTTCCAGTAAAACTCGATGCATAGGTATGTATAAGGTATGGTCGAATCGCAACTAGCATAAGTTGGTTTGTCCGTCTGGTGTTCACATATTGGCATTATTGACAAAGGCGCCCATATGACATCCAAGGTCTGGAAATCGTCTTGCACTGCCAGTTCCATCGTGTTGTTAGAATTTAGGCGAAATCGGGTTAAAAGTTTTTTAACACAGCATCGGATGTATACATACCCAGGTGATATACTTTAGTAACAGATCGGATCCATCCATTTCCAGTCTTTCAGATAATATTAAATTGCCACAATCATAAAACATCTGGTGTCCATTTGCAAAACGTCGGTGCTGTAAGCTACAACTGACAACACCAGCTTTTAGCACCGCTTTTTTCAAAATGAGAACAAACAGCACATCCCTTATGTCTAAAAAGGCTAATTTGATTTTTGTAATTTAATTTTACATGGAAAATCCAATATCTTAAAGGGATTACAATTTCGTGTCTCTTGATTTATATTAATGTGATAATAATAGTATCTGGTTGATTATTTCCTAATGTCAATATAATAAGTTTGTGAATAAATACATGTGTTTGTTGCACCCGTGTTATGTTGTTTTTCTGTACACCTGATACAAATCGCGGTGCTTTTCCTTACACCTGGTTCCAATCGCGTTGCTTCTATTTGTACCTGATAGCAATCATGTTGCTTTTACTTAGACCTGATACCTTTGTCGCTGTTTTTATTTAAAACAGGTACCAAACACGTTGATTTTTGGCAAACTAATCAATGTAGCTGAGTTATTACATTGGCTATGCATGACACGTGCAGACTCTGTTTTGGCTAGTCTGATAAATATGTGTAAAGTTGACACAAGAGGTGATTAAAGACGGATTCTCGGAATCCTGAAAGACAGTCTTAGACCATACCATATAGAGATGCGATACATATGTATTGATTCCTCTTGTGCCATGAGAGGATTCAAAGTCCCAAAATGCTAAGCATATCAATTAATAGCCACGATGTACTAATTTGTATGATGCGTATTGTAGGCATAATATGAATGTAAACCTTTTCAAGCTTCAATAGGCAGCAATATCTTCTTGTCATGGTAAGGTCAACATATGTAACACATTTCACAGTTATTCGGCAATGGACCTTTCCAGTTTTAGCTATGCCCTGCCCATATCTAGATAAGCTCAAGCCACACCTCGCTCGTGTTGGGATCGATTGGTCCCTGAACTCAGTGACTATCAATTGCCAGAAAACTATACAGGTAATCTGTAGAATATTTCGAAGCTAATTTCACTAGGTGCTGATACTGCCTATGTCAGCAGTGCAATTATTTGCAAAATATTCAACAGCATCAATATTAAACAGTAAGCACATATAATTCGTACAACAACGCTTAGTCCGTCACCAACTATGCATGCCTGACGTACTTATCAATGCCATTCATGATATCATCCTACACATGACGTAGTTGATTAAGACTTCATATGATGGATGGATACACTAGAACGGCCCTTTATGACAGCCGTACAGCGTGGATAGGTGGATGCATTTCTAGTCACCCCCATTTATCGCTAGGCTCCGCCCACCCGGCACACGTGTTGGAACCATTATTAAAATAGAGGTGTAGCTTCTTCGAGTATACACATCTAATGTAATGACCGGCCATCTTATTACGCCATCACATGGACTAGACTATTACACAGACTCTATTTCGGGGACCAGCCAGATCGGTACCCAGTCTATCTCCGTGGCAGACTGTAAATGCATCACGATGGACGTGCTGATTTTTTTATCATCTTAACATGTGTATGACTAGCTTGCTACACACATTAAAATCGACTCGATCCATCCAGTGGTTCATATGATATCAGCATCTACGTAACGTCAGCAAATTGTTGACATTTTGTATTACGGCGAATTTAGAGGGACTATTTTTCTGTTAACTACTTGCCATACAGACTACTATAGCCTATATATCATCTCGTTTTGCGTGGACTAATGTCTGGTATGAAGAGAGTAGCGCTCATGTCCTTTTACATTTCAAATCTCTTTACCACCATATCCTGGTGGAAATAACTACGCTAATGGATACGCAATACATACGAGATACTTTTATCTTATTACGCCATCACACCGACTAGACTATTACACAGACTCTATTTCGGGGACCAGCCAGATCGGTACGCAGTCTATCTCCGTAGCGGACTGTAAATGCATCACGATAGACGTGCTGATTTTTGTATCATCTTAACATGTGTATCACTAGCTTGCTACACACATTAAAATCGACTCGATCCATCAAGTGGTTCGTATGATATCAGCATCTACGTACCGTCAGCAAATTGTTGACATTTTGTATTACGGCGAATTTAGAGGGACTATTTTTCTGTTAACTATTTGCCATACAGACTACTATAGCCTTTATATCATCTCGTTTTGCGTGAACTAATGTCTGGTATGAAGAGAGTAGCGCTCATGTCCTTTTACATTTCAAATCTCTTTACCACCATATCCTGGTGGAAATAACTACGCTAATGGATACGCAATACATACGAGATACTTTTCTCGATCTCTTATCGAAGAGATCTAGCGAGATACAAATGGTGTTGGAACCGATTTGGGCTTTAGCTTAGACATAATTTATCAAGTCAAAGTATGGCCACGATACGACATACGCCCCAATTATGATGCTCGAAAGATAATAGCAAGTGACATATTCACATGAAGTATAGCATTATCATTAATGTGATACAAATAACTTAGGTTGAGAATGGGAGAGAGAGAGGAGCAAGCGAGCTGAAGAAAGAGAGGGAGAGAGAGAGTTCGGGAGAGAGAGCGCGCGCGCGAGAGCGAGGGCGATATGGGAGTGAGAGAGAGAGAGAGAGAGAGAGAGAGAGAGAGAGAGAGGGTGTGAGAGCGAGCGGAAGAAAGCGAGCGGAAGAAAGCGAGCAGGAGAAAGCAAGGAAGCGAGTGAGAGAGAGCGAGAGAGAGAGAGAGAGAGAGAGAGAGAGAGAGAGATAGAAGAAGGAGAGCGTGTGTGAGAGAAAGCGCTGAGGAAAGAGAGTGATAGAGATAGAGAGAGAGAGAGAGAGAGAGAGAGAGAGAGAGAGAGGGGGGGGGGAGAAAGGTGGGGGGGGGGGAGAGGATGAGAGAGCGAGTTGAAGAAAGCGAGCGGAAGAAAGTGAGTGAGAGAGAGAGAGTGCTGAGGAAAGAGAGAGAGAGAGAGAGAGAGAGAGAGAGAGAGAGAGAGAGAGAGAGAGAGAGAGAGAGAGGCCGGAATAAGGAGAAGGGGAGAGGGAGAGAGAGAGTGAGAGAGAGAAAGAGAGAGAGAGAGAAGGAGGGATGGAGGGAGGAAGAGAGAGAGAGAGGGAGGAGGGGAGGGGATGGAGGGAGGGAGAGAGAGAGGGAGGGTGATGGGAGAGGGCGAGAGAAAGACCGAGCGGGCGAGAGAGAGAGAGAGAGAGAGAGAGAGGGAGGGGTGGGTGAGTGGGGGTGTTTGTTGGGGTGTAGATGACTGGGTGGACAAGCGTGAAACGTAAGTGTATAGTAACTCAGATCTTGCTAAATCCCACGTGTTTGCTCAGGTCCAGTACTGCGCGTACCCATGCACATTGATTCAATGGCAACCCCTTTTTTTTCGTATCGGCAGGTTTATAACACACAACCTACTACATTTTGCTTGAAATTGAATAAGCGAGGAGATAATTTTAAAACGGCCAGTATAGATTGGATATTGGCAAATAATTGTTAACACCTTGATATTCCTCCCCGTATTTACAGCAGCGGAGCCAAACAAAGGTGTCCTTGACGTGGGTGTTAGGAGGATATCATTAATTACGAAAGCGTTGAGAAAAGCGAGTCTCTAAACTTTGTAACCTGAATTTATAGAAAATAATTTTCAGTTGAATATTGTGAAACTAATCTGAGGATGGTGCTGCCTCTGTCGACAGCTCCCAGTCAGTTGGCTTCACAACTGGCCACAAAATATTCAATAATTTGTAAATTAATAGAAGACCTACACAAATGAAGCACTTTCCTTACGGACTATTCGCGAATGTATATCATATTGCTCGTTAGCAAGCGACGTATTTGATTATGATGTCAGATGCGTGAGTGACAGATCAGATCTATCCTGTATGGTAATTAGTGTGAATATCTACTAAGATGTGCATGAAGGGCGACGTATCGTTATTAATAAATATTCAATAATCTACCGTGGCTCATTAGGTACAAACACAGACATCTTTCCATTGAGTTCCAAGTGTTGTTATAAAGTTGAAGTTTTCATTAGCCACTCGGCCGTCCATTGGGGCCTACAACATTGTTTTCCTTAGCCCATCCTATTCATTGTAAATGTCGATAAACTTTAGTTTGTCCAGGGGAAAAAATTATAAAATAAAAAGCCTGGATTCTGAAAATTTTGAGAGTCATTGAGAGTCGGTGCTGTCTGAGGCTATGATTACACAACTCGCTCGCTGGTTGCAGAATCACGACGAAGTGCTCCGATGTGAATGTTCAGCACAATTTCTCTCTGAATGCATACGCATGCCGCGTTCATTGTCCAATTGCCAACAATTCCCAGATGTGGTCATTGACGCTACAGATTGAATCCAAGAATATGTATGCATGCGGCCACTCAACATCTTGTACACTGTATTGGCCACTGCCCACTAGCTATATAAGTGTTGTCAGCCATGCTACAACTGATGTGTTCAGAGTTCTGGTGTCATAACGCTACTGTATATTTGGTGGTTTTCAAATAGAAGGTATTTATTCTGTTGCAAATCGTGTGCCAAACTTAGTACGGGAAAGATATCCACTGACGCTTTGGGGAAGTGCCGCGCACGTGATGCACATCATGTGACTGCGGGTAATTCATCCACATGACAATCAATCAGTGCCTTACAGTCGAACACTGAGCATGAACTCGCTTAGCAACAACAATTCTATAGCAACACTGATAGCGATTATATATTCTAAATTAAGACTCGATGAAAAAGAAATGAATCTAAATACAATATTCACTAATTGGCATTAATGGAGAGTGTACCAAAGGAATGATTTGAGGAATTAGATTAAATCTCACGTCATCAACATGGGTTTATTGGAGATAAATAACTGCGCTGCTAGTGATGGTGTCAAAGCACTATTGAGCAATACAACCAATCAGAGT
The DNA here is from genome assembly GCA_034401795.1 of Chaetoderma sp. LZ-2023a. NCBI lineage: Eukaryota > Metazoa > Mollusca > Caudofoveata > Chaetodermatida > Chaetodermatidae > Chaetoderma > Chaetoderma sp. LZ-2023a. Next base: position 31,208,797 of record CM067361.1, on the reverse strand, counting down.
ATAAGAAGTGAGTGTACGAATGACGGTGAACTGGTCTTCGCATTTGGTGGAGCATTTGCTGATGACGTCCTCAGATATCCTGTGTTCGTCATACTGTTCCTAATTTCCTTCGTGACAGTTTTTGGTAACGCCGCAGTGATAACTTGCTTTGTGAAATCATATCGACTACACAGCACAAATTACAGCGTTTACGTGATATCACTCGCCGTCTCGGATATGCTGCTTGGTGGGGGGTGTATGACGTCAATGTCCTTGTACACAATTCTCGGATACTGGCCGCTAGGGAGCACTGCGTGCACACTTTGGATAATCACAGATTTTGCTTGCTGCGGAGTTTCAAATTTGCACCTTGACGTGATCGCTTACGACAGATACCGAGCGGTGTCTGAACCATTGGCTTATCGCGCACACTTCACGAGAAAACGGGCTAAGGTAATATCAGCGATTGCATGGGTCGTGTGCTACGCATACTTCATACCTGGGATTGCAGTTGTTAGAATCCTGGACAAATACAGAGGCACCCTGCTAGAGAACATTTGTTATTACCCCGCAAACGAAATCTACATGGTAGGGGCAATCTTACTGGTCACATACGGACCAACTATAGTCATGTTCCTTCTGTCTGTCCTTCTCATGATCAAACTAAATATGAGGAAGAAGTCCCAGTTGAATCAAAGGTTTGCTACTCAGCGCAAACTAGAACACAACAGTGGCAGTAGCAGCGGTAATGTTGAGGTGACGACCACCGCCTTGTCAAACCAGGAACAAAAGATCGCCGAGCAGAACAGACGGGTCTTGCTTACTCTCCTCGCTCAAGTTATCCTCTTCGCTATATGTTGGTTTCCCTGGTGTATAGTCTTCTTCATGCCATACATATGCGGCAATTGCGTTTACCCCGTCGTCATTGATATCACATACTGGCTGGCATACGTTAATTCAACCGTCAACCCGTTCCTCTATTTCGTCTTCAATAAAGAATTCAGAGCTGAGTTCTTGAAGGTGTTCTGTGGATGTAAAAGGGTATTGTAGATGGATAGACGTGGGCGAGTACCGAAGATATTTAAGTACAACGTTAATTCTTGAAATTTTGGTAGATCAATTTCCACGCGCTTGTTAATAAATAGCTTGAACCTATTTTGTCTGGTTTCTGTGGCTACCAAGAGCAAGCAGTGCTTTCCAATCAAATGAGTTACAACACATTTAGGATTTAATTGCTTAGACCTCTTAATATTAAAATTGTCTAGTGTCTGTAGTTTTGAACTGGTTAATTTTAAGCAGTATAACACACTGATACTAATTGCGTTAAAAGACTTTAGCTGATAGATCTATAAATTCAATATACAGGCCGACGCCCTTAACCCCTCGTGTGAGAGGCGAAGACAGTCAAAACAGTTTCAAAATAAAATAGAGATGAAAGGGAATTGAAGAACAGTGAAACAGAGATAGACGGGAATTAAATGAACACGATTCTGACCTTCCTATAATATAGGGTAACTTGACCGTAAATAACAAAGATTAGGGACAGGAGACAAAAAAACAGCCATCCTATTCAAAATATATCAATTAATCCCTCTTATGTCAACAGCGCCTCAAAGCGCTCAAAACACTACTTTTATCAATTAACCCTTTCAGTTGTCAAGATGTTTAAAGAAAATTCAAATATTTGCTCAGTGAACGACCATTTTGCTCGCCAAGAGCACGGTTTTTGGCAAATTTACAAATGGAATTTAGGAATTTTTTTTTTAAAGAGTTGGTCTTTTGGCCGACTAGGCGATTATAGGGATACTCGTCTAGGAAATATAAATTTTGGTTTAGTCAGTGTCCCTTTGCAGGCCAGGAGAAGACTTTTTTTTTAATTTACCCCTGGAATGACAGGCTCGGTAACCTCAGAGCCAGGTATTCCAGTGGTAAATTTTCTAAAAATAGTCTTCTGTTAACCTGCAAATTGACAGACCTCAAGACTACGACAGAGGCGGTTTTATCGTTATAACGACAAGTTGACACAAGAGAGGTTAACAAGCATGCCATAGGGACAATGTTAGCATTTTTACATCATTTGGATGTCCAAATGATGTGAAAATTAACCACTCCATATCCAAGAAGATGCACATTATACATGCAACGATATTAAAGTTGCAAACGCACATCTGATAGTGTAATATATTTTAATTTCTCAGAGAGGCTTGAGTATTTGCGCATTAGTGGTCGCCTGCGATTCACCCCTATTCCATTACAAACAAAAATAGTATTTTTATGCAACGTATTTCTTTCCTGTTATGATATCGTTTTTTGGGGTTTCTATCCTGCTAGCGTGTAAGTCTTTGCTTATTTTCCGCATTTGTTATAGTATATGAACTGTCAGAGAGATTTAAGATTTTCTTGGTTCTTTCAAATTTGATAGCTTGATAAATATAATACTTCCCTAAATCCAAAAAGACTTCCCGCTCACAATAGTTTCGAGAAAAACAAGAAATACTAACAAATATGGGTGACGGGCGGGAATTTGTGAATAAAAATTAGCATGCAATAATAATGCATAAAGAAAAATACTGAGTATTTCCAAATTTATTCATGTTTAGGAGGCATTGTCTCTCCAAGATATTACTTATGTTTAACCGTGTGAACGGTTTCAACAAAGTCGAGGACGACGACGACGACAACGACGACGACGGCGACGACAACGACAGAGACGACGACGACGACGACGACGACGACGACGACGACGACGACGACGACGACGACGACGACGACGATAACAGCACTGACGCTGACGACGATGTGTAGCTCGGATCGACCGGTCGAGTACCGGCCGTACCAGCTAAGCTGTGTACGTGCCGTTCGTCCTGGATTCGTTCGCTGAACACTCTCACTGGGTAGAGCTATAAGCGTATATGGGCCTATGAGAGAAATCGCCTTGCAAAAAGGTTCGTTAAAGCACATGGCGCGCATGCGCGCACTTAATACTATTTTTGACAGAGCGGGCTTTCCAAATCTGTAAACCATTTCAAAATCGGTTAAGAAATGGCTGAGTTACCCACGGAAACCCCCTTTTGATTATCTTCAAGGTATTGCCGTGACGCCATAACCACGTGTACGCAGACCTTCTAGAATGTTCTAGAACATTCGACCGCGTTATTATTAGCTACGCGCGTATTGGCTGTTGCTCGACCGATGATTGGTTGGAGCCCGTGCCTATGACGTCACGAGTAGTATAAAAGGAGACGAAATCCAGAACTCGAGGGCATCCTCGGTCAGGGCCGATTAGGTTGGATCTGTGTCAGCTACAATCAGCAAGACAGGCATTAAGAAGATCATTTCAGTCTCCGTCGGTTTCTCTCCCGAAGCCAGCAGCAATCCAACCAACCGCACTAAAACAATTTTGTATCTCCCGTTGGTGCGGGAGCATTTTTGGAACTTTTGAATATTTGTTCCCGAATACATCAAGAACTAACTCGGAACACGAACTTGCGGTGAGGCCTTTCCCGGCCTAAAAATGTGATTCTATCGATGTAGAGGCAACGATGTTCTTTGGTGGATGACTCGCCGGATCTGCCGGCCACGCCAAAAGGTGGTTATTCAGCCATCCCCACACTGATGTCGTGCAGGTTCATCTAACGTTTTGACTGCAGCAAAGTAAACTTTGCCCGGTACGTCTTCAGAGCTGGCTGACGTACCCCGCACCGTTAATCTTAGTTATGTATCTTCATCCGCATTCATCAACCCCCACTTATGATCGGGTTGTTAGCAACCTCCATCCATACCATCGGTGTACGGGAACTTTCGTCATAGCAGTAATGTTATTGTATCTCTTGCTGACTACTCGTTAGACATTCTAAATTTGTGAGTGCAGTTCGATCCGCTCCCGTCACGGACTGCTTGCGGGAATCCTGGTTGCAGAAACCGGCATGCGGGAACTTTCCAGCTTCCAGGGAACGCAGCAACTCACGTCAACCCACGGGTGACGTATCAATGTCTGTAACACGATAGCTCAGGATTAAGAATGGCTAACAATTATTCAAGTAACTATACTTGACATTTTAATTTTCCCGTTAATTACATCTTTGATAAGTATACCGTATATGTATAAACGGTTCCGATGACTAAAGGACACCGTAACGGTCTTAGGACCGCTAGTTATAATTTCTGTATCTGTTTATAAGTATTCTTATTTTCTGTAAGGTGTTTTTGCTAACCGCACCGTAGTAGGTTCTTCAACCTGTACTATATATATATTATTCTGATCATTTCACATTGTATTGATAGTGCTGGTTAGTTTATATATGGCAAGTGGCTATCAGTTTTGTTTATTTGTAGAAAAATATAGGACTGCAGTGCACGTAGAAAACACTATACAGCAACATTTAAATATGCAGCACTTTCTCCCGCCACCAACAATTTTTCACTGAGGTCGCTGGCCGTGCTATAACTCTGTTTATCCCGGCATACTACCGACTAAAAACATTTTCTATTCAGCTCGATAGGATAGGTTTAATATGATTAGAGACAATCTCTTCATTAGAAGACACGTAGTGTATGCCTCTTTTCCGGTGGTTGCGATAATTTATCCCCGCACTCCGACAAGGTTGTGTATGATTGGCCAACATACCTAAAGGGCCTCGTATTTCTAAGTTATTGTCTCTCTTCATGTTCCACTAAGCCTTATGGCTTCTGACTTGTGGGCATGTCCCTATCCGCACCATGGACTGATCCGACGCTGGGAAACTAGTGGGGTTTCCGAGTGGTGATGGCCAGGGTATCGTGTCACACACATTCCCCACATATCTTCGGATACTCAGTAGTTAGTTACCTTTGCCAATGTAGGAAAGCACTGCTAAAACGGATCTTAATTATTATTTTCTTTAATCTACTGAACAATTATCCTGCACCGCAGTGCATAACTGAGAAACTTGTGTTCAAATCTAACGCCAGGTTAAAAAGTTAGTTCCATAGGACGTGGTGACGGGCGAGATGCAAATCCCCACCGAAGTCTGTAAGAATGTCTGGGCATGATATTAAGATCTGCCACGCCCTCACGGGAAGGACATTCACGGTGGGTATTTGTCTCTCTTACCCCCACCATAACGATAGCTCAGTTACCTAAAATGCTTTTGTGGAAAGTAACCAATCTCCTGTGACATTTTATGTGGTTATGGAGCGAGATGTCCGGATTCTTACCCAGTTCGGAGATCTTGGAAAGTAACACGTATGCACGCTGTCTTCAGTATTGATGTCTTATGGCACCCATTCTCAATGACAGCCGTATCTAAAGGCTAGGTACACGCCAGCCATGTGCGGCCTAAAATAGTTCTTGGATCTAAAAACTAAATATGAGGTTAGGCATAGAAGAAGGCCCGCATAAATAAAAGCGGCAACTACTAATTCAGCATATTGAGAATTGCATAAGAAAGTGACGTGGGAATCATTCTGGAATCGCTCGTCCCGTCTTCACATAAAACAGCACGCACCCTTATGGTCATAATATCACTAGGTATAGTCTTTTCTTTACAGCATTTTGGTTAAATATTAGAGTGGGCCCTTTTCGGCCAATACTCTTCTCCCGCTTTAAGCGATGGCGACATTTTCCTGTGACGGAGGCCCGCACGAGGCACTTGCCTCTCGCAAGGATTCAGCGGCGACGGCCCACGCGTGATAATACTCCTCACCCAAACTATCACTAGGAGTAGTGCCCACGTGAGGCACGTGGTTTTCCGACACTACAAAAGATAATTTTCTTTCCTTTCAGCTTAAGAGGTATAATAGCTTATATTAAGTTAATTAGTTAAGTCTCGTGTATGGGAGCCTCCCTTACGGGGATACCTCTGCGGACCTACGAGTCTGTGTGGTACCTCCGGGAGCCCCACGTTTAGAAGATCATCAGGCTGTCTCTATGTCTTGTATTTTCGTATGCTCATTATATTTATCTAGCATACTTGACGGTCTGTTTAGGTAAAACTATTGCATAGACTTATTTTAATTAGGTCACCGAATCAAATCTTGTAAGTCCATAGATCACAAAATTGCTATGGACAGGCATACTGGTGACACAAACTCTTGGGATGAGACTGTAGTGTTTAATGTTCGCGACGATGGTCGCACGGCCCCACCGGAACGATTGAGTTCCACCGGCCTTAGGAGCCGGTCTTTGTTACCCGTAGGGCAGTATCGTACAGGATCCGTCACCGCGAGACCGGAAGCTAACCAGCGTCATCATTCGTCGTGCACTTGCAGATGAGGGTAATTATGACGACGACAACGACGTGCAGAATGACGATAGCTATGGCAACGATACAGTTGACGATGACAGTTAACGACGACAACGACCACGACGACGACGACGACGACGACGACGACGACGACGACGACGACGATCACGGCGACGCATATCTCTTGTATCTTAAATACCACATACGGTATAATAAGGTAATTTACTTACGTTTTAATAGTGGCCCAAGTCCCAGTCAGATCTACACGATAGGCCTACTATATTTTATACCTGTATATATCCTCTAGTTGTTATCATTATTTGACCATTATGTTGCTGGTCAACAATAACAATTGTTTATATCGGCGATTCTTTATACGTGATTTTTATCATCGTTTACTGGTATGTAAGATTTAAAATTTACCGTAATATTAAACTTTGCTTATTTTTTTCAGTAAAACTATTTGCATGTTGCAATATTTTTGTTTCTCGCGTGTTTTGTTTGCTTAAGATATAATCAAACCGCAATTAGTATAAGTGGGCTTGTTCGTCTGTTGTTTACATGTTAGCATTATTGACAAAGCCGCCCATGTTGCAAATAATGTGTGTTTGTTTTATTTTGAGACCAAATTTTTATGACCGATTTTTCAATGCATAAATACACTCATTATCATTTTTCTCAGCGTATATTCCTCACATGTTATGCAAGCCCGCGCACAGACCTCCAAAGTGTTTGTCACATTGTAAAGATTTTTCGGATTTTCAGGCAGTTCGTATTTTCCAGATTTTCAGATTATCCGGAATTTTTAAATTTTTTGGATCACATCCGATGATGGGGATTCCTAATGTACAGTCACACGCTTTCTTTTGTTAAAATTTGGACAGATTGGGAAAGCGGTTTCCGAGATATACACAGATCCATAATTTGATCCAAATCGGTTATCGGATTTTTATCTGGATCAGGGAGGGGCAACGCCTGAACGTCCTCCTGCACGGTATATCACTTTGATGTGTTAGAGCATGAGCAAAATCGGATTAGCCTATGGCAGCAACAGCGTCCAGTTTAATTAGTTTCAAAATATTCAACAGCTTGCCTGTAGAGTGTTCAGGAAATTGATAGTTAGGGCATTCGGGATCGATCAATCCCAACACGGCGAAGTGTGGGTGGAGCTTAGCTAGAGGCGGACTGGGCATGGCTCAAACGGGAAAGGTCCATTAAGTGTGTCCATTACCGTAAATAGTGATCATGATAGGGTGTGTTAGATAGATTCCATAAGCACGTTGCATTTATTCAAATATTTCCAAGTGTATAATATTATATGTTAATTTGATTGTTATTGCACCTAGCTGATTAATTCCAAATGTCTGTATATTACGCATACGAATACATAAATGTGTACTTATTGTGACCCAGTGCCATGCTGCTTTTGTACACTTGTAACAATCCAGGTTGCTTCCTTTATACCAGGCACCAATCAGCTTGTTTTTATTTACCCCTGGTACCAAACACGTTGCATTTATATACACCTGGTACCAACCAGGTTGCATTTATCTACATAGCATTTATCTGGTCCACTCACGTTGCTTTTATATACACCTGGTACCAATCATGTTGCATTTATCTACATCTAGTACCAATCAGGTTGAATTTACATACACCTGGTACCAATCACGTTGCATTTATCTACATTTGGTACCAATCAGGTTGCATTTATCTACATCTAGTACCAATCAGGTTGGATTTACATACACCTGGTACCAATTCACCTTTCCAGAGTACCCACCCTTCATATGACGTCATAATGAACTGCGTGACGTATACAATGACATCATAATGAATAACGTCATGAATGACGTCGATAATTGGGTCACGAACGCATATTTGAAGACGGTCTATGCGTTGTTGTACAAATTGCTTGCTTTTACTATTTAATAAATATACTGTTGAATGTTTTGAAACTAATTTGACTGGGCGCTGTTAAATTAGTTACAAAATATTCAACAGCTTTCCTGTATAGTTTTCAGGAAATAGATAGCTAGGGCATTTGAGGATCGATCAATCCCAACACGGCGAGGAATGTGTGGAGCTTAGCTAGTGATGGGCGGGGCATAGCTAAACATGGAAAGGTCCATCACGTTGCTTTTTTCTACGTCTGTTATAAATCATGTTGCATTTATCTACATCTGGTCCCAATCAGGTTGCATTTATCTACATCTTGTCCAATCACGTTGTTTTTATCTACATCTGGTATCAATCAGGTTGCATTTATCTACATCTAGTACCAATCAGGTTGGATTTACAAACACCTGTTACCAATCGGGTTGCTTTTATCTACATCTAGTATCAATCAGGTTGCATTTATCTACATCTGGTACCAATCAGGTTGCATTCATCTACATCTGATCCAATCACGTTGCTTTTATCTACTTCCGGTATCAATCAGGTTGCATTTATCTACATATAGTATCAATCCGGTTGCATTTATCTACACCTGGTATCAATCAGGATGCATATATCTGCATCTGGTAACAATTACATTGCATTTATCTGCATCTGGTACCAATCAGGTTGCATTTATCTACATCTGGTATCAATCACGTTGCTTTTATCTACATCTGGTATCAATCAGGTTGCATTTATCTACATCTAGTATCAAGCAGGTTGCATTTATATACACCTGGTATCAATCAGGTTGCATTTATCTGCATATGGTAACAATTACGTTGCTTTTATCTGCATCTGGTACCAATCAGGTTGCATTTATCTACATCTGGTAACAATTACGTTGCATTTATCTGCATCTGGTACCAATCAGGTTGCATTTATCTACATCTGGGATCAATCACGTTGCGTGTATCTACATCTGGTATCAAGCTACGTTTACTTACGCCTGGTATATCCACGTTTCTTTTATATGCACGTGGCATCATTCACGATGCTTTTATTTACACCTGTTTACCGATCATGTTACTTTAATTTAAACCTATTACCCGTCTAAGATTTCTGTCATTTCCTCGAGTCGTTTTCCTCCTCTTCAGATATTCCGCCATTAGTATGAGTATCGTGATCAAGTTATTAAATTGTGTTATAATATATCAATCTATGATGACGTAAACTTAGCTTGGTGTGGTAGGTGCTAATCCACACACTTTTGCTGTATCAGTCATTAATACATACAACACCCGCTTTTTGCCTGATACACTTTCACTTAAATGTAATGTACCTGGAGTGGTATCTGTTGTCAAGTCTAAGCACCGAAAGACCTTAATTTACCAATTCTTGGTGCTGAAAAATGATATTTCTACCCTGAAACATAATTTGTTACCACATCTGAACATTGAAGGATACTTTATTGCCAATCCTGATCATTGCAACATGGCATTTTACAAATTTCATACCAGGAAAGATGAGCTTTTGGCAAACCTAACCCCTGAAAGATGACATTTACCAATTGTGAGTTAGGAAAGCGGATGTGTTCTCAATTCTAAGCACTGAAAGACAATACTTTGCCAAAACTTAGTGCTGACAAATTTTATTTCTACCCCGAAACATGATTTGCTACCACTTCTGAACACTGAGAATAACGCATTAGATTAGGCAAGCGGGTATAGCCCCACACTTCAGTATTGGGCTGTTCCGGATTAAGTCTCTAGTGGGAACACGGCCTCACATTGCAATACATTATTTAAGCCTGTACAGTTATACAATTTTAACCATTATATGGCGTATTGCTGCGTGCGTGCGTGCGTGCGTGCGTGCGTGCGTGCGTGCGTGCGTGCGTGCGTGCGTGCGTGCGTGCGTGCGTGCGTGCGTGCGTGCGTGCGTGCGTGCGTGCGTGCGTGCGTGCGTGCGTGCGTGCGTGCGTGCGTGCGTGCGTGCGTGCGTGCGTGCGTGCGTGCGTGCGTGTGCCTTTAATAAAATGAACGGGTTTGTGTATGATTGTCCAGAATTTGACCTATTGATATCAGGAAGTGTAAATGTTACAGAATCGACGTCATGTAACTACAATAATGTGTAATTTCTAATAGAATGTTTCTAGCTAACATATTGCTAAGCTCCGCCCACAAGTGACAGATGTTTCATTCGATTTATATACCCTGAATCCTGAATTCCCAGACTCCCAAGATCAGTGCATCTATACAGATAATATGGTGAATATTTTGAAACTAATTAAACATTAGTTGGCAATCACATATACCGGTCAAATTAGTTTCACACAGTTAAACCATGAAATTAGTTTCAAAACTTTAAACAAAATATTTAGTAAATTACTAATCCATCAAAAACATATAATAACAAAAATTCAGAAACTTCCTGACGAAGATATACTACGCCATTATGATTGCAACGTCAGCATATATGTGATGCAATTGACTATGATGACATGCACGTGACTGACATATCCGATCCCTCAACTGAAAGTTATATAATGCAGCTGCATCCGAAGCATGGCCAGAAGTCGTACGAGACAATAGCACTTAATGCCAAAGGGGGGGGGGGGGTGGGGGCGGGGGCTCCATGTGTAGCTATGCCCCTCCAACCCCTCGCTATGCGCCGCCCTCGCTTTGCCCGCGTCGGGATCGATCGACCTCTGAGCTCCCGGACTATCAATTTCCAGAAAACTATACAGGCAAAATGTTGAATATCTTGAAACTAATTTGACTGGGTCCTGTTGCTGCCTTTGGCGACCAGGCAAATTAATTTCAAAATATTCAATATGTTAACTGTTCACATTTACTTACAATTCTTAAAACAACGCTTAGACCGTCATGAATTAAGCGTTTGTGACGATCTTATTTACATCATCCATGACCTCATTGGTTATGACGGTATCCTAGTCACGTAGTTGATTAAGATGTCATACGAGTGATGGATACACTGGAGAGGTCCACCGCATATATAAGCATGCATGATTGTTTGTGGCATAACACAGAAATACTCTAGAGCGAAAATCAATAGCGAGAACTAGTGAGGCCCTAAAAGTCGGGACAGCTGAAAGCTTCCAGGACACGACAAACAAAGCAAAAGCCATGCATCACTTTGAAAAACGATGTTGAAGATGATGTCCTAATCACCCGATGATGAATGCCTAGCCATTGAAGATGGGAATACAGTCTATTACATGGGAGTTAGAAAGAGGTTCCTGAATACTTTGGTATGGTACAGATTATGGAAGTCTCTTCATCAATATGGTCACACACCAGTGTTTATTTTTAGCATCCGTATATACAAAACGGAGTCTGTGACGTCAGTAGAACACAAAATAAGGGCGTTTGCTGAAAAACTGACCATAACCGTTGAAAAAAACAAGAACCCAAAAGACAGGAAGGCATTTCTCGCAAACTATGACAACAAGAGACAACTAGTTCAGGTTTTTCATAATACGAAGGTGGTCCTTATTTGTGAATGTAGAGCAGATGAGAAAATAATCACCAATGCAGAGCTGGAAGCGCTTCGATCCTCTCAAGAGGAGTCAAACTCCACAGAGTGATCCTATACTGTATGTCTGGAAGAGACAGAGGATTTAAATTTGTCACGAGATGGAGCCCTGGCAGTGATGTTTTCTTCATGCTAATGCGTTAAGCCATTCAGCTATCCGGAATAGAATCGTTTTAAGACAGGAAAGGGCGACAACAGATGGTGTATTACAATGTGACAAATATGGCAGATCTTTATGACCGTCCATACATCCACATGGTCTGATAGTACTAGTGTCTTTAAAGGCATTGGAAATGTGAACACATTCAACCTCATCCAAATGCAAGTAAGGTTTTAGAAACCAATTGCAATGATTGGTGATGAATGGGATGTGGATGATGGATTATTTGAGCAAATTGAGGAATTGACCTGCGCTATATATGGGAAAGTTCGATTGACAAGTGTCAGCTACTTCCAACATCACCGTATTAAAGAAAGGTGTATGTTGGACAGATGGAATAGTTTAAACCCATCAAATAACTTCGAAATTTTTATTTTACGCCCTTGCCAATGCTGTCTCAAGGAACATACATGTAGAGCAAATTGCGAATAGCCTTGTGGAAATGAGCACACATTGCTGCACCCACGATACCAGCACCAACAGATGATCATGGTTGGATTTTAAAGGACAGTGGCATAGAGCCCATGCATACAGCTAATGCCATTTTGCCATGCCAAATGGCAGACATTCTGGAGACAATAAGAAATTAGTCATTTGATCAGAGTGATTGCGATAGCGTCAGCTACGAATACGAGGAAATGGCTTACGGTGAACAGAGTGATTTTGACTGAGAGGCACAGCTGATGAATACAAGCATCTGCGATAGTCATTTTAAATTATTGCACATTCTCACAATTGACAAAATTCAAATGAAACATGTGATAAACAGGACATATCATGAATGATCTCAATAGGCAGTAGACTGGAGGCAAGTGTTGTCACAATCAGAGTAGGATAAAGATTACGGATTTCTATTTTACTGATTTTTTTTCTGTACTACAAACACGTTTAATGCAGCTGAATAAAGGAGTGTTACCAGTCAGTTTGCTTATTAAAACCAACCAATGTTAGTTCTCCCATAAATATATTATATTCATATGTGTCTAGGTAATAAGTATGATTGTAGCCTACAGCACTGTCTGGAAACACATATATTTTCATTATT
>CM067361.1:31189232-31191732 GCA_034401795.1 Chaetoderma sp. LZ-2023a | reverse complement strand
GATGGATGGATGGATGGATGGATGGATGGATGGATGGATGGATGGATGGATGGATGGATGGATGGATGGATGGATGGATGGATGGATGGATGGATGGATGGATGGATGGATGGATGGATGGATGGATGGATGGATGGATGGATGGATGGATGGATGGATGGATGGATGGATGGATGGATGGATGGATGGATGGATGGATGGATGGATGGATGGATGGATGGATGGATGGATGGATGGATGGATGGATGGATGGATGGATGGATGGATGGATGGATGGATGGATGGATGGATGGATGGATGGATGGATGGATGGATGGATGGATGGATGGATGGATGGATGGATGGATGGATGGATGGATGGATGGATGGATGGATGGATGGATGGATGGATGGATGGATGGATGGATGGATGGATGGATGGATGGATGGATGGATGGATGGATGGATGGATGGATGGATGGATGGATGGATGGATGGATGGATGGATGGATGGATGGATGGATGGATGGATGGATGGATGGATGGATGGATGGATGGATGGATGGATGGATGGATGGATGGATGGATGGATGGATGGATGGATGGATGGATGGATGGATGGATGGATGGATGGATAGATAGATAGATAGATAGATAGATAGATCGATAGATAGATAGATAGATAGATAGATAGATAGATAGATAGATAGATAGATAGATAGATAGATAGATAGTCGTGCAGACAGATAAAGCCTCTCCTCTTGGGTAAACGATTCAGCCCAAATTTTGCCACGATTTATGTTGCGGAGTGGGAAGAGGAGGCACTGAACAAATCAACCAAAAAGCCTCTTCTTTACCTCAGATATCTAGATGACATCTTTATAGTTTGGCAACATTCAGAAGAAGACTTTTGGGAATTTTTTCGCATTTTAAATAACCAAGATTCAAACATCAAGCTAAAAGCTACTATTAATGGAACGTCGGTTGACTTTTTAGATGTCACGATCTATAAGGGTCCTCAATTTGATTCCTCTCGAAAATTAGAATATAAAGTATTCTTTAAGCCAACAGACTCACATCAGCTGCTTCACAAAAAATCATTTCATCCTCCACACACATTTAAATGTTTGATCAAATCGCAAATCATAAGATTTTTTCGAAACTCTAGCAACAGGCAAAATCTGAATAGTGCATGCTCTACTCTGTTTGATGCTTTGAAAGCACGAGGCTATTCAGCCCGTTTTCTTCGAAAAATTAAAGCAGACACCATCAATGAGCTTGAACATCTAAAACCTCATAGCGGACCCGAGTTTGAACCTGTCCAAATTAAACACAATAAACCAATCATGTGCGATGGATCAGTTTCTAAATGCGACAAAAATAGATGCAAAGTAAACAACTATATTGTAAACCAACAAACATTCCTGAGCTTTCAAACTAAAAATGAATATCATATCCGAACTAATATGCATTGTGATTCTGAGAATGTAGTTTATTTGATCAATTGTGCCCTTTGCCAGAAACAGTATGTTGGTGAAACAAAAAATGCATTTAGAGTGCGTGCTAGACGCCACGTTTCTGATATTAACACCTCAGCAGATACGCCAATTGCTCAACATTTCCAACTTCCGGATTATTCAGTTGAACATCATTTTGAAATCATGCCAATAGAACAGATTCCGACCTTCGATAGTGAGGAAGAAACGAGTTCGTTTCGCAAAATCCGAGAGTGCCATTGGATTAGAACACTCCAAACAAAAGCACCATTTGGAATAAATGTAGATTCGGGAATATCACAAAAGAACAAAATTATCCCATTTCAACTCATATACAATAGACGTAATGTTGAATTAGCGAAAACCATGAAAGACGAATATTCACAGTTGCAATCTAAATTAAAGGAACCGATCAAAGCACGACCAGTAATAGCTTACAATAGAAATCCAAACCTGAAAGATTTGCTAGTAAGATCAAAGTTAGACCTTATGGTTCCTGATAACAATGACAAGGTTTCATACCTCCCTACCTATTCTTAAATAAATCTAATCCCAACCAAAATCAATGGTGGGGCAACATGAAATCATATCCGTAGGACATCTTTTAATTTTGTGTCTGCAAAAGTGTGTGCGTGCGTGCGTTTGTTCATATGTGTGTATGTATATGGGTGTATGCTCGTACATCCGTACGTGCGTGCATCTATACTTGCGTGGGTGTATGTGTGCGGGTGTGTATGTGGGTGTGGGTGCATTAATTCGTGAGTACATCAGTGCGTGGATGTGTGCGTGCATGCATTCGTGCGTACGTTCGTGCATGCGTTCATGCATGCATTATTGCGTGCAGTCGTGCATGTATTACTGTGTGCATGCATTCGTGCATTCGTACAGGTGCGTGCGTGCGTGCGTGCGTGCGTGCGTGCGTGCGTGCGTGCGTGCGTGCGTGCGTGCGTGCGTGCGTGCGTGCGTGTGTGTGTGATTTCTCTCTAATGTAGGATCAATCCCAGCCTTTACCTGTTAAAGCGACC
>CM067361.1:31131732-31184232 GCA_034401795.1 Chaetoderma sp. LZ-2023a | reverse complement strand
TGGCATTAACCTTTTTAACACTGCAATCCAAAAATATAATTATACAGGCAAGCTGTTGAATATTTAAAAAACTAATTTGACAGGATAGCTGTTGTTGCCTTAGGCAGAAACAGGCCCGCGTCAAATTAGTTTCAAAATATTCCACAGAAAATGTAATTAAATTCAACTAATTGCATACATTTCAACTCAATAAAGACCTTTCTTAAAGAGAGGTACGACAGATTTATCCTAGTACTAACGCGGCTATATCCTCGGGGCCCCACAAGATAAGGGGCCTCACATCGTAAAAAGACACTTATGACATGCTAACCCGTTGGACCAAATATCATAGTATGTCAATATTTAAGACAACCATACCCATAATATGTTGAATAATTTGATACTAATTTGACTGCAAGCCGTTGCTGCCATAGACAGCAACGGCTTCCAGTCAAATTAGTATCAAAATATTCAACAGAGTATGCCAATTTATCATGTAATATAAGGGCCCCCACAACGCTGTGCTTATTTATGTATTTATTTATTTATTTGCAGATGGGGCGAGGGTATTGCACTGGTATACGACAGTCTGTCATTAAGCCTATATTCGCCACGGGCCTAGTCACTTCGCTGTACACACATTCAGGGAAGCGTGGCGAAGGAGGCTTATAACGAATTGTCTGCACCTTTGTGGACTTTAAACTCTACTCTGATATAACTTTTTGCTGATTTTACCCCTTCTTCAAATCGCAAATGAAGCAACGAGGGGTTTTCATAAAAATATGATTTTTACATATTTGGAGTCCTTGATATACATAGATTCTCACCCATAGTAGTAAATTGTTGACAAAATTTAACTAATGATCAATATTTTGATTTATAATTGGCAAATATGCGAATTTTTTCCGGCCTCATGTATTTCCCTTAGGAAATCTTATGCAGATACCAGCTGTATAAAACATAAAAAGGAAGTAATTTCTACGTTACCTAGTTTATTATAAAATACACCATTAGAAAGCAGATAAATTGTACTGTCCACCCATATGTGGTAAATTACAAGCAACATATAACTAAAATGCATATCTGCGGATTTTGTAAGATTTCCCTCTTCATTCAATAGTAAAAAATCTACTCATGCCAGGCGGCTAATCCAGCGCGTGCACACTGGAACTCGAGGCCCATTGTTGGATATACCAGAACACTCAGCGGTGAAGTACTAAGGCGATAAACTAAATCAATGCAAATGGTAAGAACAAAAAGACTTCGCGTGGACTGTCGAAATAATGGCTCAGGTGATAAATAGAATCTCACACGCGTTACTATATCATATGATATGAATATGGCACATTTAATATATTCTCATTTGGAGCTAGCGAAAGCTAAATGCAATACATAATTTCACCTCATTACAGGTGCATAGCCCTTCTCGTGTCACCTTATCCTTTAATGGGCAAGATGGCAAGAAACTCCCACTGCAATGGTCTTAAGAATGTCCAGTTGCAGGCCAAGAGAATAGTATTTTTGAAAATTTACCAGTCGAATGACTGGCTCGGTTACCGAGCCAGTCATATCAGTTGGACATTTTTAAAACTATGATTATATTGGCCTGCAAATGGATGCCGTCTTATTAAAAAATGTAATTTTCTTAACAGTATCCCATTTGGCGGTCAACCGGGTCAAATACGTTTTCTGTAGATGTCTTGAGGGCAGAAAGCGATTTTTGTAATTTTCAGTGGTAAATTCACACAAATAGTCTTCCCTCTCAAAATGCTACCTAAATCAGTTAACCCTTTAAAGCTCTAGATATTTCAAAGAAATCTTGCAATTCTCACTCAATACATATCCATTTAGAGAGGACAATGTGTGTAAAGTGTACGTGTGCAGGCCAAGAGAAGATTATTTTTGAAATTTTACTACTGGAATGACTGGCTCGGCTACCCTACACATGTACATCACTCAAGAGCACGGCACGTGTCGTTTTGAAGGTGTAACCATTATAAGATTAAGCTGAAATAAGAGGGGTTAAATTTACTCAACAGTTCTTCTGTATTATTACGTGGACAAGTAACTAGTCAGGGATTTCAGAGATCGATCCCAACATGAGCGAGGTGTGGGTGGAGCTTAGCTAGAGATGGGCGGGGGCGGGGGCGGGACATAGCTAAAAATGGAAACTAAGGTCCATTATGTTCAAACTAAGACAAAGAAAGAATTCTGCTTATGAAACATTTATTCGCGTTCATATACGTACATATAATCTGTTCCATGTGTGCCGTCATGGTAATTGACCTTTCACATTTTAGCTATGCGCCGCCCGTTTCTAGCTAAGCTCCACCCACGCCGACTATCAATTTCCATAAAAAGAATTATACAGGTAAGCTGTTAAATATTTTGAAACTAAATTAACTCGGTGCTGTTTCTGCCTGTGGCAGCAACAGCGCCCAGTCAAATTAGTTTCAAAATATTCAACAGAATGTTTATTAAATGGTAATGACATGCAATTCGTACAACGTGTCAGACTATTAAGCATTAAAAACGGACTATATCGAGCCATTCAGTACGTCCTGATTATGACGTCATCACACACGTCACGTAGTCGATTATGATGGAATATGACGTCATATGATGCATGGATAAACTTGGAAATGTCCATTATTAAAGTAGTATTGTCTGAAATAACATTTCAGGTGGAGAGAACGTATTAACACTTCAACAATTCAAATGATGTATATCAACTCTACTATAAGGTAATCACATTATGTGAAATATAATAGCCAAATTCGGTCAAGAATATCAAAATACTTGCTCAATTAAATGGCCATTTGCAGACCATGAGAAGACTCTGTTTTCAAAGATTTCCCTTGGAATGAATGGCTCGGGTATCGAGTCGTTTATTCCAGTGGTAAATTTTCCAAAATAGTCTTCTTTCACCCACAAATGGACAGTCCAATAGACCACTACAAGGACTGGTTTTGGCCGACGTAGTCATGGAAGAGTTTAACTACTGCTACTGTGGCTGATCAGGGGTGTAGCTTTTCAATAACTTGTCTGCAATCGTGGTTTGGAATTGTGATGCTGCGATTACATGAACACGTCAATGATAATAGGCGTGTGCGCGCGTCTGTTCGTACGTGTATGCGTGTGTCTGTGATAGTGCGGCCGTGTGTCTGTGCGTGCGTGCTTGTGTGCTTGCGTCTATGTGTGCATGCGTGCGTGCGTGCGTGCGTGCGTGCGTGCGTGCGTGCGTGCGTGCGTGCGTGCGTGCGTGCGTGCGTGCGTGCGTGCGTGCGTGCGTGCGTGCGTACGTGCGTGCGTGCGTGCGTGCGTGCGTGCGTGCGTGCGTGCGTGCGTGCGTGCTTGTGTGCTTGCGTCTATGTGTGCTTGCGTCTATGTGTGCGTGCGTGCGTGCGTGCGTGCGTGCGTGCGTGCGTGCGTGCGTGCGTGCGTGCGTGCGTGCGTGCGTGCGTGCGTGCGTGCGTGCGTGCGTGCGTGCGTGCGTGCGTGCGTGCGTGCGTGCGTGCGTGCGTGCGTGCGTGCGTGCGTGCGTGCGTGCGTGCGTGCGTGCGTGCGTGCGTGCGTGCGTGCGTGCGTGCGTGCGTGCGTGCGTGCGTGCGTGCGTGCGTGCGTGCGTGCGTGCGTGCGTGCGTGCGTGCGTGCGTGCGTGCGTGCGTGCGTGCGTGCGTGCGTGCGTGCGTGCGTGCGTGCGTGCGTGCGTGCGTGCGTGCGTGCGTCTATGTGTGCGTGCGTCTATGTGTGCGTGCGTGCGTGCGTGCGTGCGTGCGTGCGTGCGTGCGTGCGTGCGTGCGTGCGTGCGTGCGTGCGTGCGTGCGTGCGTGCGTGCGTGCGTGCGTGCGTGCGTGCGTGCGTGCGTGCGTGCGTGCGTGCGTGCGTGCGTGCGTGCGTGCGTGCGTGCGTGCGTGCGTGCGTGCGTGCGTGCGTGCGTGCGTGCGTGCGTGCGTGCGTGCGTGCGTGCGTGCGTGCGTGCGTGCGTGCGTGCGTCTATGTGTGCGTGCGTCTATGTGTGCGTGCGTGCGTGCGTGCGTGCGTGCGTGCGTGCGTGCGTGCGTGCGTGCGTGCGTGCGTGCGTGCGTGCGTGCGTGCGTGCGTGCGTGCGTGCGTGCGTGCGTGCGTGCGTGCTTGTGTGCTTGCGTCTATGTGTGCGTGCGTGCGTGCGTGCGTGCGTGCGTGCGTGCGTGCGTGCGTGCGTGCGTGCGTGCGTGCGTGCGTGCGTGCGTGCGTGCGTGCGTGCGTGCGTGCGTTCCTGTGCGCAATATTTGTGTCCAGATCCTGATTGCATGCTCAATTACTAACATATAGTAATTAGGTACACGTCAACGTATGCCCACCATCTAAATCCAGCATAGCTCTACTGATAAAATGAATCACATATGCGTGGCTCAATCATATTTTCTGATTATATGTTCAAATCGTCTCGTTCGCTGTACAAGTGCTTCAGTTCCTGAAAGAGATTTCCATTTGACGGTATGTTTACCACACTCGAGATAGGTCATGTTCACGAAGCAAGACCCGCATTCTTCGCCATTCCATAGAAAATACCATTCTTGTCTTGGAGAAGATTACTCGGGCTGTCAAACTCGGAGATTAATCCATTGTCTAGAACCATAACTCTGAAATATATGGATACATACGTAAATGAATAAATGCGTGAATGATTGAACAAAGGATTGTGTGACTGAAAGATTAAACGCATGGACAAATAAACGAATGCATGAGTGAAGGAGCAGGCATGTGAAGCAATTTAATGAACGGGTGAGAGAGAGTGAATGAATAAATGATTTTAGAATGCATGAATGCACGGTGTAATGAATGAAAGAATGAATGAATGAAAACAAACACATGAACAAGTAAAGGGGAAATAATGAGCGAATGAAAGAATGATCTAACGAAAACAAATGAATGAACACATGAAAGCACACATAAGTGAACGACGAGCAAAAGAATGAATGAATGAGCGAATGGATGGACGAATAAACGAATTGATGAACGAATGAGCAAATGAATGAACCACTGAGTGAACCAATGAACCAACTAATTATTTTCGTGATTCTAAGGAACTTTGCTTCACAACTTATTACACTCACTTTGTAAGATCGTTTCAAATAAGATTTTAAAAAAATTGACAATTTTGATACGAAATAGCAACTTGTTTGGCATTCTCTAATGGAGGAAACCAGTCTTAGCTATGCCCCGCCCATCTTAAGCTCAGCTCCACCCATGTTGTGTCCACGTTGTGATCGATCGATCCCTGACCTTACTAACTATCAATTTCCAGACAACTATACAGGTAAGCTGTTGAATATCTTGAAACTAATTTGGCTGGGTGCTGTTGCACCCTGTGGCAGCAACAGCGCACCCAGTAAAATTAGTGTCAGAATATTCAACAGCATGTTTATTAAAAAGAAAAAACATACAATTCGTACATCGCCGCTTAGTCCGTCATCAATTACGCGATCGTGACGAGTCTACGCGTCATTCATGACGTAATTCATTATAACGTAATCATATACGTCACATAGTTGATTATGACGTCATACGGTTGATGGATAAAAGTACGTAGAACCCTCTAGCATATATGATATGGAACGGAATACAATGCCAGTGAATCACCTGTCATAATCCATGATGGTATTCAATCTGTGAGCAATCGTCATAATGGTACAATCCTTGAACTCTTCTCTGATTGTCTGCTGAATTAGGTCATCCGTCTCCATGTCAACTGCTGCTGTAGCTTCATCTAAGATCAGGATCTTGGTTTTGCGGAGCAGGCTGCGAGCTAAGCAGAGCAGCTGTCTCTGACCGACACTGAGAATATGAAGTCGATATTTGCTAGTATCAAGAATAATGTATTTCTGCCAACATATTTATCAGCTCAAACATATGGAAATTACCTGAATTCCCAGAATCATACATCAATGGTAACAATACAACTAATCTACTTAAAGGATGCTAATCTCATCTCAAATGTTATACTGCACCGACAGATTATGGTTTATAAACTCAGTATCATTCTTATACTGTCACATGCCCGTTTCTGTATCAGAATTATCTGCTTTGTAATATCGCGCAAATGTTGAACAGTAATCACCACCATTTTCTCTCCTCAAGAAATAGTGTGTGAAGGCATGTAAGTGCCAAGGCATTACATTCTTTATTATGTAATACTCATCGCGTTGAATATTTTGAGACTAATTTGACTGGAAGTTGTCGCTGGCTATGGCATCATAGCGGTGCACATTTAAACACAACACTATGCCGTCATGAAATGGATTCTGTATAGCACTAAGTACAGTACACGTGTGTGTCTAGGTAAAACACTACATATAGCCTTTGAAAAAGTTGTCTTAAATCGCCAACTAACCTAAGATTTGAGCCACCTTCACCACAATCGTGGTGTATTGTTTCAGGAAGTCCTTCCACGTATGTTTTTAAATGCGCGTTATCCAGAGCTCGCCATATCTCTATGTCTGTGTATGTGTCGAATGGGTCGAGGTTCATGCGGAGGCTGCCTGAAAACAGAACTGGATCCTGGAAGAGAAAATACATATATTGATTCATGAATGAGATTATGTAGAAATCGACCTGGGGAAATGGAAATTAGTGAATGTAATGCGAATCATGTTAGCCCTAACAGGCTGCCAGTGGCAGAAACATCACCCAGTCAAATTAGTTTTAACATATTCAAGAGCTTACCTGTAGAGTTTTCTGGAAATTGATAGTCAGGCAGTTCAGGGAACGATCGATCACAACATGGCGAAATGTGGGTGTAGCTTAGCTAAAGATGAGCAGGGCATAGCTAAAACTGGATTTCTCCATTAGGCATAGCATGTTTAATAATGGGTGGTTTTAGAACCTTATCCCCGGTATCTCACCACCATACAGATCTGTGTGTATTTGATGGAGGACGCTGAGCTAAGGCACTTCTAATAAATATCTTAAACTCTACATTCCAAGAAATATACCAGTGTTTATCAACACATCACAGTACTTGTGTGTGAATGCTCACCCTAAGACATAGTCAACTGTGTCTAAAAAGAACAACGCACCTGCAGAAGAAAGCTCAGATTACAAAACATGTGAACTGTACCCAGGGATATTTTGTGAACGGTGATTTATGTCACGCGGCAATGTGCCTAACTAGAAATCTATCCAAGAGTTAGAATTGAGAGTATATGTAACATGGCAATGTGTCTCAAAAGAGAACTACACAGTACAGCTTACATATAACTTAACATATTTAAAAACAAAAATACATTTTACCTTTTAATAGTGTGGACTTACTTTGATTGAAAACCAATCAAATTACATCACGACTATCAAACAGAACATTTCTTAGCCGTGTTCAAAATCGTTTCAATGGGATTCTTTGATTTTGGAAACATTCTAACTTATATGTAGGCATCGCCCGAGTGTATAGTCTTCTTCCACTTGCGTGCTCACCTGACTTCCCAACATTACCCCGTGGTCATTGGACCGTTTCATTCATGCACAATCTCAACTCCCTTTTTGAAGCATACAGCCATACTACTGCTGTCGTCTATAGGCGCTCGATGGCTTTTTTGCCGAAATTCCTTATTGCCGAGACTGTCCTCACAGGTACCTATTTTACAAACAGATGTACTGAAACAACACGGGTTGAAGTGCCATGCTCAATGACACAACGCGGCAGCCATGCCGGGAATCAATCCCGCGACATTCAAGTTACAACCTCAACTCCCTAACTACTGCACAAGAACGTATATGTGAGTTGTATTCTACCTCTCTGGGAGAATGGTTACTTTATGTCACGTGAAACTGTGCCTTACTAGAAATCTCTACGAGCAGGGGAATTGTGTGTTTATGTCATGTGACACACCATGTCTACCTAGATAAATGCAGCTGTGAAAGAATCATGAGTTTATATCAGGTGACACTGTGCCTCGCTCGTGAACAGTACCTGTGGTAGAATGGTGAGTTTCTTTCTAAGGTCATGAAGCCCTATCTGCGCGATGTTCTGATCATCGATGGTAATAGCGCCACCTGCAGCTTCTATCAGCCGAAACAACGCCAGAGTCAGTGAAGATTTACCTGCACCTGTTCGACCAACAATTCCAACCTAAAAGTAAATGTTCGCCTTTCTTAATATTTATTTTCTAAAAAGAACATCCATGGTAAACATGTTGGTATTGGTGACACCCCTGATAACGCAGCTAACTGGGCCGATGCTAGGCCAATACCGGGCCGATACTGAATGATATCGGCCAAGCATCGGCCCAGTATCAGCCCAGTAAGCTCCGTTATCTGGGGTCGTGCTATCGCCGATTATACTAATATATAAAATTCCCAGATACATTTTGTCAGCAAACCAAGTATCAATATCACAAAGCGGAGCACAATCGTGCCAAACGAAGAGATTGCAGACCCTCGCCCTCCCGTTTTTGCCGCATTGTACATTTGTTCGGATGTTTATGATGTTTCGGATAATTTGTATTATTTTCTAGATTTTTAACACATCGTCAGATTTGCTTGTCAGAAGTAGTGCATGCATACACACACTAGCTCATCTGCGCACGCACGCGTATGCTCAGACACCTTACATGTTACGTGGTTGGCACTTATATACTTTGTCTATGCGCGGGGACCGTTTCAACTTTCCACTGTATTTAGTCATAGCATGTGCATACTTAATAAGTGTGATTTTAAACCCCAGACCCGGTATGAGCTGAAGATTAAAATCTAGAACGAAATGAAGAACAAGATGAAGAACAAGAGGACGAAAAAGACGAAGAAGATGAAGAGGCAGATGAAGAAGTAGATGAAGAGGAAGAGGGGAGAGAGGGAGGGGGAGAGAGAGATGGATGGCGTGCGTGCGTGCGTGCGTGCGTGCGTGCGTGCGTGTGTGTGTTGTTGGATGGAGGACAGACTGGGATTTATAAATGAATTGAGGGAGAGAGGGTGGAGGGAGGACGAGAGGAAGGATGAGAAGGGATGTGAGGGTGAGAAATCTACGGAAGATGAGAGGGAGTTAGCGAAGGCGAGAGAAAATGAGAAGAAAGGCGGCAAACGACTTAAGGACACAGAGTGCGAGAGAGCGGGGGGGGGGGGGTGTCGGCCGCAACATAGAAAAAGAGATGGAGGGAGGGTTTTTAAAGTACCTTTTCACCGGAGGTTATGGAAGCAGTAATCCCTCGTATTACTAAATCTAAGCCTGCCCTATATCGTGTAGAGTATGTATCAAAACTGATCACGCCTTTGTCTGGCCAGGTACTTGGTGGGCGGAAGCCTGGTAAATACCATGGAGCCTAAATAAAATAAAGTAAAAAGATAAAGAATAGAATCATGCGATTGCCTTATATTGATGTAAATTGAGTGCATGCATTTGCGAAGACCATTTCAAATGGCATAAGAGGACGCCATTTATGTTACAGGCTTGGAGGTAGGGGTACTTTCATTAGTATCATATTATTGTTATTATTATTATTATTATTATTATTATTAAAATTGATTCCACAATGTGGAAAAAAGCATACAGAGCTTAAGAAGAGATGGCCGTGGCATTGCCAGAAATGGTTCACTCAATTCACCTTACCAGAGTACCCACCCATCATATTATGTCATAATGAATTGCCCAATATGTACAATGACATCATAATGAATGACGTCATGAATGACGTCGATAAGTACGTCACGAACGTATATTTGAAGACGGTCTGTGCGTTGTTGTACAAATTGTTTGCTTTCACTATTTAATAAATATTCTGTTGAATATTTTGAAACTAATTTGACTGGGCGCTGTATTGTTTTCAGAAAATTGATAGCTAGGGCATTTGGGGATCGATCACTCCAAACACGGCGAGGTGTGGGTGGAGCTTAGCTAGTGATGGGCGGGGCATAGCTAAAAATGGAACTGTCCATTGTATTGAAGATGCCCGACTCGGCACCATTGAGCGTGATATATCATCCTGTATTGCCTTCGTCCATGATGACTACATTTACGACAGTGCCTTCCATTCTGTTTTAGAGCATGGTTTAGACTGTTGAGACTATAGTTACTTTCTACTTCTTTAGACTGCGCGGAGGAGTCATCAGAGTGATGCCAGAGTCCACAGAGCCGTATCATTTGCATTTAGCATCCCATTTCTGGGGGAGAGAATTTAACACCTTGTTCCTTTGAATAATATGTTAAGCTCTCTTTTACAGAATGAGTCTCGTGCTCTTCATATTTGCTCCAGAGAACACTTTGAAAAACATTTTGATTGTATAAGTAACATTAATTTTCACAATGAGATAACACATATAAGACTGGCCTCTCCATAAATACTAAATCCTGCTCATATCATTAAACATAGTTGCAGCATTGATGTTTAGCCAAATGGCTATCAAACGGTTATCTGGTGACACGTGTATTGTCTGTTACTGATTTTGCGAATAATTTGAAAGAAAGTTGTTGGTGCGATAACAAGCAAGAATTTCCAGTCACATTGCTATAAAAATGTCTAGCCCAGCACATTTCACATATACAATAGGACATACACAATTCACTTTTCTAGTTTATCTATCGACCATCTGACGTCATATGACGTCATTATTGCCTAAGAGACGTGCATGGTGGCGTCATAACCATTACGTCATAAATGATTCTATTTGGCCCGTCTTTAACTCTTAATAGTCTGACACATTGTAAGGGTTGGATGTCTCTACTATTCAATAAACAAGCTGTTGAATATTTTCAAACTAATTTGACTGGACGCGATTGCTGCCATAGGCAGCAACAACGCCCAGTCAAATGAGTTCCACAATATTTAATAGCTTATCTGTATAGTTTTCTGAAAATGTATGGATCGATAGATCCCAAAATCAGCGAGGTGTGCGTGCAGCTTAGCTAAAGATGGGCGGGGCATAGCTAAAAAATGGAAAGGTTAATTCTACTCGAACTACAATTCCTTTAGTCTGCTCACCGTGTAGGCCAACAATTCAATGACTACCATTAGCGTTGTGGTAATGGTGTTATACTGAGTATTGACCAATAGCAAGAACAATAGAATGCCATATAATGATGGCTACAAGTATCAAACTAAAATGGTAGCTCCGAAGAAGATGACCCTCACTGAACTCGATTACATTTTTTCTTATCTTAATCGCTTCGGGACAACCGTAACCCTGTTTGTGTCAATGGCGCGCCCCAAATTGTTCCGAGATTTGTTCATAGAAATTAACTATTCATTGGTCAAGATTTCTAAAACAACTTGAAATGTGTGCGCAATGAATTCCCTTTTTGTCTATCCATCCAAAGATATTAATATACAGGCCAAAGAGAAGACTATGTTTGTAACTTTACCACATGGATTTACAAAAATTGTTTTATAGTATCTTGTAAATAGGTGTTTCGTATGACCGCGTGCACATGTTCTTTGTTATCAGGCTAGACCACTATTCTCATTTGTTCTGTGTCCCTTACAGGTGAAAAAATACTATTTTCCAAATTTCGTCATTGTAATGGCCGGTTAGTTTATCGAGCTAATCATCGCAATTATAAATTTTGACTAATAGTGTTCCCTTGGCTTGCAGATGCACATTCATCGCGATCATTAACCCCTTAACCGCGAATTTATTCAAGAAAACTTACATTTTCTCAAAGAAAATGTCTATTTGCAGACCAAGAGAAGACTATTTTCGGTTATCAAGCAAGTCATTCCAGTGGTAAGTTTGAAAAAATATTCTTCTTTTAGTCTGCCAATGGACATTTCTCAAGACCATTGCAGAAGCCGGGTTTTGACTGATATGAGTGTTAGGCCCGATTTATAAGTCGAACTTCTCTTGTGTCGTGCCAGCTAAATCTGCCTGAAAATGACAGAGTCCACTATATAAATGAACCAGTCGTCATTAGCGCTGCGGGACAGAAAGTTCGACTTATAAAACTGGCCTTAAAGTGTTAAGTCGACACAAGATAAGCTAAGTACAAATGTCTAATTGATTTAAACCTCGTTCGGCAAGTCGGTGTATTCCTTCATGCGCTCAACAGAAACAATGTTGGTCTCGAGCTCAGACGTCGATTGGACGACCCATGTTAGACTACTTGTTATCTGCAAACAATGACAGAAACACCAACAGTAGTATACAGTAGAAACATGAAGGAAATAGACACTGAAAATAACACAGCCAGCAAGAGAGCCAAGGGATTGCAGACCGCCGCCCTCTAGTTGCTGCCACATTTTAATTTCGGAACTTCCGGATCACATCAACGGTATCAAGGAAATCTGAGTATACAGTAACACACTACTGTGTGTAGAAATCTGATGCAAATCGAATTATTATTTTTTAAGATAGAGCTGCGAGTGGACGGACACGGATGGACGCACTGACGGACGGACGGACGGACGGCAAGACAGCCATACAAGCAAGCATGCACACGTGCGCGCACGCACGCACGTGCACACAGATACACATACACGCGCCCATACATGATTACAATATTTTCTTCCACTTTCACCGCCAGGGTAGCTAGACATGTATTATCAAGACATACTATCATCAAATTAAGTAATTGAATATATGGGGACTGGTTCTATCACGAATATAATACATTCACTCGATTGAATCGAGAGTCTCGAAAGCCATCACGCATTCGCTTAAAACAGAGAAATAGTTCCCCTCTCCGAAGATATCCTTTCGTATGTGTCTGCGATATTCGATATCTACATATCTCACCCTCATTCTACTGTATCTATCTCTTCAACTGTTTCTTTCTGGGATATGTTTAGCAACGCTTTGGTTTGAACGTATCGCTAAATTTAACTGCCTCACCTGAAATGCGTAAGAAATTGAGAGCCCCATGATGCCACCACTGATAGTACCACGTTCTGATACGGCTAGCAGAGCAGCGGCCATAACGGCCAGAGCACCGGTTACATCCAGGAACACGCCTAGCCATCTAATGTATGGAAGGAACAAGATCAGTGATCATAAACGACCTTTCCAGTTTATACAACAATCATATGGCGTCATAATCAACTGCGTCACGTGTATGATGACGTCATAAACAATTACGTCATGAATGATGTAGATAAATGCATCACGAACGCATGATTTATGATGGACTACGCGTTGGTGTACGAATTGTATGTGTTTACGATTTAATAAATATTATGTTGAATATTTTGAAACTAATTTAACTGGGTGCTGTTGCTGTCATAGGCGGAAACAGCACCCAGTCAAATTAGTTTCAAAATAGTCAACAGCTTACACGTATAGCTTTCTGGAAAGTGAGTCAGCGAGTGCAGGGATCGATAGATGTATACATGGGCGAAGTGTTGGTGGAGGTTTGCTAGAGGTGGGTGGGTTATAGCTAGATCTGGATTCCTTCGGTGTGCCATTTTAAGTGGACATATATCTTACACTTAAATCTAACTTAAAGGGGAACACAAGAAGGGTCGCCATCGTTTGCTTAAAACACGCAGTTATATCGCGGAGCCCATATTTAAGCTACTGTGTACAACTTTCCTGCGATATTTATGTATAAATCCGATTAAAATGGTGTTAGAAAACGTTATGTTACTATACTTTTCTGCGAGTTAATTAAACCTATAACGTCATAGGTTGAATCCCATTCGACAAGAACCATGATAATGGCACTCTGAAGACAGGAGTGCATGCATTTGGATGGTGATATCTCTATCCGTGATAATGCTATCGACATCATTTATATATGTACAGATCGAAGAGATTAATCCGTTTATCCCACTACTGCAAATTTATGGAATATATTTGTTATTGTCATGCATTAGTTGCCGAACCTTAAGATGGCCATTTTCAATGACGATACCTGCCAATTACATAAATATTACAAAATCTCAAATGTTGAGGCTAATATGAAAACATAAGTACCTAAAGATGTATTGGGTTGTATGTATGAACTACTTAATGTCTCATATTAATAGATGAAACTTTAATAACAGTATCTGCCGTAGCGCCAGTGAGAGTGTTGATTCAAAAGTAGCAATTATATTAATATGCCTATACTATCGCGTCATTAATTTAACTCAGACAAAGGACTGTTATTCAACATTTCCACAAACATAGTTTATTTATTCTTAAAACCGCTGAAGAGAACCCCCTTATAAAACGCAATTCACAATTGTATTGCGATAGCGTTGGATGAGAGCGAGAAAAACGTTCAACCTATGACGTCATATGCCTCATCTGGGAATAGAAATTTAACTAACGTATCACATGTTTAAATAACGAAGATATATATATTTCTAATTTGAGCACGAAGCTTACAATTATATTTTTGAAAACGTTACGGTCTGTAGATTCACTTTATCCAAAGTAGTATAGAGGGTCTGGTGTTTCCCTTTAAGCTCCTAACTTAAAGTAATCCTGGAGCATTAAGAGCAGAAAATAATTAGAAAAATTCAGTGACGATCATCTTTTTCTAAGGCGCCATTTTAGTTTCATGTTTGCAGGCGCTATTATTTGGCAGTCTATTGTTCTCACTTTTCCCCCAATGCTCGGCATGCAACCATTCCTGTAACGTTTGACGCTATTTATAGTATGGTTGGCATCTGAGCTGAGCGGAACTATCTCTACAGTGCATAGTATACGTATTGTAGTTCCAGTATAGTTGCGTATTTACTATGGCTGACATCAACCAATTTGACTGACGTCTCAGAAGACGATCCCCACTTAATCTTTCAAAATATCTGCTAACCTTATTGCTTCATGATAAGTTTAACGTCCATTGGGAGACGATTCAATTATCGCTATGCCCACCCTTTTCCAGCTAGTCTTCTCGCACTGCGTACACATGTGTACCTTTATCTTAACATAATGCGGGGATCGAAAATTAGAAAAAATATTTCGTTGCCCACAGGGGCAAGTATGCGATTTAAATTAGGTTGGCCGACTGCATTTTCAAGATGCCAAATTTCTGTAAATTCTGTTGAAAATATGTATTGTTGCAAGCTATACAGACAACAGAATCCTTGTAAATACCAACTCAAGCATTATAGTAACCCATTACCACTCATATCAGCCAAACACGGCTTTTTGAGAAATGTCCATTCGCAGACCAAGAGAAGAACATTTTTTGAAAATTTACCACAGAAATGACTGGCTCGATAACCGCAAATGAATATTTTCTATGATAAAATTTTTTTTTTCTTGAACAAATTTGAGTGTGAAAGGGTAAAGACGAAATAAAATTAATAATCCCAATGAGTAAATATACAGGCCCTGAAAATAACAAATTATCTAGGTTGTCCCAAAGGGCAACAATGTGTTAATATGTGGCTGTCCTGCTGAAAAAGGTGGTTGGCCAGGACCGCAGGAACGTGTAATTTTCGTGGCCCGTAATGAACCATGTATTTCCACCATCTGAATTTCACTACTCGGAATCCTGATGCAGAAATCAGCGAGGTCAATGGGTGTCTATTAGACAGGGAGATATCGCTCACAAACTATAGGAAATCTGTTCCTAGCTTCAGATATATCTAGTCTAAATCTTCCAGTTACACAGTTACACTTTTTACGAATCGGAATCATGAATTCCCAGAATCCCAATTTCGAGGTAACTATCCACGAGTGTTGTTGAATATGATGAGGCTAGTGTGACTGGGTGTCGTTCCTCCTTTTTGCAGCAATGGCTCCCAGTCGGGGTTTTTTCAAAATATCTAACAGCATGTTTGCTCAAATCTATCAAAAACATACAATCGCTAAACTTGACGCACATTTCAGTTTCAATGTTCACTTTTTTATCTCACTATTCTTAATATGTAGCATACATAATGTTAATGTATATATGTAAATATCCAATTGTATTTTACTGTAAAATTATTATGTACAATTATAGCAATTTTATTGTCTTTTATGGAAAGTGTCGAATCTTAGTCAGTTTAACTTGTGACTCAATCCAATTGTTGTTAATTGACAATAAAATGTGTTTAAAAAACCTTTACATTTGTGCACATTGAAAGAGTTTATGATTTCTGTACCATTCTTTCAGAAAATTCCACTGCCCATTGTCCAGAAAAAAGAAAATGTAATGGCAAGGCTGTTTTTCATTTGCAAAAGCATGGGGAAGAACAGCAGCCCAGTTTGGACCATATCGGTGTTCTTATATATTAAAGGCCACGTTTGAATCCTAAAAGGGTTCCCTGTTCAGAAACGAGGCCAGTGAGAAAAGGGTGCCTTTTAAATTGTATATTCATCAAAGGCATTCCGACATTCAATTCTTAAACTTTATTGAACGACTTTTTGATCTTCGCGACATAAATATGCCATTGTGTTTGTGACGTCAGATAACTAGCTACGCCATTCATTATGGTGTAGGATAATTGAGCGATAGATTAGCTGGCTCAATAAATCTAGTTTAGTGATAGTAGAAATGGGGAAGATAGGCACGTGTTTTGTTTGACTCGTATAAGGCACATGATTTTGATGGGCTGGGCTTAAATGTCCACATATCGAGTGTGAAAATGTGGCGTGTGCTGATTGGCGTTCTTGTCCAAATACACCCATTATCACACACACGTGTTTCACACTCCATTTATGGGCAATTAAGCCCAGTCACTTCGAGACAGTGGCAGTGCAGTGGTGGCTGCAGCAGTAGCACTAGCAGTAGTAATAGCAGCCATAGTATTTAAGTAGTGGTGGTAGTAGTAGTAGTAGTAGTAGTAGTAGTAGTAGTAGGAGGAGGAGGAGGAGGAGGAGGAAGAGGAGGAGGAGGAGGAGAGGAGGAGGAGGAGGAGCACGAAGAGGAGGGGCGGAAGAGGAGGAGGGAGGAGGCGTGGAGGAGGAGGTGGCGAGGACATTGGCGGAGGAGGAGGGAGGGGAGGGGGAGAAGGGGTGATGAGGAGGAGGAGGAGGAGGGGAGGAGGAGGAAGAGAAATGGGAGGATGAGGAAAGGGAGGAGGAGGAAGAGGAGGAGGAGAAGGAGGAGGAGGAAGTGGAGGAGGAGGAGGGAGAAGGAGATCTATAGCTATAACGACATATATAGATTCACTCGCCTATTAGCTGCCTGTCCTGTTATGTAGAATACCTGGTTGGTATCTATCTTGGCCTCTGATTCCCTGATGAATCGGGACTGTTGGCGATATGCCCGGATCACGCTCGCTCCAGTCAGCGTCTCACTAAAGTGATTAAACACAGGAGATCTGTTCCTAGCTTCTAAGCGACGGATCTGCCGTGATGTTGCGATATAGAACCTCTGGAAATCAAAACGTGATGGTTATCGAATCGACTATATTTTATCCATTGCATACCATTAATGAACCTGTCCATGGTTAGCTATGCCCCGCCAATCTCTAGTTTAGATCCACCCACACTTCGCCGAATGCCCTAACTATCAATTCCCTAAAAACCATACCGGAAAGCTGTTGAATATTTTGTAACTAATTTGACTGGGTGTTGTTGATGCATATGGCGGCAACGGCGCCCAGTCAAATTAATTTCAAAATATTCAACAGAATGGTTATTAAATAGTAAAGACATACAATTCATACAACAACGCAAACAGAATATTTATTAAATAGTAAAGACATACAATTCATACAACAATGCATAGCCCGTCTTCAAATATGCGATCGTGATGTACTTATCTACGTCATTCATTATGATGTTGTGTTACACCTCACGTGGTTGATTATGACGTCATATGATGGGTGGATACTCTGGAAATGTGAATTAAACCATTAGTTACCAGTTTAAATCTCAGTAGTGTAATAAAGTCACGCGTTAGTCACGTACTTCACGAGATAGTATATTATTACGCTCTTGTCGCTAGAGCAGCGATGACGTAAATATTGCCTGTCACGTTATTTTACTAATGTTAAAATGATTTAGAAAAAAACATTGTGATTGATTTTAATAGAAAGCTCGGAAATTTTAAAACGATCAATTAACACTTTAACCCTCACTGCTTTTGTAGTGGTCTTGGGAATTTTCAAAAATACTCTTATTGGGATGCAATTGGACACTCGCTAAGTAAAAAATTGAATGTTCTTTCTTGCCCATTAGACTTTTGTTGAATGTGCTTTTTAAGGATAACAGAAATCTATTTTTTTGTAAATTTGCGTTATAAATTTACAAAAAATACACGTTTTGGCTGCCAAAATCAAAATTTCCTTGAAAAGTATTGGCAATTTAATGGTTAATTGAAATAAATAGTATTTTGAGCGCTGTAATGCCCTGCTGACACACGCGAGGTTAACAGAATGCTGTTGAAAATAGTCTGACGCGCAGAAGACACGAATGGCCGACGTGGTGTCTTATATCTTCAACAATGTGGTCTATCGTATGTGTAATTATGCATGAATACAGGTGATGTAAGAGTAGGCCTACCTGAACAAAGAAGTAGAACACCATCAATGGTGCTATGATTGCGAGGAAGATCGGTGTGCTGGTACCGACCACGATAATCGTGCTGATGAGACTGAAGAATGGCACAAACCACATAATAAACACGTTAGGTAGCTGCTCATCCACCGAATCCGTGTCCTTTGAAAACCTGTTCACAATGCGTCCTAGATAACAGTTTAAAATATAAAAATACCACAGACGGAAGAAAATCTTCGTAATAATTAGTTTCAAAATATTCAACAGAATGTTTATTAAACTTATCCAGAAGCAATGCCACTAGGAAAATACTAACCTAGCATCATTCACTACGCATTTTTTTTGTCGTAAGCTTACATGTGACGTAATTGCACATTAATTGCCGTATGCACCGCACACCATACACAATTCCTGATTATATTTTCTCGATATTTGTTCTACTAGTGGCGTAGTATCCTTCATAAATATGAGTTACCAAGCATATATGAGCTGATTCTTAACACTCCTACAAAAGATAACTGGAAATCAAAGGTGCAAGACGCAATTAATCTTGCGGTCCAAGCACAATGCATGAAGAATTGTTGATGCTAGAACACTATAATAGAAAGATCTTTAGTTGCTGTTTTAATTTTAAATTTGACCATATTATACTTGATTGCTGACAACGAGGAGGAATGAATATTTACCCTGACTTCAGGGGTGAGGCCACAGTGTCTGGAATTACAGATACAAAACAGAGCAGATGCCTACACAGGACGATATTATCATCGCGGTGTGTGATATAAGCTAGGCCGTTTTGTAATAAAAGAACCAGCAGGAAAGCAAATAATACATATACTCACCAATTGGTGTTGTGTCGAAGAAACTCATTGGACAGCGCATAATATTGTCCAGCATCCCAGCATGCAATTTAAACGAGGCAACGTACATCCGGATGGCAATAGCAAATGAAAATGCGAAGATAAATAGAGCTGAAATACAATGAGACACATGGTATATTATCAAAAACGAATACACCCTAAAGATCGAGGAGGGGGTATATTAACCCCTATTGTGTTAACGCACACAATTTTACTCATATTAATTAACCCTTTGATGGCATATTTCTTTTTAGAAAATTTGAATTTTTGCTAACCAAGAGCTGACTACATCTAAATTTATCACTCAAATTTACAAAAATAGCTTCTTGTTGTACTTTAAATAAACATTCTTCAGAAGCACGGCACATGTCGTTTGATCGGGCTTGACCACCAAAGAAGGAATAGTACATTGTATGCCGACTCAATGTCCATTTGCAGTCCAAGAGAAGGCTATTTTTGAAAATCTATGACTGGACTTACAGCAGTCATTCCCCATTGTACATTTTCACAAACAACTATTATGTTAGCCTAGAAACGAACATTTTCCAAGCTCCGAGGTCACTACTGATGTTGTTTGTACCACATTGATCAGCAATGGGTTATATTGACAAAAGAGGGGTTAACAAGACTATTTACTTGTGGTAATGCTTCATACACCACTCCTTTCACGTAAGAATGTATAGCATGCACGCATGCAGGGTGGTGTACCGACAAACGTACGTGAGAGAGAGAGAGAGAGAGAGAGAGAGGGGGGGAGGGGAAGGGAGAGGGAGGGGTGTGTGGAGGGTTGGAGAGAGAGAGGGGGAGGGACGGAGTGAGTGAGTGAGTGAGGGAGGGAGGGAGGGAGGGAGGGAAGGATGGAGAGAGAGATAGAGAGAGAACGACTGACTCTCCAGGGTACACGCAGCATTCGTTCCACAAATATACACACATTATACACTGATATATAGGGGTTGAATATATCTGTATCTGCTTACATTGGAGGACTCCCCAAAGTCCATATATGCCGAGATATTCATCATTAAGCGCCCCTCTTTCTGTGCTATTACCAGGCAATGCAGTCAGATTACTGAGCTGCGCATCATCTGTCCACATCTGTAACCAGTAGTTAGCCACCACTGTCATAGCCTGGTACGCAGCAAAGCAGAAAACAATTCCTGCCGCTGGAAGCAGGCCGATTGCTTTGATATACACCATGTATACTTCCCAGGAGACCTGTTACGGGAAGATTATTACAAATGTATATGATATAGGCCTATACATACATATTGAAAACTCTCCCAGCCACTGAGTGTATTTGGTGACCCAATTTCTGTGCACGTTAGCCAGACTGACAATCAGACTTCACCAATTCTAAATGGATGAATCAACAACGTTACTGCATAGAGCTCCATTTTATTTCTATTGATCTACCATTTTGAAAATGTCACGTGATTATCAGATATTATCTTAAAACCTTGTCACGCGAGGACCTACTTGTAAAAGCCCTAAAAATCGCAGGCGTGGAGGATTAGACACAAATGCATGATAAAGCAATGAATCCGGGTGTGCGCATATGCATGTATACATCTACAGTAGGTTCAAAACAAAGTAAATGTACTGTTGATTATTTTGCAAATACTAGGTTTTGAAGGCATTGCTGCTTACGGCTGTAATATCTTCCAATCCAATTAATTTTATGTTCACAATTTCCAACACAACATTTCTTACATCTTGTTCCAGATTGTACTAACTAACATGATTTTGCTTTTGTTTATCCCTCAATCATATGATGTCATAATCAACTACGTGACGTGTAGGATGACGTCATAACCAATTACGTCATGAATGACGTAGCTAACTTCGTCACAAATGCTTAACTGATGGTGAACTAAACCGCGTTGTACGAATCGCATGTCTTTACTCTTTAATAAAAATGCTGTTGAATATTTGGAAACTAATGTGAACTGGCGCTGTTGCTGCCATAATCAACGGCTTACCTGTAGAGTTTTCTGGAAATTGATAGTCGTGGAGTTTACGGATCAAGTGCTCCTGAGATGGGAGAAGTGTGGGTGGAGCTTAGCTGAGGATGGGCGGGCCATAGCTAAAACTGGATTCCTCCATTGACAACATGTTTGGTTCTGTATGTTTGTATGTCCATATGTATGCCTACATAACTTATGTACTTTCACGATCGAGTTATGTCACGAGTCCCTCTGAATACACATATATTCGAATGTGGATATGGGTAGATAATATGAGAGGAGAACATATTTCGTCTCAGAAAACGATTCGTACTTTCTCACTAATCAAAAAGTTAAAAATACAGCCACCATTTACAACCAATTCTTAAATATGGGAACTGACCGTATATTTTTGTCTGAAATATAATCAAGTAAATTGTTGATCATTATTATTCCAATTCAGAATATGGTTATTCCTTCATTGTTATCACAGTCATGACCAGAATTCCTTGCATTCTCGATATACCGAGTATGAGAAACTCGAGTATAAGGCACATGAAGCCAGCCTTATGGGGAGATCATTAATACACACTCATACCGTTAGAAGTAATAACTGCCTCTGGTGTATGAGAAACAACTATCTTGGAATAAAATAGGTGTTCTGATTGACAGCAGATCGATAGCCTGAGGAAATAGCAACTGAAAGCCATAGTCACATACATATCCACTCTAATATGAGGTCTAACTATATATGCACAATAACAACTACATGCCGAATCTACTCCAGTGTTTAAAGAAGTTATGGCATATAGAAGGAGCGGGTTGAAGCTAAACAAATAAAAAGGATCTAGACAATTTTATTCTCACCAGATTCACTTAGAGCTTGGACAAACCTACCAACTACTAGTGGACATAGTGAGATGTTTCGTCGCCGAAACAATGAACCTTTGGCATCGCCAGCAGAAGTTGGAAGTTATATACTATATACCGGCTTTTACAGAAAGCCACAGCTTAGTGACATTATAAGAAAGATGGAAATTAGAGACCCAGATCCACCCACAGTTTCACAATTCTGATCAAAGCCCATTCCAACCTGTCTATAACAAATTTGCAGAAGTCATAGGAACAATAAAGTAATGGAAATGAAAAGATTGGTAATAATGATACCCATTCTTTCATAGCCGTTTTCCGATCTGACATACAAAATTTCCAACCCAATGGACATTTCCATTGTTAGCTATGCCCCGCCCATCTCTAGCTAACAGATCGCTTGCTGAATATCCTGACTATTAATTTCTAGAAAACTGTACAGGTAAGCTGTTGAAATTTTGAAACCAATTTGACTGGGTGCTGGTGCTGCCTATGCCAGCAACAGCGTCCAGTCAAATTAGTTTCAAAATATTCAACAGCATGTTAATTAAATAGTAGAGACATACACTTCTTAGAAAGTGTCAGACTATTAAGAGTGAAAGATGGGCCATATCGAATCATTAATGACGTAATGATTGTGACATCATCCTACACGGTGCTTAGCTGATTATGACGTCATATGATGTCTTCTTCTTCTTTTCGTTCGCTGATCATACCGCCAGTCCTGTAAGTGACTATCGACATGGTCATAAGTGTTAAGTGCGTAGATCCATGGTTTATTAGAGTGCGCCGTGCGGCCTGGAACCTCCGTCTTCAGCACTCGAGGTTTCTGTCAGGGTTACCTCACGCTTACCTCCTTTAGTCGCCTCTTACGACACGCAGAGGATACAGAAGGTGTATTCTAAGCCCCACCTACAGGGCAAGATATGATGTCATTCCTCTGGAAAGTTCAATTCAGATTATCTGAACCAATTCTGCTCGATCATTTGGTTAATCGTGAGACCATGTTAGGGAATGTGAAACCCTAGCGTAAGTGGAGTATGAACAAATGTGATATGTTTTTTTATTTTAACACGCCCATGTACTTCACTGGGGACTGTAGAGTAGCGTCTCATCACTTCACTACTTTGCTAACGTTGAATATTATTGTCTGTGACAAGAGTAAGAACATGCAGCATCGACACTGCCCTCACCCAGTTAAAATCATTGGGAAAAGGAAACCTTCATCATGAAAAAGAGGTGAAATCTACCAAGTTATTACACGAGCCGAATGGTGAATATTCGAGAAAGAAGATACGTGCTCACCCTTCAACATCTCAGCCTACTTCTGGAGTAATGAGTCTACATCACACATAGAAACGAACATAAAACGAAAAAAGATTACATCTTTGTATGCCGACTCTCATGTCCCAAGGAAACAATAAGAAATCAATAAATGTCAACATATACCACTACCAACACAAGGCAATTTCACGAAGCTCAAAACCTAGTCAGTATGTGTGATGCAGAATACCAAGTGTCACTCATGAGCCGTCTTATCAAACCATACACACACATGATATCATGGTTGAGGACAAGTGAGTCCTAAATCAGTCACTAGCTCGACTTCAGGTTAGCAGGCCCCTCTAGAACTCCATAGTCCCCATCACCAAAAGGCGGTGACATCTGAGTAGAACGTCATCAATATTTGGATTAGGACACGCCCACTATCACCCTCCCAACCCGCACACAAAATGCTCGAATCCGATTGGCCGAGAAAGAGCAAAGGGTTTTCTCTCTCAAACAATCAGATTCGAGTATTTTGGCGGGAACAAGGTGGCGTGGTCTAATTCAACTATTGATGACGTCATCCATATCTCAGCCAATCAGAATTGACGCATATATCGTCGGCCTACTGCTCATATGCTCCAGAGCCAAGCAATATCCCGTAAATGTGTAACTTACTAGAATCTGGAAGATTATGGAGAGGGAAATCAAAGGGCGTCGACATGGAAGGAGACAACTGCTTCGAGGGGACACCAATAACGTGAGCGTATCCGTTCATCCAGAATCAGTAAATACCAATGTCATTTTGACTTCTATACCCTCGGCGCTTACCGGGATTCGGCTTCATTACAGGATTGGAACTGCTTACCGGACACTTGAGAGTTGCAGATATTCTTAATTTTTGCTCAAACTTAAAATTGCATTCACATTGTATCGGAACAACTACGTTTAATCAGTTAATCCGCCAATTTTTTTCGAATAAACTGTAATCTGACGGCTACAGTATATCAAATTAGCGTGTTTGGACTTAGCAAAGTAAACGATACATACGTGTTGCTCCAAAGTAACTCTCTAATAGCCTCAGCTTACCTGAAGCTCCCAAGAATCTGATAAAGCAGATTGTCAGCACATGAATGGTGACTGCGCGCGTGTATGTTACAGCATAAGCGCCATTGCATTGCACGCGTTCATCACACGTGTGTGCATGCGTGCGTGCGCGTGTGTGCGCGCGCGTGCGTGCGTGCCTGCGTGCGTACATGGGTGTTGCCGTGCCTATGTTTTCCTGAATGTGTCTACCTTTCCCGTGCCTGCTGTCTCTTCCTGGATAAGCTTGTCATCATTATCATTCAATGTGGTGATGGATTTCCTGGATCTTTGATCTAATGATTTTGAGAAGCTTTGTAGTAAATCACGAGGTCTGTCTGCCATTGATACTTTTCTCTGTCTGGGATTAGGCGCTTCCGTTCTTGATACATGTCTAGAGATAGGCCGCCTCCGACGTGGGCCGTGACTATCTGTGAGCTTAGTCGGTGCCTTGTGAGCTGAATCCTTGTCTGTGCCATCTGCAGCTGAACTCACGGATTTCATTCTGAAAAGATAAAGTAAGCCATGTAGTGTCAATTTACCTCTTTAATTGTAAAGACAGACACAACTGCCTCTACAGCGGTCTTGAAGAATGTTCATTTGCAAGAGAATATTATAATCGAGTCAGCCATTCAAGCGCTAAATCTCCAGCCTCCACCGCCAGAGAGTATTAACAATGTAGTACAAGTCAAGCCGGGATACATTTCCTTGACGGCATGAATAGAACACTTTAAATGCCCTGTATACTGTGTCACGTGAATAGGTGGTATAAATCCAGGTGGCGATTCCTTTAAAACCCCTTGTATCAACCGGGCCTCAAAGTGTTCAAAATGATTCTTATATCATTGAAACCGTTAATGGTCAAGGATTTCAATATCATTTTTAATTTTCAAAGCCAAGAGAAGAGTGTTGTAATATTGAAGGCGTTTAATTGCTAGTTTCCAATGCTAATGTCTAGACTCAGGTGCCAAGAGAAGATGGTGTTAACGATAATTTATCAGTGAACGTTTTATAAATAGCGGGCTCCTGCCCTGCAAATGGGTGTTCACGAAAAATAGTTCTGGGTCAGTGTTTTAGCCGGATTGAACATCAAACGGGTAATGGTCCAGAAATGGCAGGTCTTTCTTTAAACAGTATCCATTTGCAGGCCAAGAGATTTAAAGGAAAATTTGCACTGGAATGACTGGCTCTATTTAGAAGCCAGTCATTTCAGTGGTAAATTATCAAAATAATCTTGCCAATGGGCATTCCCCAGCAGCACCAGAGGTTGTTTCGTCGACAAGTGGATTGTTAAGCTGAGATAAAAATGGTTAACTGCATAGATACCTCTTGAGGCGTTGTGGTGAGTCAACTTCATCTCCAGAGGTTGCTGACTCTGTCTGCACAGACATCAGGCGAGTGAGCATCTTCTCACGAACGGCATACGCTATGAGGGTAGAGTAAATGTGGTTTAGATGCAAGTACGCATCTTTGATCTGACATTTATTAAAAATGAATTTTAAAAGAACATTATATGCGGATTTGATTATACGGTTATATCTTGAACAAGTATAACACATGACCAATTTACGTACCATATATCACCCCATCAAAA
Source organism: Chaetoderma sp. LZ-2023a (assembly GCA_034401795.1). Lineage (NCBI taxonomy): Eukaryota > Metazoa > Mollusca > Caudofoveata > Chaetodermatida > Chaetodermatidae > Chaetoderma > Chaetoderma sp. LZ-2023a. The sequence goes on along the minus strand of CM067361.1, from coordinate 31,158,310 downwards.
TCATTACGTTTAAATGTATGCAGTGAGTCGTGGAATTGAGAAAATTATGGAGGTCATAAACTTGTATATTGAGAGAGAGAGAGAGAGAGAGAGAGAGAGAGAGAGAGAGAGAGAGAGAGAGAGAGAGAGAGAGATAGATAGAGAGAGAGGGGAGGGAGGGAGGGAGGGAGGGGGTGGGGTGGGGAGAGAGAGAAAGAGAGAGAGAGAGGGGGGGGGGGCGGTGATGAAGATGGTGAGAGACGTGTTAGCAAACCTGGCATATATTCACGAAGATTGGTATGTTTCTACATTATGCCAAGGCGTACGCTACGCCGTCTTTGTAAATACGGGCCCAGAGGGGAAACACCCAAAAAATAAATAAAATTGTTCTGATAAATACATCCACCATATCCAATATTAATTCAATTGTATCTGTATATCGAGACATGGTGTAGCTGGATGTTGTACTAAATCATACCGTCTTCATCAACTGGTCCTTCCGATTGATTTTCTTGTTCATCGTGTTCTGTGAGGTAGGTGCGCAGGAACTGAGCAAACGGACCATCGTGTGACATGAGCTCGTCGTATGATCCAGTTTCAGACACGGCGCCATTCACCAAAACAATGATCTTGTCCACTTTAGGTAACCAATGGACGCCGTGCGTAACTAAGATACGCGTCTAGAATGAGCAATGGCTAAGTTACAGGCAGAGAAAGATATTTTGGTAATTTGTCGTATTGCAGAATGGACCTTTCTAATTATAGCCATGGCCCGCCCATGTCTACCTAAGCGCCACCCACACGTCGCCGGTGTTGGAATCGATAGATCCCGTGGGGATCGATAGATCCTGTTGGGATCGATAGATTCCTGACTATCAATTTCCAGAAAAATATGCAGGCTGTTGAATATTTTGAACGACAGCAACAGCGCCCAGCCAAATTAGTTTCAAATAATTCAACAGAATGTTCATTAAATAGTAAAGGCATACAAATTTGAAAAACGTGTCGAACTATTAAGCGTTAAAGACGGGCTAAATCTAGTCATTCATGACGTACTGATTATGACGCCATCCTTACTACGTGTCACGTAGTTGATTATGACGTCATATGACATCAGATGATGGATGGATACACTGGAAAAGACCTTTGTGAGTAATGAATGGATGGAATGGATCTGCCACTCAATTACGTTACAGTTATGTATGGTCACATCACAATTAAAATGTGTTATAGTGGCATGCCGGTTGAATATTGTGAAACTAATTTGAATGGGCGCTATTGTTGCCATAGGCAGAAATACGAAGAAAAAGAAGAAGAAGAAGAAGAAGAAGAAGAAGAAGAAGAAGAAGAAGAAGAAGAAGAAGAACAGAAGCCCATAATGCTCGATTTGACGTTACCAGCAGCCGGTTTACGTCACAAAACAACGCATGAAGTAATAAATTAATTAATTGTGGCACAGATTAGTCGTCCGTGATACACCACTACTAGGATATATAGAGGATCTGAAACTCGGTCCCATTTAATATCAATATTATCAACCTCGTCGAAAATTATCACATTGCACGAGGTTGATAAGTGATATTAAATGGTATCGAGTTTCCGAGTTTACGATTCTATTTATCATATAAATTGATATTTTGAAATTTTTTCCGAGAATGTCGATCCCTGAAATCCGTTAGAATGCATAATTTCGCGCCGTTAATTTTCGTCACTGTGGCGCATCACTTGCTCACAATTCCGACCATGCGCCACAACAAATAATGACAAACAGAATATTGTTATTTCGGAGAAGAAATTACTTTTAATTCAACTTTACAATTTGGGCGTGTATCATGCAAATTTACAAACGCATTCCATAACTCCGGCATTACTATCCCAGCTAGATGGCAACTGTTCGTGTGTGGCGATTTCAACTCCAAGCTGGGTAAACTCGGCATTGTTGACAAAAGTTCAGGACTTGGTTCATGAATGGGACCGTATGGAGAGGGCACACGCAACAGAAATGGAGATGCACTGGTGGCTTTCCTTAGTTCCAATGGCCTATTTGCCACAAATACGGCTTTCAAACACCCATGTCGCCACCGGACAACACGGACTGGCCACATTGCTGATCGCAAAAGCTCCAAACAGGTTCTAAGGCTACAAAAGCTGTCTTCAACCAAATAGATTTCATACTATGCAAGACAACAGCCAACCCACTACTTCGGGATGCTCGTTCCTATGGAGTCACAGGCCTCAATTCTGACCATAAGCCAGTCATTACACGCTTTCATATGAAACAGCCCTACATAATGTATAAACGCCATACCAGGCAAGAGAGTAGAATCACCCACAACTTACCCAGGCTCATCAGCGACACTGACACTCAAATGTCATACAGAAAGGCCCTCGGGGAGCAGATAGCTAACATCGACGTCAGCTCTGATTCAAATGAGCCCTAACCAAAATACTGATATCTATGGAATCATCAACTACTAGCACCATAGGTGTTCCAAAAAAACAACAGATCTAGGTATACTGACCACCCTCTCGTAGTAAAATTGTAAGCAGAACAGAAAGCGTTACGTCTGCACATTTACCAATGTGACCAAAGTGAAGATCGCACCAAACTACGCAAAGAACGCAATAACATTCTGCGCTACATTAGCGAACGCTTAAAATATCTTGCAATCCAACAAGCAGACGCCCTAGCAGATGAAATCAATGGCACGGATGACTGTCACAACATATTTCGGGCAGCCCGAGCACTGAGCGTCGGTCACTACACACCACCTCCAACTGTACACAACGCTGACGCACATTTTATCGGGACTGACCAGAGCAAAGCCGAGGCAATTCGAGAATGGTTCAAGGAACAGTTCACTGTCCACGGTGATGAGCCCTTGCACCCATTCTCAGGAGACCCCAGGACATTACTAACACCAATTAATACAGCAGAGCTTGAGAAGGCACTTAAAGCCCTAAAAATGGACGTGCATCTGGACCTGATGGCATGAGCAATGAACTATTTAAATATGCAAGTGAGATTATCTCAAAACCGATCACGCACATAATCAATTCAGCTTTTATGCACCACCTTCCCATTGAGGCGGTAGGCCAAGGCACCCTTATCGCGATACCCAAGCCCAAGAAGCCACCTGGGCCCCATCCAATCTGTGGCCCATTGTGCTCCGTAACAGCATATGGAAAATCCTATCCAATGTTACTCTATGCCGCGTCCGAGACAAGATCGACAACTTCACCGGATTACGTCAAAGTGGCATCAAACGTGGACGCAGCTGCGCAGACTGGGCTCAACACATCCTTGTGTCGGTAGTCATGTCCAAACACTGGGATTTCCAAAAAATGGTCATCGACATGTCACGAACCTTCGACACAATTAAGCGCTCAAAGATCCTAGAAGTACTAGGCCAGGCCAGTTTCAATGAAGATGAGCTACGACTAGTGAGACTACTGCATGCAGACACCAAGCTGCGTGTACGAGTCACCTCAGTGAGGTCTGAAGAGCTTGAGACATCAATCGGCTCCCCCCAGGGAGATGGTCTATCTCCGGTGTTTTTCAACTGCTACCTTGCTGCCGCATTGAAATCTGTGCAGGAAAGTTCCACAAGACGAAACGCCCCAGTGTCAATACTTGGCATGCCGCTAGAGATGGAATATGCCGACGATGTGAACTTCATAGATGAGGAAAAGAAACCCCTTGACGAACTTTTCCCAATAGCTGCAAGCAAAATTTAGAAACTCTTTATGAATTAATCCAAAACAGACTTCACCCACATATATCTATCAACAAAGCATGACACTATAGAAAATGACGACCCATGGAGGAAAAGGAAAACCCTGGGCTCACTGCTTTGCAGTACTGCTGACATTTCTGCCTGCTGAGTTATGGGGAACATAGCTTTCCAGTCCTTCTGAAAGCTATGGATTCGTAGATCAAAGATGCCCTTGATAAGGAGGCTATGCAACCCGCGTATCTTTGATGCTGTATAACTGTAACAGCTGGGTAGCTCCAAAGGTAGCTCTAGACAAACTTGATGCCTGCACCACAAACACCTATGCACCACCACTGGACAACGATGGGCAGACAGCATACTTTCCAACGATGCACTATACAAGATGTGTAATACGTCGCCGCTGTCTTTAAAGGTAGCCCAGCAAAGATGGTCCATGTTTTGCCATGTGCTAGGGATGCCCGAAGAGACACCACCACAGAGAGCCTTGGAATTCGCCATACTCGGAGCCAGCAAAATCAAAGCCAGGAGAGGACGTCATTGCATAAATCTGCTAGGCGTGCTACGAGGGGACCTCAAGAAAGCAGGTCTCTGTCCACTTAAGTCAAGAATGGAGCTGAGGAAGCTAAGGATTTCGGCTGAGGATAAGTCACATTGGGAAAAAGCGAAGAAGGACTGATTGCAGCTGTATGATGATTCTACTACTACAGCCGCAGAATACATTAATCATTCAATCATTCATTCATACATCCTTACGGACTATTAAGTGTGTATGATGGAGTAAATCGAGTCATTCATGGCGTAATGGTTATAACGTCATCCTACACGTCACGTAGTTGAGTATGGCGTCATATGATGGACGGATAAACTAAAAAGTTCAATTCTTTGATGAATATTATGCATGGAATATACTATGCAATGTGTTGTGATGCATGGATATATCACCTTCTTCTTCAAGAGGCCGTCATTGCATATGACCTTGTCAAAGATATGTTTTCCTACATGGGCATCCACGGCGCTGAGTGGGTCATCAAGCAAGTATATATCAGCGTCATTGTAGACAGCTCTGGCCAGACTGACCCTCTGTTTCTGACCACCACTCAGATTGATTCCCTGATTTGACAAGAAAAATAGAGGTTATATATACTATGCAATGGACCTTCCCGGTTTTAACTAATCCCCGCCCATCTCTAAAAAACTACACGTGTATGCTGTTGAATATTATGAAAGTAATTATACTGGGTGCTGTTGCTGCCTAAGGCAGCAACAGCGCCGAGTCAAATTAATTTCAAAATATTCAACAGCATGTTTATTAAATAGTAAAGAATTACAAAGACATACAATTCACACAACATGTCGGACTTTTTTAGATTTGATGGCGGTCTATATGGAACCATTTGTGACGTAATGATTGTGACGGGTTGAACTGATTATGCCGTCATACGAGGTCAGATGATGGATGGGTACTCAGGAAAGGTGAATTGCAAACCTGCATTATATGTCTACTACTGAAAACCGAACAAATAAATTATTTTCAAGGAAATAGTACAGAACATTGTTGGATATTTTGCTACTAACTGCAACCCTCTTTGTGTCAAGGTAACCCTACAAATTTCAAGCCGGCCAAAAAGGGCATCTACAGTGGTCTTGAAGACTATCCATTTACAGTCTAAGATAATACAATTTTTTGGCGTGACAGAGCCAGTCATTCCAGTGGTAATGTTTCAAGAATTGTCTTATATTTGCTTGCAAATGGACACTGACTAAACACAATTTTTGATTTCATTGACCATTAATCCTGTTAAAACCGTTTTCTCTTAGGAAGCAAATGGTCATTCACTGGGGAAATATTTCGATTGTCACGAAAAATCTTGACAAAGTAAAGCGTTAATTGATACAAGTAGCATTTTGAAGGCACGCACGGTTTTGGTCCCATAGGCTTTATATAAGAAGTACATGCAGGTTTAAGTTGGTCGATACTAGAATTTGATCACAGGTTCTTATATGTATGTTTTGCCACTCATTTCACCTTTCCAGAGTATCCACCCATCATATGACATCATAATCAACTGCGTGATGTGTAGAATGCCATCATAATGAATGCCGCCATGGATGATGTCAATATGTACGTCACGAACGCATATTTGAAGACGGTATATGCGTTGTTGTACAAATTGTATGCCTTTACTATTTAATAAATATTCTGTTGAACATTTTGAAACTAATTTGACATGGTGCTGTTACCGACATAGGCAGCAACAGCACCGAGCCAAATTAGTTACACAATATTTAACAGCTTCCTTGTATAGTGTTCAGGGAATTGATAGTTAGGGCATTTGGGGATTGATCAATCCCAACACGGTGAGGTGTGGGTGGAGCTTAGCTAGTGATGGGCGGGACATAGCTAAAAATGGAAGGTCCATTGTCCAGAAGATGCAAATTAGAAACTTTAAAATGATTGATCCGCTGAATCCATCACTGTTTTGAAGAGAACTCCTGGTTACCACCCTACTCCACATCGGGATACACATGTATGTGCGAAGATAGATGGGTAACTAATTTATGCCGCTAGTATTGGGTCTGGAGTGGTCAAACTGCTTAGACCGTTTCCTTCTTAGAATACAGTATTATACCTAGAAACTGGCGGTGAATTTCAATTTACCACATAATAACAAATAACAACACGTAAAAGGTGAAAGAGCCACGATTTCTGGAGATAAATTTGTATTCGATAACGACCCATTAAGACCCATTCAAGAACCATTCATGTTTCGAGAGATCTCTTTCGATAATGAATGGTCATTGGCGTAGTAATTTCTAGTAGAAGATTGTGATACAGATAATTGAATCGTGAAACGACACGATAACTACTCTATTGATACCCGGCCATTATAATTTCTCCGAGAACTAGATTAATTTTATAGAAAGTTCATAGTCGTCTGAATGAAGTATAGTTCATAGAAAAATAGCTCCTTTTAACTGGGCTTGAAATTCAAATCAGGCACAGAGAAAGAGAGTACAAGACATTGCTGGCATTGCGTAGATGCAGGAGTCACATGACCCATGTGCGGTTAAAGTCGATCCATTTGCTGCCTGTTACGGCCCAGGCGCCCCGGCTCACTCCAGGCTATACTGGCCCAGGCCTTCCCATACATTACCAATGGCAAAGCTTACGTCTTTCATGGATGAGTGCTCTCCCTAGTTATGCAGGAGTATGTGTGTGGTGAAATACGGTACGAGTATATGGGTTGAAGTTATCTTAAGAGGATTGGCAGCTAGCCCATCTGTCAGATGCAGTAATATCGCAAAAACCTAGTCACACGGCATATGGAGATTTAATGTACGCTCACATGGCATTGCCAGATATGTCATTGGTAATGTATCCACCCACGGCCAGGGGTGTTATAGTCCGGGAGCCAATTTTCAAAAGGGGTCTAGAAGAATGGTTTCGTAGCACACCCAGTATTCAGAATGTGTGTCTCTATATTATGCTAGACCGATGTCTTGGGTATATTCTGAGCCGTGTTGTACAAGAAAATTGTGGTATCACTAACCCGTGAGAAGCCCATTTACAATAGGTGTTGAATGTAGCTCTCAAACAATTTTCACAATGGTAAATTTTTCACAAACTTAAGCGCATGTTATATCAATACAATCTTAACCAAAATGGAAAGGAGTTATCGTATATCGCAGATTTATACATAATCAACCTCGTTTAAGACGCCCGTATGTTGCTTTGTACATATTGGGGCACTTAGGTCTTCTTGTAACTAGCAATACCTTAGCTACAACAATGCCCATGTTTTCTACATTTTTCATAATTAAACTTTTAACTGACACGCAGTGCATGTCTACACAAGCTGGCAGGACATATTTATCACGTGAGCAAATGAGAGAATGTTACTCATCCGTGTCAGATTCATCTTCGACAATTGTATGCTGAACATTGTCACACATTTCACCTCTCATACAAAGGCATGCTTCAGTGCAGAGTAGATAGTTAGCCTTGCATTGACAGAGATCTGTTCTTTTGCAGGCAGACTTTTGACATCTACATGATGTGAGTTCAATTAATCCAAATGGAGCAGGATCCTTTGACATTAGAACAGGCTTGAGTAGACCATCCACTATACTCCAGCCATGTCCATTTGGAGATGGAAGATTCTGAACAGCTTGCAATGAACATCTCCAAACAAGAGCTTGAAAATTGGCCCTTTCGGTGTGATGCTTTAGACTATTTGATATAGGTGGAAGATTTTCATTTCTTTGTCTCTTTTGACAAAAGAGCCAATAACGGGTTTCATCAGCTGTCTTTCCCACATCCCTGGTGGTATACAACTCACAGACAAATTTCTCACATAGAATTGCAGTATTCGGTGATAAGTCAACATGTTCGCCGAGTTGGGCTAAGCGAAGCTGATGACATTCAGATGACTTTAAGAGATTGAATGCTGTTCTCTTAGCGACTCCAAATAATGCACTAGCGCTATCACAACCTGTAAGAGAATGAAACCAAGGCAAAGACAGACAGATAGCTGGGCCCAGTACTTGAGCAACTGTATGTATTGGTATGTATCGCAATTTGTCCTTTGTGCTCGTACGGAACCATAGTTCAGAACAGTGAAGCGAACGATACGTATATATACTAAGTACTGCCACGTCTGTATCAGGAGACTGTATAACAACACGCATGTGGTCTTTTGAAGCGTGTAGCGCGTGCAACATCATACGCATATCTGCTTCCTCGTGATCTGATCGAAGTTCTTCCAAATACGACGAATTGTTCGCTGAAATGACAACAACATCCATTCCATCGTTAAAGCCACCAGCAAGAATGACGCAATTGTCGGCAGATAGCATATTTGGACCAGTATCATGCCACTGCTTGCTGAGAAATGCAACCAGGTTACCTTTGTTGCTTGGATTGCTGATGTACTTGGCCCATTGCTTTGGAACGGGAGCATTTTCTCCAGCAATCTTTACTTCCAATGCTGTTGATGACCCACGTTTTAGCCACTCTTCCGCTTTGAGAGATTCCAGTCTATCATATCTGTCAAAAACTATATCTACTCTGTTGCAGTCTTCTTGATTCAGTGGAACTGTAAAGATGTGCCAGTATTTATCAGCCAATTCTCCAAATGTAGACGTACCTCCAGTTTTAACCATTGGCACAATTGCCATGCCATCTACTACATAAGCTGTTGCGCCTGTCTTGTCAACAGGTGGAAGCCGTCCATCAACATTTACTTTCTTTTTTAGTTCACTTAACAAAACACCTTTCACATTCTTTCTTAGAGTCCCATCCGTATGTAACAATGATAGTGGAACAGCAGACAGTTCATACGTCATCACTAGTTTTAAATCAACATCTCTGGACCTTGTGGCAATAATTAATCGACCAAATAGTTCGCGGTCAGATCTCACATTGTGAATTTTTTCATTATTTGTTTTGAGTTTTTTCTTCTGTGCTAGGCTGGCACATGTTTTAAGTTTTAAGTGTGGCAACGTGTCCCAAAAGCTTCTCGTGTTAGTGTCCAGCCGCTCCTGAACAAAATTTTCCATAATCTCCTTACCAATGTCACAGGCGGAAACAAGTCTCTTGGCGATTTCACTAGGCAATACCATGCCAGTTGCAATGTGTACAAGCGGAAGACACTCGCTGTCGTCGTTTTCCGCAATATTAAAGGGATTGGTCATTATATCTGATGAGAACATCGAAAGTATCTTCTGCACATCGGTTTCATCCCTGTTCATTCGATTAGTCCCCATTTCCTTATGTACTCCAAACATGTGACTATCTTGTAACCCACACATTTGCTTTGTGACCGTTGTTATGGCTGCCCTCTCGTGGCTAGTTAAAAACCACCTCTCCAGAGCTCCTGGCTTTTGTGTTATTCCAATAATACCACCTCGCTTTTTTGAATCCAAATTAATCGATTGCTCTAAGGCCATATCTGTCCACATTTGATTGAATGGATGGTCTGAGCGACTTACGGAATGATTTCCATTCAAGAATTGTTCATGCACATGGGGATGTGTACTTGGAAGCATCTTCATGTCCGCAAGATATATTGGCAGCCATCTTGCATAATTGGTTCTATCCATGCTGTAGAAATATGGCGCCATAGCAGCAGTAGCAGATAGGTGTCCCTGCCAATCTCCAGTTCTCTCAGCTCTTATGAATCCAAGCAGCAGCTCTACCATATGAATATATGAGTTCCAAAATGCGAACAGGTGTGATTTCGAGCTTGACTCAACTTTAAAGGATTTGAACAGCTGTTGCAATTTATTCACGTACATACACACCTCTTTGAAATTGTCTTGCAGTGCGTCTAAGTCGTCAATGCTGCTTCGGCACATCTTAATTTTCTCATCCAGACTCTCCAATTCTGTTGGAGTAATGTGGTCTTCATGTTGTCCATTTTGTTGAACCCATTTGGAAAAAGACTGCCATTGTAATCGCAGCAGCGCTTCCATAACAAATGTGTGAGCCCTCACTCCTCGATTATATGACTTCCCTTTAAGTAGAGCAGCAGCCGTGCTGCTACCATATGTGTTGGCCTCTATGAGGAGATCTTCTAAGCCAGAGTCATCAAACATCTTTCCAATAACAGCTATGTAGTTTAGCGCAATGTGGAATCCCCCCAGTCTGATCACAGTCTGAACAAGTGTTACAGGCATAATTTGAATTATATGTAGACAATGACAATGAGAGCGATGTGAGGTGTAGTATTCATTTTAATATGTTTTTCCGCACCGATTACCACCACATCCATCTGTCTCATTCCAACCACCATTACCTGGGTGCTTTGTCAACAGTAGTACAGCTGGATATACAGATGCTAAGATGGAGTTAGTATACATACATAAAATATAACCTTCACATTTCACCCTCGCCTTTGGTATATGCATGCAAAATGTATGTTGGATATATGTTAGGTCGATATCCGTCTAAATATCATATATGGTGAATCTAATACGATATTACTATGAGTTATGAAACGATCATGCTTATATCGTTGTGCAATGTGGACACAGCCAAAGCCTAGACCCCCTATGCAAAGAAATCAGGATAACTAATTAGTGCTACCACAATTTGTTTGTACAACAGGGCTTAAAATGTGTGGGACATGTCCCCCAAGCCACAGCAAGTGTCAGACCTTCCGAATACTGGGTGTGCTACGTCACGATTCTGACCTAGCTTTAGCTCCTGGACTATTACAATCCGGAGTGAGCACAGGCGTAATTTCATTTCTTTCAGCAAAATTTATTTTTATGATTGGAGAAAAATGTCAAATTTACAGAAACATTTTAAAATTCATTTAGTCCACACATAACATTTCGTAAATATATTGCATACACAGAGAGGACTATTTTTGAAAATCTCCCACTGGAATGCTTGGCTCGATAACCGATAACCGAGCCAGCCGTCTTCATGGTACATTTTCAAAAATAGTTTCTTGGTATGTAATTGTATTAAGCAAAATAGAGTGTTAAACAGTTAGTCACCTTTTCACCAATCTCTGTCATATCTCCTCCGGAAAGTATGGCAAGGTCTGGACGGAGGGCACAGGCATCCAGTAAGGTTTGGTATGTTGAGTCAATGTGTTCTTTCCCAAAGAAAATATTGTCACGCAGTGTGGCGTTTTGTATCCATGCTTCCTGGGACACGTATGCAACAGATCCCTGGTATAATAATAATAATAATAATAATAATAATAATAATAATAATAATAATAATAATAATAATGATGATTTAACAAACAGAACACAACATTAGGCGTGTGAAAGATCTCAACTCCAGTTGATTATGTATTAAATCAATATATCAACATCTTGGTAACAAAAAAGTTGGCAATACTAGTGGTAAGCAGTATTATCTAGCACACAGCTTAGCTCTAAGGCCAGTGTACGTGCTTTAAAATGTTAAGATCCGTTCGAATTGAATTCAAATTAAACACACGAATGCGTACATATGTGCGGAACCATCACTGACGTCGCTGCCGTCGCCACCGCCGAACCTGCCGCCATCACCAACTTATCACAACAGTGACACGCGCATCCACATGTACACGCACACACGCACGTACGTTTCCCTTGCGCATACACTGGATCTCACCTTAACCCCGACTGATCCTGATAGCCTTACAGTCTCTCCTAATATGGCAGATATCAATGATGATTTTCCACTTCCCACCTGACCAACTACTGCTATTAAACTACCGTCTGGTACAGTTATGTGTATGCTGCAACACGTATAAAGATATATATATATGTAGTTATGCAGGAATACATAAATATGTGATCTTCCGTTGTCCTCGTCATACTCGCAGTAGCAGCAGCGTCAGCAGCAGTCGTCGTCGTCGTCGTCGTCGTCGTCGTTGTCGTCGTAGTAGTAACATGTATTTAGAAATGGATGCCAACCCCATATCTTTCACGACCAGATTGTAGAAAATTGTAGTCGTACCACTAATAGCAGCAGCAACACGAGCAGCAGTCGTCGTCGTCGTCGTAGTAGTAGTAGCAATAGTAGTAGTAGTAGTAGTAGTAGTAGTAGTAGTAGTAGTAGTAGTAGTAGTAGTAGTAGTAGTAGTAGTATTAGTAGTAGTAGTAGTAGTAGTAGGAGGAGGAGGAGGAGGAGGAGGAGGATGAGTAGTAGTAGTAGTAGTAGTAGTAGTAGTAGTAGTAGTAGTAGTAGTAGTAGTGGTAGTAGTAGTAGTAGTAGTAGTAGTAGTAGTAGTAGTAGTAGTAGTAGTAGTAGTAGTAGTAGTTGTAGTAGTACTAGTAGTAGTCGTTGTAGTAGTAGTAGTAGTAGTAGTAGTAGTAGTAGTAGTAGTAGTAGTAGTAGTAGTAGTAGTAGTAGTAGTAGTAGTAGTAGTAGTAGTAGTAGTAGTAGTAGTAGTAGTAGTAGTAGTAGTAGTAGTAGTAGTAGTCGTAGTAGTAGTAGTAGTAGTAGAAGTAGTAGTAGTAGTAGTAGTAGTAGTAGTAGTAGTAGTAGTAGTAGTAGTAGTAGTAGTAGTAGTAGTAGTAGTAGTAGTAGTAGTAGTAGTAGTAGTAGTAGTAGTAGTAGTCGAAGTGAACGCACGCGTTTATTTAGCTCTGCATTTGCTGCCGGAATTTGCTAGTTTCTAGCGCGATTTTGTAGATAAATTGTATACATATATTTCGGATTAGTATTTCCTTTCAAACTTTATGTTTAATTTGTAAATTCTTGTCTTGGTTGGAGCGCATTTTGTGTCTCCATTTTCTAAAGGCATTCCTCTTAGCTGGCGGTTTCCGCCATTTAATAGGGCTCCTCTTACTGTGGTCAATGCAATACATTTCTCACCGCGCCAGTCTGCTATTTCTATAGTTCATAGGCTAGCGCATTATATTTGGCAAGATCGCTTGAGTGAGTGGATTTAATTCCTTTGTCATTTGTAAGCACAAGCCTAGTTCTTTAACTATATAAATCCTTATAGTCAGTTGGCTGTCCCCGGCCAACTCGAACAGACTAACAAATATATGACTGTAATATGTTAGTATGCATTAGGAAACCACTTTAATCGGTTAGGTGTTAGTGAACCACTTAGAAAGTGGTTCAAACTAACAAATATACGACTGTACTTTCTATTCGTATATTTGTTGGTAGACGTCAGGGTTTCAAAAGGGGACACTATATATTTAGTGTTTAGTTCGTTCCCCGACGTCTTGGTGTTATATATGTGTATTATATATTGTAGTAGTATGGGGTTCCTCTTTTTATAAAACACCATGGCAACCTCATATAAGGTACCCTGAGTCTCAAAATCACGACAAAGGCTTGGGGGTTTCGGCAATTGAAGTGTATCATGGGTTGAAGGATGTAGTTGGGGCAGGGCCACGGGTCCTTCAAGGTCTCGTTAATGTTTCCAAATCTGTATGGAATGTCACCGTAGTTAATGAAAGTGTGAAGGAAAAGTTGCTCGAAGAGGTCCTGTCATGAAGGGTGAGGTGTGTAATGTGAAGGGAATAGATTATGATCGTCTATTAGTCAAGAGATCCCAGATGAACGGGTTATCACTGAATTGATCAAGTATGGCAAAGTGGACAAAGTAGAACACGAGACCTACCCATTTGATCGAACCTTAGAAAATGGCATCAGAAGAATTTGGTTTGAAAAGGTAGAGCAACCTCTCCCAAGCAAGGTCACCATAGATGGTCGAGTTATCTTGCCATTATGGTACAGGGGGCAAATCAAAGAGTGTAGAATCTGCTTAAGCACAGAACATCTTGCAACAGATTGCCCTAACAAAAACAAATGTCTAGTTTGTGGATCATCTGATCATTTTAAGTGGCGATGCCCGCAGAACAAATATGTCAAAAAGGGTGCTGATAAAGGTGCAGAGCAAGTTGTCTCTAAAGAGAATGTCATAGAACCGTTAGCTGCTGAGATTCTAGCTGAAATCCATACTAATGGGAAGCACGTTGCTAAGGAAAATGTCATCGAACCAGTAGTTGCTGAAATTGTAGCTGAAGTCCATGTTAATGAGAAGCATGGGGAAAAAACTAAGAATCCAATCGCTGTAGTTGCAGGCGATGAAATAGAGGTTCTAGATGAGGGGCTAAGTCTTACTCCAGTAACAAGTCAATCCAAGTTGGATGTCAGAGAGGCTAATTCCACACAAGTTGAAGATGATGATCAATACCCTCTGGAAGAGAGTTTTAATTTAGAACAAGTAAAATTCAGGTCGCAAGATACTGACACTAACTTTGATTTTCCACTGAGTACACTCAATCTAGACGATTTAAATAATATAGAGAAAGTAATTGGTGTCTCGGATCGATTGAGTGGAACAAAGCGACAGAAAGATGGAGTGAGTTCTGAATCAGAAATAGAGGAAAATGATATAGAAGACGATAATATGTCAGTCGCTGAATCTGATATATCCATTCAAACACAGAGTTCTAAATCACCTGATGAAATGGTCATGTGCAGGTCAGAGGCAGGAGAGGTGTTAGTTCCATATGTGACGGCAAATGGTGTTAAATATAGGCATCTGCGTCATGATTCAGATATATTAAAATATAAGCATTTGGAAAAAGTTGAGCTAAGTAATGCAGCGTTTGTGAGTAAAATAGGTAAATGGTCTAAGAGAGGGTCGAAAAAAACAAAATCTAGTTAGCTTAATAATGGCGGTTTTACACAGCATTTTATTACCTTTTATGCTAATTTGCACACTCAATTGTAGAGGCTCAAATAGTGACATAAAGCAACGTCACTTACTAGAGACTCTGAAAAATGAGCAGATTGACATTGCTTTGATACAGGAAACAAAAATTCAGAAGTCAGAATCATACGATAATTTAGAAAAGATTTCTGGATCCAGAATATGTTATTCGTTATCTCAACATAATAGTGCAGGCGTAGCTATTGTTATACTCCCTCGTTGTTCAGCCTATGTAAATATAATCTCTTCAGTATCAGGTGCAAATGGTCGCTGGGTGAGAGTCACGCTAGATATACAACAACCACGTATGCACCTGCATCTCATAAACCACGTCGCAATTTTTTTAAGGAGATGTCTAAAACAGCACTGGATAACATCACTGAAAACTTAGTAATGGGTGGTGACTTTAATTGTGTCATAGACAAAGAAAATGACAGGAATGCAACTTCAACTTATACTGATACATCACATAGACTCTTAAAAGAAATATGTGATAATGAAAATTTAGTTGACACCTATAGAATATCAAAACCTCATGGTAAAGATCTTACATGTTTTTCGGTAGATGGTAAAGTTGGTTCAAGGATCGACAGAATTTATGTGAATAGTTTGTTAACAGGGTACTGGAGAGATGTTAATATTAAGCCAGTTGCATTCTCCGATCATAACATGGTTTGTGTAACCTTTGCCAATGCTGACTGGGTAACAAAAGGGGTCGGGTTTTGGAAATTAAACACAACACTGTTGGGAGAAGAATTGTATAAGAATAATATAGAGAGTTGTTGGCAACATTGGATTAATAGGAAAGCATCATATAAGAGCACATTGCAATGGTGGGAGGATGTAAAACTGGATTTAAAGTATGGTTCCCGAAAGTATGCTATTAGAAAAGCACAGGAAATACGCAAACGCAAGAAAACACGTCATCGATCACTGATGAAAATTAATGCTAAAGTAAATAATGGTGAAGATAATTATTATGAATTACTGGTTAAAATTAAAAGTAAAATAAGAGATATAGAACAATCTGAGTTTGTGGGTGCAAAAATTAGAGCAAGAGCCGAGATGCACGCAGAAGGGGAAAAGCCAACCCGATATGTTTGCACATTAGAAAAAGCATGGGCAATAGATAAGGTGATGTGCTCATTAAACATGCCTGATGGTTCAACCGTCTGTACCAACAATGAAATGAGTACTATTGTATGCAATTACTATGAGTCATTGTACAAGTCAGAGGGAATTGATGAAGATGCAACATTGGATTTGTTAGCAAATATAGACAAAAAGGTGTCAGACACAGGCAGTGAATTTTGTGATCAACCCTTAACACTAGAAGATTTAACTAAATCCCTTAAAGGTATGAAACTAGAAAATCACCGGGGTGTGATGGCCTTCCAGTTGAATTTTACCAAACGTTTTGGCACCTTGTAGGTCCAATAATGGAAGAATTAGGCACTGAATTTTTTTAGAAAGGCCATTTACCACCAACTATGGCTAGGGCTTGTATATAAAGGAAATGACAGACGTCTAATTCAGAACTGCAGACCAATTTCTCTACTATGTGTAGACCACAAAATAATATCCAGAGCACTAACATTGAAACTAGGTAGTGTTTTAGGAGAAATCATTGGATCAGAGCAGACATGTGCTGTACCGAGGAGGACAATTCTAACCAATACCATGGTAATAAGAGACCTTATAGAATTGGTTGAGAAGGATAGCATCCCTTCAGCTGTGATTGCCTTGGACAATGAAAAGGCATTTGACCGTGTGGAATGGTATTTTCTTTTTAATTCTTTGCAATCGTTTGGGTTAGGCTCAAACTTTATTAAATGGGTTAAGATTTTATATACGGATATCAAGAGTAGCTATTTGGTGAACAATCAATTATCCAGAGAAATTGTCTTAGAACGTGGGGTTAGACAGGGGTGTTCCCTATCGCCATTATTATTTGTTATTGTGATGGAATCACTTGGCACAGCATTGAGGCAAAATAATAACTTTCAAGGCATATGTATTCGTGGCATAGAAAGACCACTTAAGCTGTCACAATATGCTGATGATACAACTGTGTTTACCAGTTCAAACAATGATTTTGCAATTTTAAACCACGTACTAGAAAAGTTCCAAAATGCATCTGGTTTGAAAATCAATAAAGGAAATTCCAAAGGATTATTTTTGGGGCCATGGAAAGAGCGGAATGACCAGCCACTTGAAATCAATTGGTCTAATGATACCATTAGGATTTTAGGCATCTATTTTGGCAGGAACCCGAATATAATACAAAATTGGAATGAACGAGTATCTAAGCTTAAGAGAATATTAGCAAATTGGAAGCGTTGTCATCTTTCAATCTTTGGTAGAGTGTTTGTTGTCAACAACTTGGCATTATCTGGGCTATGGTATACATCATCTGTTGTACACATGCCAAAACATGTAGAAAAGGAGGTTAATGAGTTGATATTGTCATTCATATGGGAAGAAAAGACTCATTTAGTTTCCCATCGTGTTCTCAATAATGCTAAGTTAGAAGGAGGACTTGATTTAATTGATATTAAAGTGAAATGTGTTTTTTTAAGGTTAAAATTTGTGAATGATTTTATTACATCAGATGAGATGTGGGCATGTGTTTCACGATCTCTCATGGAGAGAATTGTAGAACCATTTCTGGCGGAGCATGTTTTTGCCTCAAAGAAGCCACCTCCGAATAGCCAAATGATACCAGATGTGTTTAAAGATCAAGTTAAGGAGTTAGAAATATTTGACAGATATATGCCTCCACCTACGTGCTGGAAGGAAGTACCAGAACAGCAATTGTGGGGCAATAGTAATATATGTTATAACAATGCAGTACTTTATCTACCGTCCTTTGCAAAATATGGCATTCAACATTTATCTGATATGATACACCCTCAAACACGTAGATGGATTTCAATGCGAGAAGTAGCTAGAAAAACACATATGAGGCATATAAATGTCCAGCGGTTGCTAAATAAAATAAAACATGCTGTACCAATTGAATGGTTTCGTCTGCCAAATGTAAATAATAAGTTTGACTCCACAACCCGCATTAGTTCTTGATGATGAGATGTTAAAATACAAGATGAGATCCAAGGAATGGTACCATATTATGAGACGAAAACAAGTAACACCTCCCATAGCAATTAGGAGATGGGATGACTCAAGCTATAAACCATCCAGATGGAAAAATGTATGGAAAATCTTACATTCTCCATACATACCAAATATGGCTCGTGATTTATTGTGGCGATTACTACATCGACGGCTATGGGTGGGACACTTGACATACAAGTGCAATATTACGACTTCTGATAGGTGTTACTTATGTCAAACAGACGAGGAAACAATCGAGCATTTATTTGCGGAATGTCCAATATCGTCACAATTGTGGGACTATATCAGCCAAATCTTGGCAAAATATGGAGCGAAGCCCATTGTTCTAGACACGCATGTAGTCTTATTCAGAGAATTTGGATCAAGCGGTGTAAATATCATAAAGTCTGAAAGGACTATTTTAATAACAATAGTAACAATAGGTGTTTGGGCCATTTGGAAACATCGGTGTGCACAGACGAAAAATCCATCTATGGGCACTCACAATAGAGCAATAAAGGCAATATTTCGTTCATTGCTGCTGAATCATATTCCTTGCGAATATTTTAGATTAAAGCAGCATGGTAAAGAAAAAGTATTCAAGGACATATGGTGCAAAACAAACATAGTTTCAATAGAGTTGGGAGCTGTAAAATTAATGAGCCTGCACTAGCTTAAATCATTTAATTACTACAGCTGATTTATCTGTGTCTTTTAATTAATCTGTGTCATGTAATTCATTTTAGTCTGCACTTTGATAGTGTTATGTTTAATAATTCATGTTAACAAATAAACAGACTGGGGTAATTTAATAATCAATAGATAAAGTAAGTTGCCATTGAATTATAAAATTGTCCCACGTAATTTTAGGAATTTGCACAGAGTTTTATAGGGTTATTTGTTCCCGGGTAATTTACAAAACCTTACAACAAAGTAAATCAAAAATGGAAACAAGAGCGCCATCTATTTCCATCTATTTTTCTGTAATTTTCCTGCTGACTATATTTGTTATGCTAGCCAAATGCTACTACGGCCGCTGATCTTTAAAGACTCAGCCCACTGGCGTCAATGATTGACTTATTTGTCATTGATTGACGAGTCACTTTTCATTTGTTGAATAGTTGCACTCGCCACACGGGCCTACTACCACACATGGATTGAATGGTAATTTACAAAACCTTACAATAAAGTAAATTGAAAATGTAAACAAGAGCGCCATCTATGATTCTGAAATTTTTCTGCCGACTATATGTATTATACTACCCAAATGCTACTACGCCCGCTGATCTTTAGAGAATAAGCCCACTGGCGTCAATGATTGACTTATTTGTCATCGATTGACGAGGCACTTTTCATTTGTTGGATAGTTGCACTCGCCACACGGGTCTACTACTACACCTGGGTTGAATAGTAATGCCTTTGTTAAGTTTTGTTTTGCTATCGGAGCTTTATCAGCCTATTGTTTTGTATCTATACTGTTTAAGCCATATGTATTTATAGATTGTATTAATGCTCATTATTTATCATTGTTTCGGTGTAATATTAATCAAGATTACTAGTTCACCAGGTTTTTTTTCTGGGGGTTTGCAAGCCTTTTTAAAGGAGTTCCTCCGTGAAGTTTGTCCGACTGCGTCAGCGTCGGTATTTCAAAAAAAAAGAGAAAAAAAAAGTAGTAGTAGTAGTAGTAGTAGTAGTAGTAGTAGTAGTAGGAGTAGTATTAGTAGTAGCAGCAGCAGCAGCAACAACAACAGCAGCAGCAGTAGCAGTAGTAGTCGTAGCAGCAGCGGCAGCCGTGGTAGTAGTAGTAGTAGTAGTAGTAGTAGTAGTAGTAGTAGTAGTAGTAGTAGTAGTAGTAGTAGTAGTAGTAGTAGTAGTAGTAGTAGTAGTAGTAGTAGTATTCATTGAAAGCTGTGCTGAATTTGGCTCTGCTAATTCTGACGACTATTTTCGTCACCACTGCTCATTCTCACTTTATTTTTGTTTTGTTGGCTGCATATGCGTATTTAGTTGATTTTGGGTATTTTCTGTTTGTGTGTATTTCGTTGATGTTTGTCATATTCTGCGGCTGTAGTTTTGAATTTTCGAAAACTAGAGTCGCCGAGTAAGCTGTCATTGCCTTGCATTGGCAGGTCTCGTTTTGTTTTGTACATAAGTTTAGTTGAAATCTTGCCCGCCGTATCTACGTTATTACCAAGAACATTTAAACTCGGCGGGCTTGGTCTTCTATTCAGACGTCTCGCTTACCTGGCTAGCTAGCGCGCGGCGTACATGCATTTATATTCACTATAGCAGACAGGTGTACATTTCAATCTAGGTCAATGTGAACGCTCGCGTCAAGCGTGTCAAGCCGCTATAAGCAGCTACTAAGCCTTCGGCTTACCACTACATGTTTGAATGTTGGCGCTATTGATGTCTATCATGGCATAAAAGACACTGTGGGCGCTGGACCAAATGTATTAAAGGGGCTAATTAATATTAGCGGGAAATGTATGGCATTTAACCGTCAGTTCACAAGGAATTAAAGAACGGTTTTAGGAAGAGGACCTGATTGTCAATGGACAAGTGTGTAAAATCGAAGAGGTTGATTCGGATAAACTGATTGTGAAAGTGAAGGCGCCTCTCGAAATTCCGAATGAACGCATTACGGCAGAAATGGGAAAATATGGGCAACTTGTGAAAATTGAAAGAGAGACATACGCCTTCGATAGGACGCTTGCAAATGGTGTAAGACGAGTGTGGGTGGAGAAGATAGATAAACCAATTCCAGGCAAATTGTCTATTGATGGAAGCTTTTTCCTCCCTGTGTGGTATAGAGGCCAGGTTAAAGAATGTCGTATCTGCTCTAGTGCCGACCACCTAGCTAATACCTGTCCTTATAGAAATAAGTGCCTATTGTGTGGATCATCTGATCATTTTAAATCTCTATGTGATAAGAGATGAACTATGAATGATGTTAGTAGGCGTAATGTGGAAGAAGCCAGGGCTAGCTATATGACGCTAATGGCTGTATCTCTCAATTCCAGTGAAGTGCCCACTAGCAACAATGCGCCACACACCTATGCGCATGTTGTTAGTAGGGCTGCATGTCCCATTGATGGTAAGACTGTGGACTCCAATGTTAGTAAGATTGGAGGTTCCATTGTTACTAAGGTTGGAGATCCAGTTTTGGCAAAACATGTTGATGAGATTGAGGTTCTGGAGACAGGCACCTCTGCTACCCCTCCAGCAACAGCTAATGAAATAACCCGGGAAAATGATGATGCTGATGCTGTTGATGACTCACACGGTTTAGTACTGGACCAAACAAAATTTGCATCTCAGTCAATGGAAGTTGATGTACCATGTGATTTGTCACCACTAGCTGAATCTGATTTGGTAATAAAAGATTCTACACAGGTGGATGGACATGATACTAGTGCTGGTGGTCTTAAAAGAGTGATAGAAGACCTGAGCTCTGAGGCCGAGGATGGCGAAGATGAGGATTTTGCCGATGCCATCTCTGTTGCAGAGTCTGATACCACAACCCAAACACAGAAATCCCAGCAGCCTGATGAAATGGTGTTGTATGGCTCTGAGAAGGGCAAGGTTTAGGTTCCATATATAACACGTGTAGGCGTTCATGTAGGCGTTCGCTACAGGCACTTGCGCAGTGATTCTGATATTTCCCGGTATCAGCATCTGACCATTACTAATCTGACCAATTTATGACGAGTTTATTATGAAGATGGGCAAATGGGCCAAACGGGATAAGAATACTAAAAAGATAAAACCAAACTAGGCATTTTGGGTATTATTTATAGATTTGTAATCATAATGATAATTTGCTCACTCAATTGCTGTGGCTTGAATGATGGATTTAAGCAACGCATGTTGCTAGAGAAAGTATCTGATTTAAAAGCTGATATCGTCATGCTTCAGGAAACTAAGTTCCATAATGTTAAAGTACTAGAAGACTTCAAACAACTCTCTAAGGGTGAACATTTGTATTCCAATGCCACTGATTTAAATACAGGAGTGGCGATCTTGTTTTTACCGAGGTGTTTGAGTTTATTAAATACCATTTCAACTGAAGCTCATAGTAATGGCAGATGGGTCGTGGTGACTGTTGAAATGTATGGTTCAGCACTAAATTTGATGTCTATTTATGCCCCTGCATCCCATTCTCAACGAGGTGCATTTTATTCAGCTCTTTGCCCAGCAATTCATGATAGATCAGAAAATATTATTATTGGTGGAGATTTTAATTGTGTTTTAAATCCAGAGAAGGATAGGCGTTCGCTATCAATATACTCTGATACGTCTCATCGGGGTTTACAGGAAATATGTGACAGTGAGCACATTTTGGATAGTTATAGAGTTTTAAACCCTGAATGTTGTGAATATACAAGGGTAACAGCAAATGGTCAGACAGCCTCTCGGTTAGACAGGATTTATGTACAGAGAGAGCTAAAAGGGTTAATTTCGGATACTGGCATATATCCCGTATCTTTTTCTGATCATTGCTTAGTTTCCACTGTCTTAGATAATGCAGAATGGGTTACACGTGGTCCAGGTTTTTGGAAACTTAATATTTCCTTGCTGAATGATTTTGAGTACCATCGATGTATTGAAAGTTTCTGGCGTTTTAAGCTCCGCAACATATCAGAATTTGAAAGCTTGATTTTTTGGTGGAAAGATGTTAAACTAGGGTTTGCTAATATATCAAGGCAATATTCTATTCAAAAAGTAAGGAAAATGCAAAAGGAGGAGAGAAGGTTGATTCGTCTACAAACCTTAATTTTTCGCAAAGTTTCAAGCGGCGATATTCACTTGACTGAGGTTTTGATGGAGACCAGGTTAAAATTATCACAAATAGAAATGTACAGAGCAGAAGGCGCAAAAGTAAGATCAAGAGCCCAATTTTATTCTGAAGGTGAAAAACCGACAAAATATGTTTGTGGCCTAGAAAAGTCTAGAGGTGTGGAAAAGATAATTAGTGGCCTTGAAATAAATGGGCAAATTGTTAATTCAAATACAGATCTACTAGAAACTGTTCAGACATTTTATGAAAATTTATATAAGTCTGAAGAAATTGATGAAGAGTTGGCAGCTGAGTTACTTGCTAATATTAAGGAAACATTGATTCCTCCGTCGGCTGATATTTGTGATGAATATTTAACCTTAGAAAACCTGACTAAATCGCTTAAAACAATGAAGAATGGAAAATCGCCAGGGGGAGATGGCCTGCCTGTTGAGTTGTACGTTACTTTCTGGCATCTCATTGGTCCAAAATTCTTTGAGATTGTTAAAGGCATTTTCCATTAGGGAAAACTTCCGTTGACAATGTCTCAAGCACATGTACGTCTGCTATTTAAAAAGGGTGACCGGACTGGCATACGGAGGAATAATAGGCCAATTTCTCTCCTTGGAGTTGATTACAAGATTATTTCTAGAGCTCTTTCACTAAAACTAGGTCAGGTGCTGGGCGCCGTTATTAATCCTGTTCAGACATGTTCAATACCTGGTGGATCAATATTAACCAACGCTGTGCTTATTAGAGATCTGATTCAGTTAGTTGAAAAGGATAACATTCCAGGTGCCATTGTGGCATTAGATAATGAAAAGGCTTTCGATCGTTTGAAGTGGAAGTTTTTGTTGATGTCATTAAATCGATTCTGATTTGGGCCCAATTTTATTAAATGGATACGAATATTGTACAATGGCATTACTAGTAGATACCTTGTGAACAATTTTATAAGCCAGCCAGTTGTCTTAGAACGAGGGGTTCGACAAGGTTGCTCACTGTCAGCACTTTTATTTGTAATTTGTTTTGAAACCTTGGGAGCGACAATAAGAGAAGATATAAATTATCATGGACTGTGTATTCGTGGTCTTATGGCACCAGTGAAATTATCACAATATTCCGATGATACGACTAATTGTGTTGGCCAAAATAGTGATTTTAATCGTTTCCATCTTACTTTGGAGAATTTCCAAGGGCTCAAAATTAATAAAGAAAAATCGGTAGGTTTGTTTTTGGGTTCATGGAAAGATCGAGATGATCAGCCATTAGGCATCAATTGGTCCACTGACATAATACAGATCTTAGGCATTCATTTCAGTCAAACAAACCATGATTCCATTAATTAGACAAACTTGCTTTCTAAATGAGCAAGAAAGTTTTTCAATGGAAACATCGACGTCTGACTATTTTTGGCCTGGCAATAGTGATCAATAATTTGATATTATCACAACTTTGGTATATTGCTGCAGTTGTTAATATGCCCAAACATGTTGAAAAGGAAATTACCAAGATGATATTTGATTATTTGTGGGAGGGTAAAACACAACGTGTCTGTACTAATAATAAGCTTGATGCTGGGCTTTCCATTCCAGACCTAAGAATCAAATGCGTCTCTTTAAGGCTGAAATTATTAGCTGATTTACTTCATTCAGATAGTCAGTGGGCAAATGTGTCTAGATGCCTTATAGAAAGGTGTATTGAGCCATTTTCAGCCAAATCCTTTTTCTTGTCTTCTAAACCTCCACCGAATTACACACGAATTCCATCGGTTTTTTGGACATTAAAGCTGCTTTAGCTAAGTTTGTTCGCAAAGAAGATTCATCTCTTTGCTGGGAGCATGCCTCCAGCCAGTACTTATGGGGAATGATCATATTCTATATGAAGGCAGAGTTTTATATTACACTTCTTTTGCTAAGCATGGTATTCAAAATTTGTGTGATATTGTAGATGTGAAAACTCGAAAATGGAAATCACTATATGACATATCACGAGTAACATCTTTACGCCCAATTGACGTGCAGCGCCTTCTAAAACGGTTACAGGAAGCAATTCCGATGGAATGGTTTCTTTTCCCTAATGGGTCTGTGAATGATGCTTGCTCCAAGTTAATCCAAGTTAATCCTGGAAAGTACTGATGGACGTTTTTCATATACGTTAAGGAATACGGGGTGGTATAATATTTTGTTGCTGCAGAATATTACTATTCCAAAGGCTGTAGCTGCATGAGAAAGGACTGAACATTCTCCCCTGAGTTGGGATGTGGTTTCGAAAAATATCCATTCACCACACATACCTAATCGAGCAAGGGATGTTGTCTGGCGATTGCTTCATAGAAAATTATGGGTGGGCCCCCTCCTCAAGAAAGTTGGCATAGCAAATAATGACCACTGTCTATTTTGTACACCCACTGGGGAAACCATTATCCATTTGTTTACAGGGTGTGTGCCCGTCTAACAATTTTGGATGTACATTGTACAGATATTTAGGAAAGTTGTTACAGTTGATATCACCATAATCCAAGATGCAATTCTATTTCATGAATTAGACGCTTATAATCTGACTAATAATGCAAAGAAGATATTGTTATTTTGTTTGAGTGTGGCGGTCTGGGCAATTTAGAAGCATCGGTGTACGATAGTTAGTGACTCATATACAGGGTTTAACTCCAGCAGTTTTGAAAAATTGAAGTGCGCTTTTCGTGCCTTGTATTGCCTTAAATGTGAATTTCATGATGCAGTGACTAAAAATAGACTTCACTCTTTTGAAGTTATTTGGTGCTCTGGTGATTTGATTTCCATTGTTTCGACAAATTTGATTATTTATTATCCACCGTAATTGGCCTCTGGAGTGATTTATTAAATAATATACATGTATGTGTGCGCTTGGATCTGTGATTTTGTTTCAAATTACTTTGTTTTGATGTTTTCTATATTTAAAAGCTAACTATATATTTTTAATTATTATTTTTAAAGCAGATGCAACATGGTTTTAGATTGTTACTATGTGAAACAGCAGCATTTACTTCACGCAGCAACAGCTCCAACACGCGCATGCACTCTAAAACTCTGCTAATCAGATTGAGATGAAAATTGCGAGTGTTTGCTCTGAAAGGGTTAAAGGTTATCCCTAAATTTAGGTGGTCGTTTGAACAGGTTAACCCATTTTGTTTTTGGCAATGTTAATAAACAATCCAACATTTTTTATTAATAAAGTTTGTTCCGGGTAATTTTAGAATCTGAATCCAAAGGTAAATTGCTTTCGACTAAAATAAATCTAACATTCAATGTACTGCTTCCTAATAATAGATTGGAAATACTTAGCATGTATACATAATTGTGTTTGTCCCGGGATAATTATGGAATCTCTTTTTCTAAGTAAATTGTATTGTTTGAAATCGTTTGTTAAGTTTCAACCCTCTTCAACTATGTATATTACATTGTCGCTTCACTGAGCTCAGTGTAATATTTTAGCGTTTACTTTTTATAGATTATCCTGCGGGGCATTGATTATTGATTAATTTGTTCCCGATTAACTGTGTGTGTGTTAAATACGTACGATCGCTGTGTTTGTTTCACAGCCTATGCTCGCGTGAGCTTTTATAATTTTAATGGAATGTTGTTGAGCTAGTTACTTGGAATTTTTAAAGGGACAAATGTAGCTGTTTTGAATTTTTAAATTAATCGTTTGCCCACCATATATTTATTGTTTATTTATACACATGACTGATATAATCGTTTGTTCTCTTTGATTTATGCTATGTTTAATGTTCTTTCAGTCAG
>CM067361.1:31121732-31126732 GCA_034401795.1 Chaetoderma sp. LZ-2023a | reverse complement strand
TTACGCTTGCCTATGCGTGCGTAGCTGCTCCGTGACGTCATACTCCATGCCTAAATTCTGACTTACCAAGAATGGTGTAACGGTCCAAGAGAAGATGATAAAAGCGAGTAGGAGATAAATCTTTCTGATACATGACAGCTCGTTCTTCCGTATAACATTGACCTTCTCTTTGAAAGAAAGCTCCCAAGTATACAGCTTTAGTACCTGAAAACATATTATCCCAGTGAACCTGATTTCCCGCCCAAATATGACACATCATTTACAATATACGAAACATTGTGCTCGATAATTTGAAATGAATTTGACCGGGACATGTTGCTGCCCATGGCAGCAATATCTCCCAAGCAAGTTAGCTTCAAAATAACGAAAGGCTTCTCTGCATGCTTGTTTTAAACACGACACTTCAGAGTTCGAATTTTTAAACACAGAAAAATAAAATAACAGTATATGTGTTTGGTTTTGTCTACAGTAGGCATTGCCTATAAACAGTCATAGATAGACCAGAAATTGGCATGCTTTTATGTATCGTAGACATTGCATATATACCAAGTCGTATTGTCTGTACATGTATTCATATGAAGCAGATATGCAAATGTTGGAAAGACTAATAGATTCGTCTTACAGATTTGACTTTCCCTATGACAATACATTTCCATAAAGAGGCAGCATTGTATAGTGCTAAGTGGGAGGATGAGAGATGATACAGTTTTGGTGTTATTCAAGAATACTGGATCCTTCAATTAGTTTGAAAAGATAATATTTTATCACATCATCAAATAATTTCAGCCCATTTAATAGTAACAGGTATAACCTAGTTCGAGTGATTGTTAGCGTGGGATAGTACCACTTGCTAAATCACCTACAATGTGATAAATGTCTACTTGATTGATAATGGTGATATTAAATGGGACCTCGTTTGAGATCCTCTATATATCTTCATACCTTAATCCCATTCAAGATTTCGTTTATCAGCTTAATTCTCTGATCTTTGAATTCCATCTGTGCCTCCTGGAGAACCGACATCTTAGTCAAGATGATTCCGTTGACAGGAAATAGGATTATAACAATAGCCAAGCCAGCGAAAACCGACCAACCGATCTCGAAATATAGAAAGATGACTGCTATAACAAGCTGAAGTGGACCGGACCACAGTGCCCAGCTGTACTGGAGGAAGTCCAAGAAATTCTGGGAATCCACACTCATTAAGTTGACAATCTCACCAACTGTAGACTCTTTTCTTGACAGAGGTGTAACGGTTAGAGCCTGTTGTATTGAAATAAAGGTAACGTGTATGCATTACCTGCATTACCTCTTTGCAATGGTTTCTTGCCATATTCGGCAGGCAACTATATGTCTAACGACTGCCGTTAACCTAACACATACGGTAACTTGGCGTCTCTGTGTACAGAGAAGCCGTGCTAGAGCGTTCAAACTCAACCGATTATATAACCGCAAACAAAGTCCGAAACCTAACCACGACTCTCTCTCTCTCTCACACACACACACACACACACACACACATGCGCGCGCACACACACACGCACGCACACACACACACACACACACACACACACACACCCACCCACACACACACACACACACACACACACACACACACACACACACACACACACACACAGAGACACACGCACACACACACACAAATTGTATGACACGATCTGTCACTCAGGTATCTGATGCCATAATCAAATGTATGACTAAAGTATTGCTAGTTGACGTCACAATGAAATGGTGTAGGTGAATCAGCAAAGTTGGAATAAGCCGGCATGAACGTGTTTGAATCGTATGTCTTCTTTTAATCCACAATTTACTAAACAGAGGCAGCAGCAGCCCCGAGTCAAGTTAGTTCAAACTAAGCAACCATGAAAATTTGGTTCCGGAAATTAAGTGGGATCGTTTCAAATTGATTCCAACCCGCGCAAATCGCGTGGGGCGGGTGGGTGGGTTTGTGTGACTTAGCTACAGATGTGCAAAGCATAGCCAGAAATGGGCCAGTATAGTCCAGCACATAACTCTATCGAATAGCCATCAGAATAGATATAATTCGAAACCTACATTTAATTGTAGGTATGTAGCAACCCCTTCTTTAACCATCGCCACCCTCCTTGCTCTACACACAACCAGGTGTCTCCTGCATGTTCTTCTAGCGCAAATATCAGTATTGTTTATGTGATTGTTGGTAAATTAAGAAAAAAATTGGATTATACATTATCATATCAAAACATGGTTTGACATATCAGCGTCTCGATAGCCATTAGCGATTTTTATCAAATAATCAAGTGGACAATTTCAAAATCAGAAAAACCGTCCGTATCCAGGAATATGTCATTGTCCCTAAGTTAACCAAATGTGCTGACACAATTCTGTCACGAAAGGCGTGCAAGTATGGTACATATGGTCAGATAATACTGCCGTAAATGTGTTCATTATATTTATAAACAGTCATGCTTAGAGTGTAGGGAATAGTTTTTAAAATTTTATATGTAACCCCTTAATGGCTAAATTTGGTCCGGAAGACGACATATTTCCTTATTGAATATCGATTTGCAGGCCAAGAGAATACTATTTGTGAAAGATTACCACTGGAATGACTGGCTCAGATATCGATCCAGTCATTCTAGTGGTAATTGTTCAAACATTGTATTCTCCTGCCTGGTCTGCAGATGGGCATTCCGCAAAATAAATACAGAGGCCGCTTTTGGTAGGATTCGCCATAAAACGCGTTAAGATGTTATCAGCTTTACACTTCTTATCTGGGAAGTCATGTTCGAACGGATGATATACAACATAGATAGATGCATTACTAATTGACTTTATTCACATACTTTAAAAAAACCCAGGATTGTTCTCGTAGTGTCATTACCGCCCACAATCTGTAGGAGAAAGCCGTTACTACTTTAGAATATGGATATGTATGTGTCCATGTCGGTTTGTTATTAGGTTTGTTTCTCTGTCCGGAGCTACTTATCCCAAATGCCAGATTGAATATGCTGTACGTATGATGGTCTGTAGCGTCAGGCTGCTCTCATTAGATGGACAGCACAATGGATGAATCTAATCTGCCACTCAAGTATATAACGTCACAATCAATTATGCACCATGTTGGCTGGTGTCACAACAAAAATACGTAATGATTAACATTTATAAGTCTGTCATGAACACTTACTAGTCGGTCAAGTACAGGAAGTGAATGTCTTTACAATTTAATAAGCATTGTTTTGAATATTTTGAAACTAATTTGACTGCAACAGCGCCAGGTCAAATTAGTTTCAAAATAATCAACAGCGTATCTGTATAGTTAACATTATATGGGGCTTCCGGGATCGATCGATCGCGACACGGGCAAAGTGTGGGAGGAACATAACTGGAAATGGGTGTGGCATAGCTAAAGGTGGATCCATCCAGTGAGTGTAACAACGCACGTATGCAACATACCTTTCTATAAATAGCTGCAATGATAGCTGTTCGAATCCTCATACCGACTCTACAGCTACGGTACATGCTTTGATGGTTACACAAGGATTGCGTTACTGAGACGCAGACAACACCAGCTGAGTACAGGTAACCTTTCCAACTCTGTTCTGACAGGTTAGTGGTGTGGTTTATTAGTACTCTGTTACGGAAAATGTAATAACAATCACACAAATTAAGAAATATAGGTAAATAATTCATTATTAATACATCGGTGTTACTACTACTACTACTACTACTACTACTGCTGCTACTGCTGCTACTGCTGCTACTGCTGCTGCTGCTGCTACTGCTGCTACTGCTGCTACTGCTGCTGCTGCTGCTGCTGCTGCTGCTACTGCTACTGCTACTACTACTACTACTACTACTACTACTACTCGTGACTACTACTCGTGACTACTACTATTACTACTACTACTACTACTACTACTACTACTACTACTACTACTACTACTACTACTACTACTACTCGTGACTACTACTACTACTACTACTACTACTACTACTACTACTACTACTACTACTACTACTACTACTACTACTACTACTACTACTAATACTACTAATACTACTAATACTACTACTCATGACTACTACTACTACTACTACTACTACTACTACTACTACTACTACTACTACTACTACTACTACTACTACTACTAATAATAATAATAATAATAATGACAATGATATTACTACTTTTTTTTATTTCTTTTGAAAACCCGACGCTGACGCAGTCTGTCACATTTCACGGAGGAACCCCTTTAAAAAATCCTTGCAAACCCCCATAAAAAATCGGGTGAAATAGCAGGCTTTATTAAAAGTATATGAATAGCAATACAAACTTAACATATCAAAACAGTGCAAGCTAAAATACGCTATTACCATATACCACAACCATGGCATAACTACATAGAAAACAAACTTAGTAAAGAGCTGATAACATAACATAATTCAACAAAGCCATTAGTATTTGCACACCTTGTAGTAGTCAGTCCACTGTGTAAACAGATGGTCTATCGTTTCCTCCTCAGTATTACATAATACGCACCGGTCTGTACTTGTTATTTTGCACATATATGTCAGATGGCAGACCCATAGCCTGCGATGGAGTAATCGCCATGACAGGTCCCGTGCGTTTTCTGGTAGGCAAGGTACATGTATTGTTTTCTACGCAATTTTCCAGTTCTTTGGCGTGCATCCTAACTGTTCCAATGCCTAACTGCAATAGGAGGCTGTCTCCGCATTTGCATTATAATTCCATATCAGCCTCTAGATGCCATGTTGTATTTTATATGCTCTGACTTAAATACTAATGTTGGTTGCAACATATCTCTGTTGCCACGTGCTTTCGGTAATTGTAACCATTCACCAGGTATTGCATTCTTTATTCTAATAAATTAATAATAATGATGATGATGAATTACAAATTAAGCACACCGCCTACTATGTAATATATAATTTTCCCCATATGTCACTGTATGACCTGGGAGTAATAAAGACACTTG
>CM067361.1:31096732-31116732 GCA_034401795.1 Chaetoderma sp. LZ-2023a | reverse complement strand
TTGGAACTAATTTGACTGGACGTTGTTGCTTATGGCAGCAACAGCGTCCAGGCAAATCAGTTTCAAAATATTCAAAAGCAGGTGTATTAAATAGGAGAGCCATAGGACAGGGTACTACGTTACTGCGGTACTTAATACAATTTATAACTTCATATCAATTGTTTCACAAAGTAGCATCGCTATAGCATAAGCAGTTCATCACGATTGATAGTGTGATGTATTACCTTTCTATACATGTTCTTCCTGATCCGAAGGCCTTAACCGTTGCGCTACAATATTATGTTTAAGTCACTGTGGTATGTCAAAAGTTGACATATATTAGCGTGACCCGTGGGTCTACCGTATCCTGGTACTGGCTGTAGAAATCAACTTAAAAATTTCAAATTTTCTCAAGCTAAAATGATGTCTCAGTACTTATGAAATTCAACATGCAGCTGCCATATAGTTATATTTTAGCTGAGAATCTCTTTAGTCGCATGGATTAAATATAACTTTAAAGATTGGCCCCTCTAAGCATCGACAGGATTTAGGGATGCCGGCCATTTTGAAGCCCGAAACCCGCATTGCGAGGACAGATATATATTGCATAGAATAACCGCTGATCCAATTTATAATAGAAAAAACATTGGTAGGCATAGATAATCGTTATATTTATTGCAGTATGTATTTTTCCCATATCACCCTATCAAACACAATTTCATAATATTCAACAGTTTGCCTGTATAGTTTTCTGGAAATTGAAATACAGAGAGTGCAAGGATCGATTGATCCTAACAGGGGAACAGCGTGGATGGAGCTTAGCATGAAATGGCCGGCCATAGCTAAAACTTGATTCCTTAATTGCGTTTAATATCCGCCCGCCTCGCTTGTTTGGCAGGAATACCCAACACTACAAGTCCCATATATAGCTAAGAATATACAGCTCGTGAAAGGCATTACGTAGTTGTAAGACTACTGTGCAACGCAATTCAACTTTCCAGATTATCCATCCACCATCTGATCTCGTATGACGTCATAATCAGCTCAGTGCGTGTATGATGCCGTCACAATCATTACGTCACAAAGAGTTCCATATACGCCTTCATCAAATCTCAAATGATCCGACACGTTGTATAAATTGTATGACTTTGTAATTCTTTGCTCTTTAATAAACATGTTGTTGAATATTTTGAAACTAATTTGACTGGGCGCTGCTGCTGCCTTTGGCAGCAACAGCACCCAGTCAAATTAGTTTCAAAATATTCAACAGCTCACCTGTGCCGTCTTTTGAAAATTAATAGTCAGGGTGTTCAGAGATCGATCGATCCCAACACGAGTAAGCTGTGGGTGGAACTTAGCTAGAGATGGGCGGGACATAGTTAAAACCAGAAAGGTCCATTGAGACAACAAACAGGTTTCTAATGAAAGTGTGTCTAAGCAACTTCGTCTTAGGATTACTGGAGAACTCGGTTCGCGCCTTAGCTGTGCACCATCTGGCTGTCGCTGGAAACATGGGCAATCTCCTTACCTCCTATCCTCTCCCTACCCAGGAGTATAAATGGGTACCCGTTTACAAGCTGGTGAAACTAGTGTGTGTTGTAATCTTTAAGGCGTTTATTTGCTAGTTCCCAATGATAGGGTCTAGACTCAGGAAACTGGTGAAACTACCAATAATAAACTGAAATACACCTAGCCTAGATATGTCTTGAATGGGACCTGGAATCAGGACTTAGATAGATGCAAGGGACCTGGAATCAGGAATTAGATAGATGCCAGAGACCTTGAATCAGGAATTAGATAGATGCCAGGGACCTTGAATCAGGGACTCGTTAGATGCCAGGGACCTGGAATCAGGGACTCGATAGACGCAAATCAAACCAATAACTTCTTTGTCTCAGTCATTAAAGTGCCTCTGATTTATTGGCTAAAGCATTGCCAGATAGAGGCTTCCAATCGAGATCCCATTTAATATGCAGCGGCAGTTTCGAATCGAATTAATTTGAAAATAATCGGCAAAATATGTTTTCCAATAGTGTGTCTTGTTGGTCTATGACGATAAAGGAGTGAGCCATTACCGTGTCATCCAGGCAAATGTCAGCTGCGAAACAGATGAGGCTAGTGTCTCTGGACAGGGACGCTGATAAAGGAAATATGAAATTAAAATAAGTTACATAAACATAGCTCTATGTCTGTTCGTTTTTGCTGTTGTTATTGGTGTTGTTGTCGTCGTCGTCGTCGTCACCGCCGCCGTCATCGTCGTCGTCGTCGTCGTAGTCGTAGTCGTCGTGGTCGTCGTCGTCGTTGTCGTGGTTCTTCTTCTTTTTCTTCTTCTTCTTCTTCTTCTTCTTCTTTGAGAAAAGACGTGTTTTAGAAGAGCTCTCAGTTTAGTCCGTTTGTTGACTGTTTATAATTGTCAGTTGTGTTTACTTTTTGTCTTTCTTATGCGCTAACGTGTATGTGCTTGTATTTGTGTTCATAACTTTGTGTTTTATTACTGTGTTCATCCATAATTTGATTTTTTTTTCTGGTTTTCGTAACTCTATATATATACTTGTAAGACTTATAGCGCCATTAACATAGGGTAGTCGGCTTCTTGGCCGAAGTGGACGCTTGATTAGGCTATTGTGTTTAGACAATTCAATTTCAATTCAATTCAATTTATTGCGTAAAAACCATACAGTATGGTGTCTGCATACATCATATACAATATATACAATAAAAAACATAATATACACACGCATTAACAATATATACACACTATAACAGTCAGGATATCTACAAAACAGCAGGACATGTGGAAAGATACAATGTTTTAAGTTATGGTCACAGAGGCTTATCAGAATGCATGGGATCAATAGTTGTAGAATGTTGTTTTATCGCACATGCATGGACAAAGGGTAGCACCAGTTCAGAGATTTATGTATCGTTGTTATAGCAAGACATCAGGAACACAAACTTCTCATCATCAATTAATGATGGGAAGTTGCAAAAAGAGCCGAGTGAAGAGGTTCTGTCTTTCATTGTCATAAGCAGAACAATGCAGAATAAAGTGCCTCTCGTCTTCAATACACTCTGATACGCACAGCTTGTATATCCTGCGTTCAAGTGGTACCTTTTGGTGTCTTCCGACAATGGCCAGACAGGTTAGTTATGCGGAGATCCTGAGAGAGACTCGAGGTGACCCCGTCACCACCCCTGCTTTAGATTACGAACCATTCGCGGGTATTGATAGGAAACACGCTGTACGCGTTGATAGTCTAGCTGGTGTTGCGGTAGAGGCCTACGTGAAAGGCGCCGCCACCGTCGTAAAGCCGGAGAATAGTGTAGCTGCTTCACGAATTAAAGGAGGAATACCGGTTTATGTCAAAACAGAGCAACAAGTCAATATACTGTGACTTGACGGCATAAACGTAGGTGGCTGCTACCACAATGTGTATTCCTTGGAGAATGAGCCGACGAGATTAATTATATCTAATGTCGCACCCTACATCCGGAACTGTGTTATTAAACAAGCGTTGGAAAGCCAAGGAAAGGTGCTCGGAAATTGCCGACCAATACCTTTTGGCTGCAAGTCACCAGAGCTAAGACATGTGAAAGGATCCAGATTGTAATGGAAACGTCCCCATTACCGGAGTTTCTGGACATCCCTTACATAGGAAGGTCCCATAGACTATTTATAAGTAAGGACGAGATTGTATGTTTTAAATGTGCATGGAAAGGACATCTTCAACGCCTTTGCACATTGAATGACATTCACGACAATTCGGTGGGCCATGATAACTTTAACAACAATGTTGCGGACGAGCCGGTCAACAGTAAAATCGTGACATCATACCGAATTCCGATCGTGTGCTAAATGATAACAATTTTCCACTAACACTGTCACAAGGAAACAATACACCAGTTGATAAAGCCAGTAAATCGTCACCTAAGAAATCACCTCAGAATAAACGTCGTAAGACTCAGTTTTCCAATCGTTATCGCGTCTTCAGCGATGATTTAATTGTCACTGATCCTGAAACCGATAATGAGGCGGACATTACCAGTGCACCGTCGGATAATTCCCCTGTTGTAGATGATGCTACTTCAATGGACCTGGCTACTCAGAAAAACTCAGCTCTGTTCACAGATGAACCTGGTAATTCCAATACGGCAGCCAATGGGGACTCTGCTCTCACTTTCATTCAAATTCACCGTGAATCGGAATTACACGACCCTGTTCTATTATCTGACGAGGGCTGTGTAGCTATAACAACTGTTATGTCGACACAAGAAATCCTAAGTGAACTCCATGTAAATATCTCCTTGGCGAAAGCAACCAATGTTAACAATGCATCTATAATTTTCAAACCTGGATATGATCCTTGTGATTCGGACAGGCTTGGAATAGAAGCAGGTGGTATGCCGCCTTTATCACAGGGTGAACTGCTGGACGAGGACACCAGCGACGCTGACAGCATGTCTATTGGTTCAGAACTTTCGGACATGACAGATTTTATTGATTCAAGGGAGGTAATGCCCTCTCTTGAAGATGTGAAACTATTCATAGAAAGTGTAAAATATAGTAAAAAGGTAATAGATAAATGCAAAGCCTTTCAACCCAACTTAAAAGTATTGATACATCGGCTGATACGATTGAAGAAACAATATGGCTAAGAATCTGCGTTCATGTCTCGTGTCACCAAAATAGTCACTAAGATACACCGTAGCTTACGGAATTAATTGTATCCACCTATGGTCAATCTAGTAACGAACCTGAATATAGTTTCTTTTCTACACCAAACAATTAATGGTATCTTTGTTCTAAGATGTATTCAATTATTTTTAATTATGACTTCCCTCTCAATTGTTACACTAAATACGAGTAGTTGTCGTGACTCTTTTAAAAGATTTCGTATTTTTAATGAACTTCGCAAAGATTTATTTGCCGATATTGTGTTTCTCCAGGATACTCACACAATTCAGCCGGATGAGTCGCAATGGCAACTTATATGGAGAGGCCAAGCTGTCTTTTCACATTTTAATACAAATATAGCTGGTGTTGCTATAATATTTAAACCCAAGTTAAATGTAAATATCATTCATTGAAACGATCACAGTTGCCCAGGGAAGAATCTTACATGTCACAGCAAACATACATGACACCTATTTTTATTTGATTAATGTTTACAATCCCACAGATTCTCATGACAAATTGAAATGCATAGATATGCTAAAAACTCATATGTCCACATTGTCCGAACCATATCCTATAATATTAGGTGGTGATTGTAACTGTACATTTGATTGTGAGTTAGATAGAACATCAGCAACAGAACCACACCCTCCAGCTGGGATGCGCTTAAATCTTTAATTACAACCAATAGCCTTACTGATGCATATCGCTGCCTCTATCCACAATCTGAACTTTTCACCTGGCACAGGTCCGATGGGCCTGCATCCAGACTTGATCGTTTTTTACAATCATAGTAATTTTAGACAGTTTTTAAGCAGTTGTTCCATAATTCCCTGCACCAATTCTGACCGTGATTATGCTAAAGCAATATTTCAGCTTAAAGGTGTAAAACGGAAAAGCGCATATTGGTGCATGAATACCGCTGTGCTGAGTGAAAGAAACTATGTGCTTTTAATTAATGATTTCTGGCATGGTTGGCAAGGAAAGAAATGTTATTTTGATTGTCTACATGATTGATGGGAATTTGCCAAAAGCCTATATGTATTTTATCACAGCGTTATTCCCGAGATCGAGCTGTCCTTTTCCGTGAGCGACAATCAGACTTACAAGCTGAAATTGATCAGTTATCGGCCAAAATTCTAAAAACAAATGAATTATTAGAGGTAATTAAGCAAAAGCAATCTGAATTAACAACTCTCCTCAAAGAGCAAAATAGGGGTGCATGGACTCGACAGCGATTCCAGCATATAAATGAATCAGATAGACCTACTACATATTTTTTTACTCTTGAGAGTAAACATGTGATGAATACAACTATTTCAACCGGTGAAATGGTTAATTCTGATACGGATATTCTGAGCCACGCCTCTGATTGCTATGGTGAATTATATGCGAAGTCCAGCTCATGCAAAGTGTCTGAAAACCTGCTTTTATCACATCTTCCTAATCTAAGTGAGCTTTCCAAAATTGAGTTAGATCGGGCCCTGAGTTTACCAGAGCTTACTGATGTTGTTAACAATCTCAATAACAACAAAGCTCCTGGAATTGATGGACTGCCATCGGAATTTTCTAAAACCTTTTGGGAACCTATCGGTTCTGATCTTCTTGATGTTTTAATGAATCAATTGAAGACATGTTATTACCTACTTCATGTAGGCGAGCGGTTGTGACATTATTACCTAAAAAGGTGATTTAACCTATTTAAAAGAACTGGAGACCTGTATAACTTTTATGTGTAGATTTGAACATATTTTCCAAGGCCTTGTATAATCGTATACGTACAGTACTCGCTGAAATTATTCACATAAACCAAAGCAATTGTGTACCAGGATGTAAGATCTCCAATAACATTAGGTTGATAACAGACATCGTCGAGTATTCAAATTTCATGTCGTTTCCTCTTGGCATTGTATGCCTAGACCAAGAGAAGTCGTTTGATAGGGTAATTCACTGGTTTTCATTGAGCACCTTGCGCGCATTTGGCTTTGGTGAATTTTTGTTAAATGGATTCAGCTTCTTTACAATGACAGTTCGTGTTTACTGAAAATAAATAATTTGTTATCTATGCCTGTTTCTTTTAACCGTGGTATCAGACAGGGTTGCTCCCTATCAGGCGCTTTGTACAGTATCTGTATCGAACCATTGTTAGCTGAGATGCGCTCAAATAACGGACTGAAGGGGGTGGCCCTGCCTGTTTTCCCCCTATGAAAGGGTTGCTTGCTCAGCTTATGCTGATGATATAACTGCCCTGTGTACGTGTAATGATGATTTTGTTAAATTGCGAGATTGGATACATGTATATGAGTCTGCTTCCAACACGAAAATTAACCACTCAAAGACAGAAGGCTTTTGGTTTGGTTCGTGGAAAGGGTGTATTGACGAGCCTTCGGGGTTAAAATGGAATAGCAATGGATTACAGATTATCGGTATTTATATTGGCAATTCTTTGTATTTTTGCAAATAAAATTGGGAAAATCTTGAAAATGAAATCAGCACAAAGCTTCTTAACTGCCTCCCGTTATCAAAGGCTCTATCGTTTAGAGGTAGGATTACTATTACTAATCTGCTTGCTGCTTGAAGCTTGGCATAGGTTAGCTGTTATCGATGTCCCTGGTAATATTTTAAATGCTATTCAAAAACTGTTAATTAACTTCCTCCGGTCTGGAAAGCACTGGCTTCCCAAAGAGTTGCTCAAGGACTCGTGCATTTAGAATCTAGGATACGGACATTCCGTATTCAGTATGCACAATCCTTTATGAACTATTTTTCATCCGTGTTTCAGCTTTAGCAGATACTTTCTCAAACAGAGACATAACCTAAATTACGATTATCAGATTTTCTCTATTTAATTGGATGTAAAGGTGATTCGTAATATACCTATCTTTTATAAGAGTGTGCTCAATTCCTGGTTTTTCTTCAATGTTATGAGAACATCGCATCCAAGCTGTAAAATCGATGTTATAAATGAACAACTGTTCCTGAATCCTTTGAATAAGAATGTCTCCACTGGATTTACATTTTGCTACGAAGATTCTATAAGTGCGAATGCTACCATTCCAGCTGATATTTTGTTAAAGGATACACAAATTGCACTCGAAGACTTATTCCTTAAAATGGGCAACAGGTCTCGACGATTGCTTCATATAAACTTGAACACTCTATGGGATAGCATACCCAATGAATGGTTTGAACTATTAGATCGACCTACTGACATTCCCAGGTCAGTATACAATTATGAATTACCATGCAATATTAATGATGACTCGGTTTTTAATGTATCAATACCATCTCTTTGCAAGAAGAAACTGTGCAAGATGTCTTTATTAAAATGTTACTCAACGATTTCCCACAATACCAAAAGTAATATATGGAGAGATCTACTTTCTCTAAATATTGATTTTACAGATAATTGTCTCTGTTTTTATGAATATCCGTGTACATACTACGAATGAGATTTGTCATGGAAGGTTTTCCATGGGACACTCAACACTGGAGTTTTTCTATATAACGCCGGATATAGTATTAATGATAAATGTGCTTACTGTGGCGATCGTGAAGATGTAACACATCTTTTTATAACATGTTCACGTCTCCAACCACTTTAGTGTGTTGTTAGACGAGCAGTTCTATTTTTAACACTGGCTGATGAATTTAAGCCTGAGAATTATGTCAAAGGCTTTCTATGCCCCCATTGTTCGTCTAAATCTGCACGTAAAAGTAGACATCGTATATGCAATTGGATCATGTCAAACGATAAAATAGCTACCTATGTAACGCGACAACGTCTAATGGATGGCAATGGTCTGACGGACGCCCTTCGAGAATGTATGTCTCGAATGCGAGCTCGTGTGACTATTGCATTTAAAAACCACCAGCAAAATGGGTCACTAGAAAACTTTAACAATTTTTGGGCAATTGACCACTTCGTCTGTAGTACTGAAGACGGTATTTAAACATGTAATGGTATTTAGTAATACCTTTCAGTATTATTTTGTCCACTTTCATCATTTTACATTTTAATTACTGATGACTGATGATTTTGATGACTAATTCCCATTGATTTTTTTATACGGATTAGATTGTTGATTTTACAAAATTGACGTAGATCTGTGATATATTGACATATTTGTTATTCTTCATAAATACAATGTTTATTTAAATGATACTCAGACTGATTCAGAAATATATTTATATTGTCTATGACGTTTTTTTTTAAAATAATTTATAAGTGATGTATTAAATTAAAGCGGTTTTTGTATGAATCCAAAATAAAGTACATGAAAAGTCTTCTTCTTCTTCTTCTTTTTCTTCTTCTTTCTTTCTTTTCGTCGTCGCCGTCATCGTCGTCGCCGTCGTCGTCTTCGTCGTCGTCGTCGTCGTCGCTGCTGCTGTTGATGCTGCTGATGCTGCTGATGCTGCTGCTGCTGCTGCTGCTTATTAATGACTTAGCTGGGATTAGTATAGGAACGATGAGTGCAGCAATGATTAAAGTGATAATAGTATAACTATTATTATGTTACATACCTTTTCAGCAAGCGGATCTCCTGGCGCTATTTCAGCAAAACAGCTCATGATAAATAGTGCCAGGACAAATGCGCAGTCGATGTAAAACAAGATAAATTTGAAGAGATCTGTATCATATTCCTGAAGAATAACAGAAATTGAGAGTGAGTAAGTGAAGGCGTCGTAAAGGCGCATATTCACATCAGAATGCTTAAAACAGATATTGTTGAAAATTGTAAATTTGCGCAGGCTTAAATCGAATACG
Organism: Chaetoderma sp. LZ-2023a; assembly: GCA_034401795.1. NCBI lineage: Eukaryota > Metazoa > Mollusca > Caudofoveata > Chaetodermatida > Chaetodermatidae > Chaetoderma > Chaetoderma sp. LZ-2023a. The sequence continues at coordinate 31,107,310 of CM067361.1, read as the reverse complement.
CCAATCCAAGTGTGATGAATCTAGATGGGTATTTTAGTAACCGGCCCTTAAATATATAAACATACACCTATCAGCGCATCTTTCCCCTGGAGAGGTAATATGAAACTTAGGTACGGGCCATGGGGCCTAGAGCAGTTTACTATTTTTAAAAACGTGGGGATTGATACCTTCAGGCACGCAAATATAGTGTGCTTATAATTCAGGAAGCGACTCTAATAATGGACCTTTCCAGAGTGATGCCGTGATATGACGTCATAATCAGCTACGCAGCGTGTAAGATGACGTCATGATCATTATGCCATAGATGATACTATACGGTCCATCTTTAATTCGTAAAAGTTCGGCATGTTGTAAGACTTGTATATCTCTACTCTTTAATAAACATGCTGGTGAATATTTTGAAAGTAATTTGACTGGGCGCTGTTGCTGCCATAGGCTTACCTGTATCATCGGATTATTGGTTTTCGAGGCTACTCATGGCAGTAACTGGGAGATGTCGGTGGACGCAAAAACTGGATTGATTTGTATAATTTCCTTACGAGGTATCAGTATTTTTATCATGGGTAAAATGTATTGGTGAAAATACATGTTTTTCAATATACTCACATCAAAATGCATAAATTAATCACTTGTACTACGCGCATATTTTTAAAATTTACACATGTGGTGCAACAATACGGTAAGTATTTAATGACACATGAGTTGTTGCCATCGCCCAAAGCGAAGCGGTCGTGAGAAAGTCAAAGGTCCGTACCCTCGAAATCGCATGACCCTCGAAAACACCTTACTGGATGATATAGTTTTTTGGAAATCGATAGTCTGGGATTTCAGAGATCGATCGCTCCCAACATGAAAGAGCTGTGGGTGGAGCTTAGCTAGAGTTGGGCGTGGCATAGCTAAAATGGAAAGGCCCATTGTGTATTATCAAGCCCAGTTTTGGAGTTTTGACCACTAACAGATAACAACATAGTATAGAAATCTGGGTTTAAGTTGTTAAGAATTCGACACTTTATCAAGGTGGTGGTGGTGGTGGTTGTTGTTGTTGTTGTTGTTGTTGTTGTTATTGTTGATGTTGTTGTTGTTGTTGTTACATTCACCTACATGACAATCTTATACAATGATACGAATTTCTTCTATGAAGCTAGTAGTGGACACCGGATCTGAGACTGGATCACGGTACCAAAATGGACGTGAAATGGTGGATCGAAGCACTAAACGCGTGGAATGGAAAAGTGCTAAAGCCATATCCAGATACGATACAGATGATTGCAGACACATCATGTACAGGCTGGGGAGCATGGCCAGAGCCGGACAAAGAAACGTGGGGTTGTCATTCACAACGTACCTAACAGGAAAGGCCCTTACTGTGTTAACGGACAACGTTACCACGATGGCATACTTGAACCATTTATGTGGAAGATCAGCAGAGCTAACACAGATAGCACAGGTAGTATGGGCGCTCGTTTAAAGTTGGAAATAAAAGTGAACGTAAGATACATCCAAGGTCGCAAGAACGTAATAGAATGGCGACTCAGTACGAATGGATGCTTCACCCAATGATTTTTCACTGGATAGATCAGATGTTTTGACCTCATACTGTAGATCTATTTGCCTCATTTCAGATGCAGCGCTTGCTCGATGCAACCCAGAAACAGTCGATCCAGAAGAAGAAGGTGTAGATACCTTGTCACAAAGCAATTGGTCGAACGAGATAAACTTTGTAAACGCGCCATTCAAACTCATTCCACACAAGGCAGCAGAAGCCGCAATAATAGCCCGATATTGGCCCAATCAGTATTGGTGGGCCAAGCTGGAAAAAATGACAATAATGCATCCAATGCATATACCAAACAATCGAAAAGGGGTAAGCGTAGAGCCTCTGAAGAGCGGACGGTGGAATCTATGCGCTTATAGGATATCTGGAAAGCATCTTTGCATGACAGGCTGGTCAGAGCGGGCCAATCAACAACTACCATTATGTTGGGCTCAATCAACCATGTTTACATACAATCGACAGCTGCAGAGGTTTGCTGAATTCTGTTTACAGAGGAACGTCATGCTTCCGGCCACATACCCACACTTGATAAGTGACTTTTTATATCAGGTAGCAGATCAATCAGAAATACCTGAATCCGTCCTCAAGAACACATCAGCTGCATTGCAATCCATTTATGACGTCTTAGATCGTCCTAGTCCAATGTAATTGCCAGTCATTAAACACATCAAGTCGCCTGAAATCTGATACAATACGGCCTATGCATACATCTCAAGCTATGCCTGGTCACCCCCTGGTGGATAGATTAAAAGGGCTATCTACACAGATGGACATCGACTATTTCCGTCTTACAAGTATTACTCTGCTAGCATTGGCTGCGATGTTACGTCCTTCAGACATTGCAACAAACTCAGTTCATGTTGATGCAAACACAGATTAGACTGTATGTGATGTTCTAAGAACATCTGACGCCACATTCACATCGGGAGGTATGTCAATTGGATTTCACGGAATAAAAAATGATTCACATCGAAGAGGATTTGAAGTCAGTATCCCCACGACTTCAAACCTAGATGTTTGCCCTGTGAAAGCACTTCATGACTACATCGAGATTACTCAAGCCATGCATCAAAGTACAGATGACGCATTATTCATAACACTCAAGATTCCTTACAGAGCTCTGTCATCTGACACAGTCACTCATATATTAAATCACGCTATCAGTAGAGCAGGTTTAACAGGTTATACACCTAATGACTTTAGCCCAACAGGTACGACAGCTGCCATCAATGCAGGTTTCTACGAGGAAATCGTTATGACGGTCGGCCGGTGGAGAGACAGATCTGTCTTTGGAGAACATTATATACACTCTAACATTCCTCCATGTTTCACAGATAAAGCATTGAATTCTGTTTAGTGTTTTAACCAATCAAGGTTTTTGTTTTGGTCCATATTCTGTGTAGCAGACTCTTTCTTTTTGGCATCATTTATTTCCGTTTTATTTAAATACATGTTTTAAACATATGTCATCCTCTCTGTTTTGACTGTCGTTTAAGTGATGTTAGTCTACAGTGAGGCCAACATATATTTCCAATTGGTATGCCCTAACGGAAGTTACCGTTTGTGCATGCGCGTCTTTCGCCGGTGCCTTAAGTAAGTGTAATTGATGCTATCAGAGTAATTTGATAATTAATTTGATTAGTGCTAATTTCTTTCATAGTTTAAATTACAAATAGTATGTTATCGTCATAAGACAGTCAATGCGCTAGTTGTCATGATGTGATTAGCCGCTGTTGACGATCGTATGATAATGGAATATCTAAAGTGGGATATCATCGATCGATGTCATTGGAACGTCTGTCAAAACTTCAGTTTATATTATAAGTAAAATCTCAAACTCGGTCAAATTTAATATCAATATTTTCAACCTCGTCGATAAAACTAGTGCTAAGTGATAATTTGCAACACGGTTGATGAAAATGATATTAAATGCGATCGCGTTCAGGCTCCTCTAAATATGATATGCACGTAGGCAGATAATCTTTTCGACCAAATAAGATCACCCGAGCATGGCGTACAGTATACCGTTGCTGCATTGCTGTCGAAAGTGCTTACTTTCTCCATAATCTTTGTATAGAATGGTATGATGGAGGCGATAAGTTCCAGGAACCAAAATACTGCAAGTAATATGGTTGACACCAGACCCCGTTTCCTCTGGTAGCGCATGATAACCATAACGTAAACCTGTTATAGTAATAATAATACTAATAATAATAATAATAATAATAATAATAATAATAATAATAATAATAATAATAATAAGTATAAGTATAAGTTATAAATATAAATATAATGGTGATCGACGACCACGACGACGACGACGACGACAATGATACATACCAAGGTGATTGCCCGGAGAAATGGGGACAAAACGTCTGCCTGTGCATTTGTTTCATCGTATGTGTTGTGATGAACAATGGCTCTCACTGACTCTGTCACCGACACTATAGCTAACAGTCCAACCAGAAACTGAAAACGCACGAAAGGTATTACATAGCGTGTCGCTCAGTGTCATAGCATAGCATGTTATGGTATAGACTAGTATAGTATGTCATAGTACAGCGTAGCGTAGCGTAGAAGAATATAACAGAGTATAATATAAGATGGTATGGTATGGTATGGTTCGCCATGGTGCGGTACAAAGCAGTGCGCTGAGTTCAACGCAATGCATTGCAACACAGTTTATCATATAAACAAGCCTTCTAGCCCGTTCCATATTGTTCGATATGAGCACATGTGCCATAGTCAACGGAGTACTTTCATTGGCTGTTGGGTGCGCAACCCATTTAAATCGACTAATTAAAACATCGATTGACATGAGCGTGACGCGTAGGGATTACTACGCGGTACTGTTTTACTACGATTTGTTTGCGACGTTTTGTCATTCATGAAACGTCATCGCAAAATGTCATCGTTTGACAGTTTATCAGTCGGCAGCGAAGTAACGATTGATGGCCGTGGCTGTAATTTTCAATGAGCAGTTAAATTACTGTTTAACGGCTGACATCGTCAGATGTTGTCTGTGTCACTATATTTTGCTGCGCGTTCAGTATCTGTTATCAAATAGTGGTGCGTCACAGCGGCGGTATCGATTTCACGAAAAGCAACAATGAGAAATCAGATAAAAGTCACATCAGCAACTATTGGCAAATATTTCAAAATTACAGTTTATACGATAAATAAAATCTCAAACTCGGTCACTTTTCATATCACTATTATGAACCTCGTTGAAAATTATCAATTAACAATTTTCAACTCGATCCATAATAGTGATATGAAAAGTGACCTCGCTCCCGATTCTCTATATAGGATCGTATAGTTTTGTATAGCATACCGTAGTAATGTATGCTATGGTAGAGGATAATACTTTAAGCGCACCATAAGATAACATACAGTGCAGTGTAAAATATAAAACAAAAAGGAACATTTTTCACTAAGATATGTCGATGAACTTTAATATTCACGTATATTAACATAGGCTACACCGCATCGTACTAACATACGCCCACTCACATCAGTTTGCTGTTCAAGGCCGTACTTGCAAACCGCAATTTCTCCCTATGTTCGCGGCCAATTTTCAGGTAGCCAATCATATTTTTGCCTGCTTCAATCTGACTATAAATCTAAAAATAGAGACGTAGCTTCGTGCCAACATCGATGGAGAGCTTGCGAGAAACGAATCTCAATCTATGTGATTGCCAGTCTATTAGTAGGATGATAATAACCCAGCAAGTTCATTAGGCGGTAGTTGACTGACCTCATTTATGAAGTTTCCCGGACTTAGCCCAGACATCAAAAGCCTGCAAGCACGGGACTGGACACGGGGGTGTTAGTGGGAGGGCGAGACCGTGAGATAGGAGTATGTCTACCCGGGGTATCGCTATGCTTGTGATAGGTTAAAGTTGCGTCAATAAACGCAGTGACGTCGACCACGTTGATGAGCAAAAATGGGAATACCAATCGATACAATAGCAGTTGGCTGACAGACGGCGAATCAAATGTTGCTTTGAGTGTCTTCTTCAATTTGATATATGTCCGTGTATGTAAATCGCTTGAGTAATCAGCGTCACCAAATAATAAATGCCACCAATATTTCTCCACTACGTAAAATCTGACAACTGTGCTGTTAACTGGCAAAGCATCGACAAAGGCAGCATGGAAATTGAAGCATAGACAGCATATGGCACATCAAAATGTTAATTTACCAATTAATTTGGCAATGTTAATTTATTTCATGGAATGTTTTTTACAATGACAAGTCCATTTTTTTACAATATGGAAGGGTATACGGAAAAGCGCTTATCATCGCTGCAAAAAAACGTATGGCATTAATTTATCACTTATCACGTGACGTGTAAGATGACGTCATAAACAATTACAGCATGGGCGGGGGTCCGTATTCTTAGGCAATCAGCTACAATGGCGAGTCTCAGTTTATTGCATGAGAATTTAAATAATGTTATAGATCACTTCAAATCTCTTAGACAATAATAGTTTAATCTATTCATATGGGTGAGTTGAGCCAGTTGGCCATCTCCGGTGCACCGACGATAACATGATGCGAAATGTGTTCGCACGCCACATTTCATACATAATAAATTGAATTAATTAAATAATTGACATTGCGGTTACAGTATATATATTTATTTAACAGGGAAGTTTTCACTATTTAATAGATATTCATTGCTTACATTCTTCGCTAGATGAAACTTGCTGACGTGTGTCTCTGGTCGGTTAACACCGCGGATGTATAAGAAGAAGAATGGCGAGAATAACCACAGGACTATACATGGGACGAGGATAAGGACGGTGTTCTGGAAACAATCTGTGAACTGCGGGTAGCTGTGGTTCCATAACAGATCTACATCCTGAAATATATAAAGGGTAGCATTAGATGCGATTTAGTTAAATGCAAATAATATATACTAATATATGTAAACACAGCTGATTGTATATGCCAATCTTATAGCCACAGATGGCTGGATGTGACCTGGGTGAAATAAATACACTCAAACTGAAACTAATGTGCATGCATGAGAGTTAACGTTGTTTCACACACACACACCCCACCTCCAACCCCCACCCCTATGCACACCACCCACGCCACCGCAACCCCCCCCCACCCCTCCACACACCACCCCCCCCCCCCACACACACACCACCCATTTCTCCGGGCCGTGCTACCAATAATGTTGGATGGATTCCTCACCGTTGGGGTGCAGCGAAAAAGGTCCGGCAGAAACTTTTCAGAGGCGTGTTTAAACCCGTAACACTCATATCAACTAAAACAGCTTTTGCTGTGCTCTTGAGAAATATCTATTTGCAGACCAAGAGAAGACTATTTTTGACAATTTATCACTGGAATGGCTGGCTCGATAACCGAGCCTGTCATTCCCGTGGTAAATTTTCAAGAATAGTCTTCTCTTGGTCTGCAAATAGACATTCTCTATGAGAAAATTGATTCGATTATTAAAATAACTACCACGATTTCGAAGTCTGTTTAGCATAATGTTAGTCAAGCTCCAGCCTGTATAATAAAGGTGGAGGGTGTATGTACATAGCACATGCTTAAATCAGAACAACAAGGTGTGTATTTACGTATTCTAAGTCTTATCATAATTTTACCGGAAGTCGTCTATTTATGCACAACTGGCGGTGAAATGCTGTGCAATTTTGCCCGCTCTAATAAATATAATTAGGTTTTTTTTACTGATTCTCGCTTCACCGAAGGTCGTTGTCCCACAATACCGCAGCCATATTCAGAAAAATTGCTTTCAACTTATTCCACGCGTTTCAAGGGTTGCCACAGAGCATGACCTTGTATTACCCTCGCTCCGTAAGCGTATTGCAATCTGGTGAGTATGTCCGTCTGTCCGTCTGTGTGTCTCCTAAACAAATACTGATCCGATTTGGCTGAAATTTTAACACAACGACGGTACTTGCGATGCGGGAGGATTTCCAGCCGTTTGCCGTGATAGGAATAAAAGAGCTCGTATTCGGATTGGATCCAATTTTGGATCTATGAATATCTCGGAAACTGCAAGTCCGATTTGGACCAACATTTGACACAAGAACGGTTGTGATCATATAATAGGAATGCACCACGGTGTGAATGATCCGAAAAAAATCCGAAAAATTCTTAAACTTGTTGCAATAATAACTCTTCTGTTCTTATGTAATAAGGTTAGTATACGGTCGTGTTCTCACTAGAGGCTTAATCAGGAACAACGCCATACTGGCGTATGGCGTTATTCCTGATTATCTTTCTAGTGAGAACACGGCCTTAGTAAAATGCGGTAGAGAAGAGGAAGCAGACATAGTCACGTTGTTTCTAACCCAAGTATCCTCGTGAAAATTGTCATCAAGAATTGGAATGTGAAACACTGCATTTTGGGCAACGGTCTGAGTATGTCTATCGCTCTTCGCCAAAAGAAGCTACTTTGCCTGAACCCGCACGTGCTACCACGTACTTTAGAGTGTGTGGTCGCGAGGTAGATAGTTTGCTAATTCGGCCGAAGACCGGGTTGATCAAACTGGGGGGGGGGGGGGGGGGGCGGGGAGGGGGGGGGGGGGGTCGCCACGGCGCACTCTTGTTATCCATGACGAATCACCGATAGCATAGATTCAAACTCAGCGACTGTACAAACTGCGCAACCCGGTTCTACATTCTCCGAGGATAGCGCAGCAACGATTGTTACTGGTTGGATATGTTCTTAGGATTATAGAGAATATACCCGCCCAGAACGCAGCGTAGTATTATCTACTGGACGCCAACAGACATAAGCAGTGCCACTACGGCACTGCTTATTGTATGTTGGCATCAAGTAGATAAAACTACGCTGCGTCCTGGGCGGGTATATTGTCTCGAATGGACAGTTTCCCACCAGCTCCGAAGCCAAAAGGACGATAGGTGTTGGATTCCAACCCCCCCCCCCCCCCACACCCCAACACCCCCCCCCCCGCGGGCCCCAGTAGCCCTCACTACCCCCACTGAGTTGCACGCACAGGATGCCATATCAGGAACCTGTAAGGTCTTTGGTCTAGGTCAACTAAAGATGATAAAGAAATTAAGTGAGGATGCGCTACTTAGACTTAGCAGAGACTGTTGAAGAAATGTGACTGCGACTGAAAGACGTATCCACTCCTTCATGTCGCATAACACAGTCACTCATCATTATCAACATTCTGATAATAATTATGTAACCACAGCAACAAAATAAATAACCGCCCGCCACACCCACCCCACCCCACACCCCACACAACCACCACCCTACAACACCCATCGCAAACACACGCCGTCCACCTGCCCGCCCGTCCGCCGGCCAGCTCGCCACCACCGCCACCCCACGCGCGGCCCACCCGCTTGCCCGCCTTCCTGCCTACATATCTGCCTGAAATAGGGTACTCGAGGTTCAAGTTTATATTTGCTATTGTGTCGAGAGGCGACAAGGAATGGGTTGCACCGAGTACGCCCTATACCTCATATATAAGTCCTGTAACCTATATCCTATATACGCTATTTTCGTTCTACATAATTGTGGTTTAAATAACTGATTCTCAAATATTGTACACAGTGTATAATATATACCCACGTGTTCATACTTCAGAATACACTTAAATTTGACTCATTGCGACCCGATTGTATTGCTCTACTCCTTTAAAGGCAATGTGACTAACACCTGAGCAAAATACGGTCCTGATTTCTATTTATTGTGCAACTTATTTGACCGTGGCATTCAAATTTCTCAATTGAGCACTACAGTCTATCAGTCTATCTATCATATGCCGTCATAATCAACTACGCCAGGAATGGCGATCTTTTAGTCCATCATAAACATTTAATAGTCCGTCAAGTTGTACGAATTGTATGTCTTTACTATTTAATAAAGATTCCGTTGAATATTTTGAAACTAATTTAACTGGACGCTGTTGCTGCCAATGGCCGCATCAGCGTCCAGTCAAATTAGTTTCAAAAGGGTCAACAGCTTATCTGCATAGTTTTCTGGAAATTCAGATTCAGAGAGTGCAGGGATCGTTCCATCCCAACATGGGCAAAGTATGGGTGGAGCTAAAACTGAATTCCGCCATTTCTATATAAAATGGGTAATGTGTTGGATACGCTGGCACTTCGCCGACCGGAGTTGTTGCTGACTAAATTGTTGGAATAATTTCAACCTGAGCTTGACGTATGCAGAAAGTACCGGCACTAGTTGTATCATATCTTATTGGGTGCGTTATCGTCGAAGGCATAGGGCAAAATCGTGAAAAATCCATACACTTATTTTAAATGTCTATATCATCTCAGTAGCTGCATATTCTTTCTGTATCATGCCCATCGATGTGGAATCTTAATGTATTGTCATGGTCTTCAAATTTGAGTCAATTCGAACCAGTAGTCTCCGAGATATTCACATATCCAGAATTTGATCCGATTCTTTTATCCTGGCCACGGTCAAAATCGGGAAATCCTTTTGTACGGCATGTTTCTTCGCCATGATAATATTTGAGAAAAATCGACTTTTAGATACAGACAAGAATACGGATGTGTGTCTAGTTGGCTGGGTGGCTGGCTGGCTGGCTGGCTGGCTGGATGGATGGATGGCTGGTTGGCTGGTTGGCTGGTTGGCTGGTTGGCTGGTTGGCTGGTTGGCTGGTTGGCTGGTTGGCTGGTTGCCTGGTTGCCTGACTGGCTGGCTTGCTGGCTGGTTGGCTGACTGACTGACTGACTGACTGACTAGCTGGCTGGCTGGCTGGCTGGCTGGCTGGCTGGCTGGCTGGCTGGCTGGCTGGCTGGCTGGCTAGCTGGCTGGCTGGCTGGCTGGCTGGCTGGCTGGCTGGCTGGCTGGCTGGCTGGCTGGCTGGCTGACGGACTGACTGACTGACTGACTGACTTGGGTCAAGGGTTAGCAAACTCAAGATGAGATCTTATTATAAAAATGCGATTGGTTTCGAAATACTAACGGTTTTGCTATTCAATATTTCAAATAATGTATTCTATTTCTTTATAATTATTTCATCGATCC
>CM067361.1:31076732-31091732 GCA_034401795.1 Chaetoderma sp. LZ-2023a | reverse complement strand
CTGGTTTACACACTTTTAATCAAGCAGATACATTCCATAAATGACGTCACGCTTGATCTTAATGGATTTTTCCACGTGTAGCTATGCCCCCGCCCATCTCTATCTAAGCTCCACCCACACCACATCCGTGTTGGAATCGATCGATCTCTGAACTCTATGACTATCAATGTTCAAGAAAACTATACATGTAAGAGACATACAATTCATACAACGTGTCGGACTATTAAGAGTTAAAGACATAGCAAGTATAATCATTTATGACGTAATGATTATGACGTCACCATACACATAACTTTGTTAATTATGATGTCATATGACATCAGGTGATCTGTGTATACAACGGAAAGGTGAATTTCCGGGCCTGGAAAGATAGGGTCATTTTGAGGTTAAAAACTGTGCTCCACGTACAGGTGGTTGACCTTCAGAATAAACACACATAATTGGATCGAGTAAAAAGAAATCTGGACAGGCCTTTTCCATTGTAATACGCAGACAGACGATGTGCATAGATAAACTAAAAGTGCAAAACGCCCAATTTTTGTCTGAAAATGTCCAAGTATGCATCACTTGAGCACTTCAGTGAAAACTGAAAAAGGGTGGGGTGCTGGGGTGTTGTGGGAATGGGGTGTAATATCTATCAGAAATTTACATTAGGCATTGCATCGTAGTTTTGAAATGGCAGTTTGTGTGTTTGATCATAGCGTAGGCCCTTGTTTGAAGTGAAGAAAAACCTCTGCAATCGACCTTTCTGGTTTTGGCTATGTCCCGCCCATCACTAGCTTAGCTCCACCCACGCCTCGCCCGTGTTGTGATCGATCGATCTCTGAACACCCTGACTAGAAATTTCCAAAAAAAACTACACAGGTAAGCTGTTGAATATTTTGAAACACATTTTACCAGTCAAATTAGTTTCAAAATATTCAACAGTTTGAAAGGTTTCAATTTCCAAAAATCTACACAGGTAAGCTGTTGAATATTTTGAAACTAATTTGACCAGTCAACAATATATCATATATTCCACCTGGATTCTCAGATAGAGAGCTCGATACCATGGAGAAATGTCACCAAAGGAGAATTGGACAACAACATGTGGTCCGTAGCAACGTGTGGTCACTTATTATACGTGGATGTACATAGGAAGAGGTGTCCAGATCTACTAAATTACAGAGATGTTCAATATAAACACAAAGTTACATTGTAAATACATGTGCCTGTATTATGTATAATAAAGTCAGTATACGATGCCAAATAATGTTTTTCTAAGGTGAAGCAACGTATTTGGCTTTGTTTGGAATTGTGGGGGTGGTGCGTAACCATGACTGACGAAACCTGTTAAACATGTGCAGTATGCCTTGCATCTATGAGCGATGTCTCTTAGTTAACCGAAGGTAGCGAAAATTCGCAGAGCCGAGATGACTTTAGTGGTAGTTTTCAGTCGGTGAACTATAAGTCCAAGAGATGATAGTTAAATTACATTTTAGCAAACAACAAATTTCACTCGTCTGAGAGCATCGACTGATGACGCAAATTATTGTGTTCTTTCATAGCATGTCTGCAGATATTGTGTCAGATCGCCGTTTGACGTTAACCATCCTGTGAGACATGATGTAAGACTATGGGCTCCCAGTGATTTTGATCTCATCGTGTCGGTAAGCTACTACATCAAATTATTTCTGACATTGTGCAATTGAGACATAGACAGATCAAGGGCAGAACAAGATGGCCCGCATAATCACTGATCGCATCATAATACCGCATAGAATACAATAAGACAGTATTTGGGGATGAGAAAAATAGTTTATTTAAAGAAAAATGCAGTGCTCCTGCTTTACTTAGGCATATTTAAAACGGCTTCATCTATATATTTTGAGAACAAATCTGGACTAGATGACAACCTCAACCAACTCGTCTGGTAAGGCAAGACGCCAGAGTAGTGCTGAATGTGTCGAGAATCCTAGACTAGAATATTCTTACACTTATGATTGATTCCGAACTCCACATGCTCGCACTGCCTATTTCGATGCACGTGTGCTAATCGGCTGCGCTGTGTTGGGTAAATTAGCTGGTTGGTGGTTCGAGGGCATTTGAAATGATTATCCCCTACGTTCAAGTCCTTTATGTCAGAGACATTTGACGGGTATATAACCACTGTCTACACTATTTAAGAAGGCTGTTTGAAATGTTATCCTCGAAGATGATATGGTCTTTGATGCTCCACCCCCCCCCCCCCTCAATGACTGGCAGTCGAAAATCCGCTACTCGGAAAATAGTGGTGGGTAGGAGTTCAGGTACGTGTTGAAAGACGAACAAAGCTACTTATAAATTCATCACATTTTCCTCGCGACAGGATGGACATAATACAGGACTGTTTATGATGGTATATGAAAGAGCAGATGGCGATACATTTCCTAGCAAGGTAGTGATCACCCATATGGAGGACGTGATCTGCTCGGAGACAACTCATCATCACGAGCTGTAACTTACTACACATGAGTCTGCAGATGCCGTATGTCCTTATTCCTGAATGATACATGCGACAAGGACCGAACTTAAAGGATAACTAATCTCGTCTCTTGATAGCTATTCAGGTGATCCAATATGCCACTCCTAAACGATGCAGGTAATTTTAAGCTTTTTATCATGCAGCTAAAGAAAGATATTCAGGCTTTAGTAGCTAAATGTTGGTGCATTTCTACACCCCATGATGGCTGCCATAATTTACTTTTCAAACAATCAGAAAAAGTCTAATGTGTCTGTCTCGGTATATACGCTCGGTCATAGAGGTGCCATCTATAGTTTGACAATGTAGTGCAAAAACCACCATACAGGTAAGTTGTTCAATATTTAGAAACTAATTTGACTGGAAGGTGTTGTAGCAACTTCAGTCAAATTTGTTCCAAAATATTTAATAAGATAAGTATTATATAACAAATACTGTAATGCATTGGCACTTACATGACATCAAACACTATCGCTTGAGGAGACAAAATGGCGGCGATCACTGTTCAACATTTACGCGATAACACAAAGCAGATAATTGTGACACAGATAATTTTAATGGAATGTAACAGGATATGGCTGGAATGGAATCTATAGATCATACTCTATCGGTACAATACAACATTTGAAACGAGATTAGCATCGCTTTAAGGCAGTGCAGCAAGTGCATTTTCATAACCCAACGCATTCCCAGTGCCCGCTAAAAGTGGCACAACAATTTTTAGGCAGCAGTGTCTTCCAATTAAATTATGTTCACAATATTCAACAGCATTTCGTTATTTTGTTCTAAGTTATTTAGCAGTTACACTGTATTTTAGATCGACGTGGCGAAATCCCGCACCCCTCTGAGCTCTGAGGCGTCAAAAAGCATTACGATTGGGTAAGAATTTCAGGAAATTTGCACAGAGACCACAGCATGTGGCATAAACCATGGGCACATGAATATTATAGTTAAATACTGTAGACGCATATGACACTACTCTTAGTGTTTGCTTTGTCAGACGACTTGGTTGTGAGTGGCATTAACACAGGAAATTTCTTTTAGAAGATATAGACAATACCACAACTGAATTACCATTTTGAGATGACAAGAGCAAAGACTTGTCCGTCCGCCATGCGCCGCCAGGATTCTGCACAATATAATAGTTTGCTGGATGAGACAATCACACAGCTTGGCAATAATGAATCGTTGTGATGGTATCACGCAAGCAGTATGCACACTTCCATAGACTACCCTGGCAGTAAGACTAATGGATGTTCTTCCAATACTCCATGTTAACATGTATGATCGGGAAAGTTATAATGGCAACGGGAGCGAGTTCAGTCAAGCAGGGTGATGAGACATATTTCACCACAATAGGATCCCTTATGTCAACACCTACTTCACCCGTGGCACGGCTAAAGCCACCATACGTACCAGGTCCAAATAACTTTTGTCTGAACACGATATGACAGACTCGTCTGGGAGAGGCATAGGGTGTATGGCAGTATCATCTTTTGACATAAGTCGTCGCGCTGACATTGACGGTGGCTACACCAAATGATACGTAGGACCGAGTCGATAGATGTTTCCGACCTGTCACTCAAGTGTATGACGTCACAAACAATTACGACATATGTATGATGACGTCACAATCAACATGCGTAATGCGTGGCGTGCGTATCTAATTCCGACATGAAACTGACAAGTTTACGAATTGTATGTCTTTGATGGATTTACTATTTAATAAACATTGTATTGGATATTTTGAAACAACATTGTCTGGGCGCTGTTGCTGTCATTTGCAGCAACAGCACCCAGCCAAATTTGTTTCAAAATATTCAACAGCTTACCTCTGAAGTCATCTTGAAAATTCCAAGACAAATTCAGGGTTAAAATATATATATATATATATATATATATATATATATATATATATATATCGATTGCAACACGCCCAATTCCTGGGGCTAACCTAGCTACAAATGGGCGGGGCATAGCTAGAAATGGTTCTCTATACTTGTGACTGATTGACCAGCTACGACGTATGATGTAAGCTTAAAATGTAAAGGTCATTCATGCGAGCGGGGTAGGTAAACATTTTTAAAATAAAAATAAAATGTGTGAACTATGAACATTCATTACCCCTCAGTAATATCACATGACCATATGCTGATATTTGATTGGTTAAGATCAGTGATGTATGATCTGGTATTTTCCTCACGCGAGGGCACTACTACATGATATCCCCCGCGCTAACATCGTGTTTTCGTCTTAATGCCAGATTAATTATGACATAATAATAGCCAAAGACGAAGGTCATGACGTCATAACTTTTGATGCAGTCTGAAAATGACGTCATAAAGTGTTGACAATTGGCATATCTCTCTCTTTCTTAATCTCTTGCTGACGTCTGAGAGGTAATAAATTCGTAACACCGGTGTTTTGGCGGGGGTACCGGCTGCTACCACACGTGCAAACAAATATATGTCCCTCAAATATATTACCCTCGCTGCACTCGGTAAAAGCAATGTTTGCACGTGTGGTAGCAGGCTGTACTCCCGCCAAAGTACTGGTGTAACTAATAATGTAAAGGTGAACAGGCTTGTCTTAGTATAACTGAAGATAACAAAATAGCATTTTAAAATGTGGTAAAGCGTCTGAAAGCGTCTATAAAAGAGGCAAAGAAATACAATTGATTAAACATAAAGCTAGATACAGACGATAAAGCATACATTTGTATGTCACACATGTTCATCCTACATGATCCTACAGCATCAAACATTGTAGGTTGAATTTACCAACCAGTGATACCAACAAAATCACGTGATTTAAATTCCGGTATATGATTGGCTGTTTCATCCAACATGGTGTACGCTGTCGGACGAAAGTTGAGCATTGTCCGACTTTTTGCGTGTATAATTCGACTTGTCAATAGCTATGACACACGATCAACCATCGTTCGACTTTGTCGAATCATACATCCATAATCATACATGTTTGATCGTCTGTCATGGACTTACGTTCAATGTATTTTGATCACCGTTATGTATTTATGCCACGTGTGTGTACCTTCGACAAATAAATTGACCCCTATATATACATATATATATATATATATATATATATATATATATATATATATATCTATATATATATATATCTATATATATATATATATATATCTATATATATATATATATATATATATATATATATATATATATATATATATATATATATATATATATATATATATATATATATATATATATATATATATATATATATATATATATATATATATATATATATTATATAAGGGTCAATTTAAATGTCAAGACTCGCACGTGTATCACGATGTAAATGATGCAATCGAGTAAACGCTGCACAAGATCCAACGGTGCTAGTTTCAGTGGGACAAGGATATCATTTCTGGTTCAGCAATGTTGAAATATCTCCTATGAAAGCAGTTCCTGTTCAATATTCCCAGACGAATTAGTTTTAAAATATTCATTATCATTCTGAGATTCTTATTTAAATTATAAATGAGTTAATTTGGATTTGATATTTCAGGTTTACATGTTTGCCTATGTATCAGATAAAAAACCAAAGACGCTCTATAAAGCACATGTATATACACACATATATAAACACAATTCCAAAGCGTATCTTACTTATTTTATTAATTTTCAATTAAATCTGTTATTCATTATGGCATAAGTTCTTATAAACTGCACATTTTCGTCATTATTATAATGTATTGTAACATATTCAGAGCGAGTCGTAACTAAGTTGGAGATAACTTGTGACTCAAGCCGTATTGTCTCTTGAACAATAAAAAAAAAAAAAAATATATATATATATATATATATATATATATATATATATATATATATATATATATATATATATATATATATATATATATATATATATATATATATATATATATTGAAATAAAATAATGTGTTACAGATATATTAGGCCAGGCCAATTTAATGTTTGGGTTTTGTTTTTCCTACCCAAAATACAAGATCGGAGATGGGGATAAAAGAAAAATAATATATAATTTCAAGCTCGGGAGTTTAAAGATAATCAAGTATTAATCCTTTCATCATGTTAATTGTCAAGATTGATCAAGAAAATCCAAAACATTTTGTCAGCGAATGTCCATTTGCAGGCAAAGAGAAGAGCATTTTTGAAAATTTACCACTGGAATGGCCGGCTCGTTACCGAGCCGGCCATTCCAGTGGTAAGTTTTCAAAAACAGTCTTAACTTGGCCAACACATGGAATTTTATCATCACCATTGCAAAGCTATTTTGAGCGGCTTGACATTTGGCTTAAACATAATTTATTTGACATTTAAAGGTTTAAAGCGATGTAATATCATGCCAAATGGTGTATTACACCGATAGATTATGGTTTATAGACTCCATATCATTTATATCCTATCACGCGCCCTTATCTGTATCATAATTATCTGCTTTGTAATAGCACATGCATGTTTAACGGTGATCGCCACCATTTTGTCTCCTCAAGCGATAGTTTGTGATATCATGTAAGTGGCAATACGTTACATTCTTTATTATTTACTACTGATCCCGTTGAATATTTCGAAAATAATTGGACTGGAAGTTGTTGCTGCCTATGGCAACAACAACCTCCAGTCAAATTAGTTGCGAAATATTCAACAGCTTACCTGTACGATTGATTTTATACCACATTGCTAACCCATAGCTGGCACCTCTAAGACTGAGAGTATATAGTTAGGCAGACGCACTAGGTGGTTTCTAATTGGTAGAACAGTAAACCATGACAGCCATCATAGGTTGCAGAGCTGTATCAACATTTAGCTACTAAAGCCTGAATATCGTTTGGTGTCGACATGATAAAAAGCTAAAATGTCAGGGATGGATTATGGGTGGCAAATGCTATCACCTGAATGGTTGTATAAGATAAGGAGAGATTTCCTTTAACAAAGCTACAGAAAATGGTGCGGTATTCTGAGTGATAAGGATTTGGCTGGGAAAAATTGCTAGATGGAAAGAATGTTGATAATAAGGTCTTAACATTCTTGCATTATTTTTTTCTAGATATGGATAGATAGGGTCTTTGTACAACAGAAAAGAAAGTAATATGGTATTAAATTCATACTTACAAGGAACGGTGATCCGCCACAGAAGCCGTTGATGGAGTTAATCGACATGTTGGTTCTCTTATCAATATCAGAACATCAGTATGTGCTGATTGATGTAGTCAATACGCCGTCCCTCATTTACCATCACTGGTTAACGTAAACGAATCTGAATTGTGAAGTAGAATCAGAAAATAAGATACTTATTTCAGATTCTAGCCTGACATTGTCCTCCACCTACCATCTGCGAAGCAGGTAGATGATTAATCCCAGTGTAGACCTGTAACACTGACTAGCCAATCAGGTCATCGTATGAAGACGGTAAAGTTTATAGTTAAATATACAAAAAAACTAGTATTATTTTCGTTTTCGGTACGTCGCGCACAGTCATATGTTTAAAATCTGATGAAATGTATTTACATTTTGCTCTGGTTATGTTCGAAATAACGTGCTAAATTACTCACTACATTTCGATCGCTTTACATATCCCGAGTATGAGTCTTGAACTTAGAAGAAATACAAGTATATAAATAATAGTTTGTTTGGCGAGTGGCATAGAGGATTAACACGTTTGAAGTTCCAGTGCCTTGATTTCTAGACGTTTATAGAGAGAGGTTATTGAATATTTTGAAACTAATTTGACGTTAAGCTGTTGCTGCCATAGGCAGCAACAGCTTCCAGTCGAATTAGCTACAAAATATTCAACATACAGTTCCCTACAGTATAGAGAATTTGCGGCGTCTGGTATTAGAGCGCTAACGTGTTTACCAGGTCTGCAATGGGCTTCTACAATGCCAATTTAAAATCATAAATCATAGGCCTACACGTAAAATGTTGAATAATCTGAAGATCTTTAGCATATTATTTTAATAGCAACGTAGAGAATAGTTTTGCTCCGCATGTGAACAAATAAATAGTATTCAGGCGTTCGTTCGTTCGTTCGTTCGTTCGTTCGTTATTTGGTTCGTTCGTTCGTTCATTCAATGGTCAATCAATTAATTAATTGATTGATAGTCCGACTGACCGACCGATCGACAGACCGGCCGACCGACAGACCGATCGACTGGCTGACCGAACGACTGACCAATTAACCAACCAATCCATATTGGCATCCATTCACCCATTCAGCATTTCCTTCGTACCTCTGTATAAAAGTCAACCACCATTTACATGTAGAGAAATAATTTGCGATCGAGAAATCGGATCTACTAAATAAAATAAATACATTTGTTCAGTATAGGAGATATCACCGTATTTGCTCATGCGCAGAGACCCGTTAACAAATACAGACTAGAAACGACATATTAATTCCGATCTAAGGAGAATTACCGTTGAATATTTTGAAACTAATTTGCCTGTGAGTTGTTGCTGCCTGGCGCCGCAACAAATCCCATTCAAATTAGCTTCAAAATATTCAGCAGCTTACCTGTACCTATCAGTTTTGTAATCGGCATCCTGTTACAGGGTTAGGACTTATACACACGTTGTTTACATTAAACGAACGAAGCTGTCCAAGCACAGTTAAAATTGAAGAATTATAAGCCGCGCATATTCCAGTTCTCATGTTCCATTAAATATAAACACTTTTGCACCAGATATTAGATGCCTGTTCAATTTACCCAGCAGGCAATGCTACACGGCGTGCAATGCTACCCAGCATACAATGCCCTGACTCCATAATGGTTGTAATTATTGGACGTCACATTCGTCTAGTTTATTGTCTGCACAGGCCAGGATTTCTCAAACAAAACCAACCTGCTTGCACGTGCAAATACTCATTTGTCCTCCAGCTCTGGAAGCGTAAGCATGCACGAAGGGCGTATTCACGGCGGAACATTCTACAGTAGTAGTAGTAGTGGCAATGTCCAGGAGAAAATAGGGGAAGGGTTTTATATACATTGACAGTAGTAGTAGTAGTAGTAGTAGTAGTAGTAGTAGTAGTAGTAGTAGTAGTAGTAGTAGTAGTAGTAGTAGTAACAGTAGCAGTAGCAGCAGCAGCAGCAGCAGCAGCAGCAGCAGCAGTAGTAGTAGTAGTGGTAGTAGTAGGGGTAGTAGTAGTAGTAGTAGTAGTAGTAGTAGTAGTAGTAGTAGTAGTAGTAGTAGTAGTAGTAGTAGTAGTAGTAGTAGTAGTTGTAGTAGTAGTGGTAGTAGTAGTAGTAGTAGTAGTAGTAGTAGTAGTAGTAGTAGTAGTAGTAGTAGTCGAAGTGAACGCACGCGTTTATTTATCTCTGCAATTGCTGCCCGAATTTGCTAGTTTCTAGCGCGATTTTGTAGATATATTTTATACATATATTT
This sequence comes from Chaetoderma sp. LZ-2023a, assembly GCA_034401795.1. Lineage (NCBI taxonomy): Eukaryota > Metazoa > Mollusca > Caudofoveata > Chaetodermatida > Chaetodermatidae > Chaetoderma > Chaetoderma sp. LZ-2023a. The sequence goes on along the minus strand of CM067361.1, from coordinate 31,081,819 downwards.
CGTATCAGTATTTCCTTTCAAACTTTATGTTTAATTTGTAAATTCGTGTCGTGGTTCGAGCGGATTTTGTGTCTCCATTTCCTCAAGGCACTCCTCTTAGCTGGCGGTTTCCGCCATTTAATAGGTCGTCTCTTACTGTGGTCAATGCAATACATGTCTCCCTGCGCCAGTATGCTATTTCTATAGTTTGTTGGCTAGCTCATTACATTTGGCAAGATCTCTTGAGTGAGTAGATTTAATTCCCTTCTCATTTGTAAGCGCAAGCCTAGTCCTTTGATTATATAAATCTTTATAGTCAGTTGGCTGTCACCGGTCAACTCGAACAGACTAACAAATATATAACTATACTATCTACTCATATATCTGTTAGTATAGTTTAATCAGTTAGGTGTTAGTGAACCACTTAATAAGTGGTTAAAACTAACTAATATACGACTGTACTATCTATTCGTATATTTGTTGGTAGGCGTCAGGGTTTCAAAAGGGGACACTATTTATTTAGTGTTTAGCTCTTTCCCTGACGTCTTGGTATTATATATTTGTTTTATCTCCCTTTATATATTGTAGTTGTATGGGTTTCCTCTTTTATTAAAACACCATGGCAACCTTTTATAAGCGTACCATGAGTCTTAAAATCACGACAAAAGCTTGGGTATTTCGGTAATTGAGGTGTATCGTGGGTTGAAGGACGTAGTTGGGACAGGGCCACGGGTCCTTCAAGGTCTCATTAACGTTTCCAAAGCCGTATGGAATGTCACTGTGGTTAATGAAAGTGTGAAGGAAAAGTTGCTCGACGAGGTCCTTGTCGTGAAGGGCGAGGTGTGTAATGTGGAGGAAATAGATTCTGAGCCGCTATTGGTTAGGATGAATGTTCCGTTAGAGATCCCAGATGAACAGGTTATCAATGAATTAATCAAGTATGGCAAAGTGGAAAAAGTAGAACTCGAGACCTATCCATTTGATCGAACCTTAGAAAATGGAATCAGAAGAATTTGGTTCGAAAAGGTAGAACAACCTCTCTCAAGTAAGGTCACGGTAGATGGTCGTTTTATCTTGCCATTATGGTACAGGTGGCAAATCAAAGATTGTAGAATCTGCTTAAGCACAGAACATCGTGCAACAGATTGCCCTAACAAAAACAAATGTCTAGTTTGTGGGTCATCAGATCAGTTTAAGTGGCGATGCCCACAGAACAAATCTGTCTAAGAGGGTGCTGATAAAAGTGCCGAGCAAGTTGTTTCTAAAGAAAATATCATAGAACCGGTAGTTGCTGAGACTGTAGCTGAAGTCTATGTTAATGAGAAGCATGGTGAAAAAACTAAGAATCCAATTTCAGTAGTCGCAGGTGATGGAATAGAGGTTCTAGATGAGGGGCTAAGTCTTACTTCAGTAACAAGTCAATCCAAGTCTGATGTCAGAGAGGTTAATTCCACACAAGTTGAAGATGATGATCAATACCCTCCGGAAAAAGGTTTTAATTTAGGACAAGTAAAATTCAGGTCGCAAGATACCGAAATTAACTTTGATTTTCCACTGAGTACACTCAATTTAGACGATTTGAATAATATAGAGAAAGTATTGGTGTCTCGGGTCGATTGAGAGGAACAAAGCGACAGAAAGATGGAGACAGTTCTGAATCAGAAATAGAGGAAAGTGATATAGAAGACGATAATATGTCAGTGGCTGAATCCGATATATCCATTCAAGCACAGAGTTCTAAATCACCCGATGAAATGGTCATGTACAGGTCAGAGGCAGGAGAGGTGTTAGTTCCATATATGACGGCAAAAGGGGTTAAATATAGGCATCTGCGTCATGATTCAGATATATTAAAATATAAGCATTTGGAAAAAGTTGAACTAAGTAGTACAGAGTTTGAGAGTAAAATAGGTAAATGGTCTAAGAGAGGGTCGAAAAAACCCAAAATCTAGTTAGCTTAATAATGGCGGTTGTATACATCATGTTATTACTTTTTATGCTAATTTGTACACTCAATTGTAGAGGCTTAGCTAGTGACATAAAACAGCGTCACTTACTAGAGACTCTAAGAAATGAGCAGATTGACATTGCTTTGATACAGGAAACAAAGTTTCAGAAGTCAGAATTATACGATAATTTAGAAAAGATTTCTGGATCCAGAATATTATATTAGTTATCTCAAGACAATAGTGCTGGCGTAGCAATTCTTATACTCCCTCGTTGTTCAGCCTATGCAAATATAATCTCTTCAGTATCAGATGGGAATGGTCGCTGGGTGAGAGTCACAATAGATATACAACAAACACGTTTCACGTTGCTGTGTATATATGCACCTGCATCTCATCAACTACGTCGTAATTTTTTAATGAGATGTCTACAACAGCACTAAATAACATCACTGGGAACATAGTAATTGGGTGATGACTTTAGTTGTGTCGTAGATAAAGAAAATGACATGAATGCAACTTCAACTTATACTGATACGTCACATAGACTCTTAAAACAAACATGTGATAATGAAAATTTAGTTGACACCTATAGAATATCAAAACCTCACGGTAAAGCTCTTACATGTTTTTCGGCAGATGGTAAAGTTGGGTCAAGTATCGACAGAATTTATGTGAATAATTTGTTGACAGGGTACTGGAGAGATGTTAATATTAAGACAGTCGCATTCTCAGATCACGACATGGTTTGTGTAACACTTGTCAATGATGTCTGGGTAACAAAAGGGGTCGGGTTTGGGAAATTAAACACAACACTGTTGGGAGAAGAATTTTATAAGCATAATGCAGCCTTGGATTAATATGAAAGCATCATATAAGAGTACACTGCAATGGTGGGAGCATGTAAAACTGGATTTAAAGTATGTTTCCCGGCAGTATGCTATTAGAAAAGCACAGGAAATACGCAAATGCAAGAAAACACTTCATCGATCACTGATGAAAATTAATGCTAAAGTAAATAATCGTGAAGATAATTATTATGAATTACTGGTTAAAATTAAAAGTAAAATAAGAGATATAGAACAATATGAGTTTGAAGGTGCAAAAATTAGAGCAAGAGCCCAGATGCATGCAGAAGGGGAAAAGCCAACCCGATATTTTTCCACATTAGAAAAAGCACGAGCAGTAGATAAGGTGATGTGCTCATTAAACATGCCGGATGGTTCAACCATCTTTACCAACAATGAAATGAGTACTATTGTATGCAATTACTATGAGTCATTGTACAAGTCAAAAGCAATTGATGACTATGCAAAATTTGATTTGCCAGCAAATATAGACAAAAGGTGTCAGACACAGGCAGTGAATTCTGTGATCAACACTTAACACTAGAAGATTTAACTAAATCCATCAAAAGCATGACACTAGAAAAATCACCTGGGTGTGCTGGTCTTCCAGTTAAATTTTACCAAACCTTGTGGCACGTTGTAGGTCCAATAATGGAATAGTTAGCCACTGAAATTTTTGAGAAAGGCAATTTACCACCAACTATGGCTAGGACATACGTAAGGCTAATATATAAACGAGATGACAGACGTCTAATTCAGAATTACAAACCAATTTCTCTACTATGTGTAGACTACAAAATAATATCCAGAGAACTAACATTGAAACTTGGTAGTGTTTTAGGAGAAATTATTGGAACAGATCAGACATGTGCTGTGCCTAGGATGACAATTTTAACCAACACCACGTTACTAAGAGACCTTATACAATTGGTTGAGAAACATATCATCCCCTCAGCTGTGATTGCCTTGGACAACGAAACAGTATTTGACCATGTGGAATGGGATTTTCTTTTTAATTCTTTGCAATCGTTTGGGTTAGGCACACACTTTATTAAATGTGTTAAGTTTTATATACGGATATCAAGAGTAGCTGTTTAGTGAACAATCAATTATCCAGAGAAATTGTCTTAGAACGTGGTGTTAGACAGGGGTGTTCCCTATCGCCATTATTATTTGTTATTGTGGTAGAATCCCTTGGCATAGCATTGAGGCAAAATAATAAGTTTCAAGGCATATGTATCCGTGGCATAGAAAGACCACTTAAGTTGTCACAATATGCTGATGACACAACTGTGTTTGCTAGTGCAAACAATGATTTTACAATTTTAAGCCATGTACTAGAAACTGCATCTAGTTTGAAAATCAATAAAGGAAAACCCAAAGGATTATTTTTGGGGCCATGGAAAGAGCGGAATGAGTAGCCACTTGAAATCAATTGGTCTAATGATACCATTAAGATTTTAGGCATCTATTTTAGCAGGAACCCGAATACAACACAAAATTGGGATGAACGAATATCTAAGCTTAAGAGAATATTAGCAAATTGGAAGCATCTTCGTCTTTAAATTTTTGGTAGAGTGTTTGTTGTCAACAACTTGGTATTATCTGGGCTATGGTATACAGCATCTATTGTACACATGCCAAAACATGTAGAAAAGGAGGTTAACCAGTTGATATTGTCATTAATATGGGAAGAAAAGAGTCATTTAGTTTCCCATCGTTTTCTGAATAATGCTAAGTTAGAAGGAGGACTTGATTTAATTGATCTTAAAGTGAAATGTGTTTCTTTAAGGCTAACATTTTTTAATGATCTTATTACATCAGATGCGACGTGGGCATGTGTTTCACAAGCTCTCGTGGAGAGAATTGTAGAACCATGTCTGGCGGAGTGTGTTTTTACCTCAAAGAAGCCTCCTCCAAATAGCCAAATGATACCAGATGTGTTTAAAGATCAAGTTAAGGAGTTAGAAATAGTTGACAGATACATGCCTCCACCTACGTACTGGAAGGAAGTACTAGAACAGCAATTGTGGGGCAATAGTAAAATATGTTATAACAATGCAGTACTTTATCTACCGTCCTTTGCAAAATATGGCATTCAACGTTTGTCTGATATGACACCCCCCCCCCCTCCCCAAACACGTGAATGGAGTTCAATGCAAGAAGTAGCTTGAAAAACACATATGAGGCATATAGATATCCAGCGGTTGCTAAATAAAATAAAACATGCTGTACCAATTGAATGCTTTTGTCTGCCAAATATAAATCATAAGTTGACTCCGCAACCTGCACTAGTTCTTGATGACGAGATGTT
>CM067361.1:30884232-31071732 GCA_034401795.1 Chaetoderma sp. LZ-2023a | reverse complement strand
GCAAAGAATCGATGGTCGCTATTTGAACGTAAAATACACGGCGTATAATTGCACGAACAGATTTGAAAAGTGAACTGGAATTAACATTTCACCGGCATGTACGCATTCTCTTTTATGTTAGCGATCAATTGTAGCTAAGTAAACATGTGTTATAGACTTAGCGATTATCGTATGGCAGATTTTGCACGACTTCAACTTGCAATCTATCGTTATTCAGGCCCTGCAATTATGATGCGCAGTTGGCCAACAGCGGTAGTGATCAATACCTTCTTCAAACCGTCCTTATTATTATGTTATATATTTTGTTTACTGAACAGCATTGTAATTAAAGCATTTTTTGGCAGAATTGATTAGGCAAAATTACATTTTCTCACAGATAATGTCCATTTGCAGCCCCAGAGGAGAAAATTGTTGACAAATTTCGTGTTACTACCTTAGAAGAATTCACTACACACACTCATTCACTGTCCAGTTCCCTCTCCCTATCTATTCTCACATGTCTTGTAGCGCATGCATCACATCTACAAGGTGCTTGATAGTTGCAGCTCGTCTTTCCCAAGGGGTATAGCTGTAGTGGTTCAACTCCACTGGGTGCCAGAAAACAATGCATGTTACAGAAGACATTCTCTCTCTCTCTCTCTCTCTCTCTCTCTCTCTCTCACTCCCTCCCATCCCCTCCCTCCCTCCCTCCCTCCCTCCCTCCCTCCCTCTCTCTCTCTCTCTCTCTCTATCTCTCTCACTCTCTCTCTCTCTCTCTCTTTCTCTCTCTCTCTCTCTCTCTCTCGATAATTGCAATGCCCGCCAGCCTATTACTATAGCTGTAGTGTAAAATGTGTCGCTGCTAATTCTGACATTTTTCTTCAGAATTTCTGCAGTAGTCACATATGAACATCATTCTGGTGAGGAAAGTTGTTTTATATTTAGATTTAGTGTTTTTACTGATGTGTCATTATGCCATGACATTATAATAATTAAGTAAGCAGAATTGCTGATATGAACTGTATGAATGCGTTGTGTGCTATATTTCATGTGTCACATGAGAGGAAGTTGCTGACATTTACTATTGCCTGTTCCCAGTACAGCTTTCACTGAAGATGAAGCAAGCGGAAAGCTAGATGTATCTATTGATCTTGACCACAGGGTTCATATATGGATCGTGAAAAACCTGGACGGTCAGGGAATATGAAAGGAACAATTCCAGGCCTGGCAAGCCTGTAAAAACTGTAATTTGTCATGTAAGTCATGGAAAGTCATGAAAAATCAGAAAACCACTACTGTGCAGAATTATTCTATAAAAATTGTCATGACAAAAAAAGCAAATGCAGGAGATAGACCTACCATCTGAATGCATCAAGCATGTTTAGATTTCAAATGTGTATAAACCCTGTGCCCATTAGTATAACAACAACCAGCCTGTAGTGGCCTAACTCTTGGACAGTTTCCATTTAAATGTCAAGAGACCATTTTTGAAGATTTAGTACTCGAATGATCGACTCTGTAACAGAACCAGTCATTCCAGTGATAACCTTTTAAAAATGTTTCCTTCAGATGGACTCTGATTCAGCGGAACTCTTGCTTTTCTTGACTATTAAATGGGTGAACATGATAAGTAACCATTTAAAGGTAATACTGTGTCAGAAAAACACAATATTTGTGCGTGTTGATTGTCCAATTGCATGGCAATAAAAGACAATTTTTGAAAATGTTGCCCTGGAAAGATATCTCGGTAGCAGAACTAGTATTTCAAGTGCTACATTTTCAAAAATAGTCTTGGCATACAAATGGACAAGACTTGCATTATTCAGAAAGATTTGGTTTTGTTTACCATTGTTAAATGGTAGAAAACACAGGATAAGTAAACTTTTAAAGGGGATAATTCGGCAGAAAAACAAATTATCTGTGCTTATCAAGTGTCCTTTTACAAATTTAGCATTGAAATATCTCTTGGTTAGCAAGTTATGGACTCCAGTGGTAAATTTTCAAAATTATGATCTCTGGGCCTACAAATGAACATTCCTCAAGACCTATGTGACTTGAAAACTTATAAATATCAGGGGAAAAGTCAGTGCAATGTCAGAGAATGTATACTTCAATGTCCCTAAGAACTGTGAACCCTGTATATTGTTTAAATAATGGCATAATGATGACAATGATATGATGATGTCATGATAATAATCGAAATGATAATATTAAATAATAATGATGGTAACGGTACTAGTGAGTGTTATAATGATGATAGTGTTTGTAATGATAATATGTACATAGTTATTTGTAAATAGTGTTCATGTGAGTATCCCATATGTCACAATGTGACCTGGGTTTGTAAATAAATCGAAATTGTATTGTAATTGTAGTAATGGTATGATGACATAGCAATTTAGTGACGATGATGCTAAATATATCACTAAAACACCGTGATAATATGCAAAGAACCTGTCTTTATCCAATATCACTTTATCGCCAGAAATGTTATAATTTACGCATTGCAGATATGCTTCATAATTCAGTTTCAAAGCAAGCACACAGGTAGGCTGATGAATATTTTGACTATATATGACATGAAGCGTCCATAGACAACATCATTTGAACCTTTGATGGTCAGGATTTGTCAGGAGAATTTTACTTACACGTTTTACTTAGTGAATGTCCATTGATACATAACCCAAGAGCAGACCATTTTTCCAAATTACCATTTGCCATGCTAGAATGACTGGCTTGTTTAATATCGAGTCAATCATTCCAGTGGTAAGATTTCAAATGGACATTCCTTCAGACCACTGCAGATTTTATTTTGTCTGACTTGACCATTAAATGGTTAACACAATAGTTGTTATTATTGCCTGTAGTATCTCGGTATCTCTATTTCACAGTATTCCTATTGTGAATTCTTGTAAACATGCGTCAAATTACACTAGCCACGTAAGGGCAAGAGGGTATTGTGATCGAGTGTGTGTGTGTATGCGTGCGTGCGTGCGTGCGTGCGTGCTTGCTTGCGTGCGTGTGTGTGGGTGGGTGGATGGGTGGGTGGGTGTGTGTGGGTGTGGGTGTGTGTGTGTGCGTGTGCTGTATCTCGAAAACTACGTATCCGCTTGGGTTCAAACTTTAACACAGCGAAGGAACGTGTCAGGCAAGCGGATTTCCAAGCATGTGAGCCGCATAAAAAAAAGAGTACAGATCGGATCAAATTCGGAATCTGAGGATATCTCGAAAACTGCTGGTCCGATTTTGCTTAAAGTTTGACAGTTAGGATTCCACAAATTTCGTCATGGTCCGAAAAAATCAAAAATCAACAAAGCTCTGGAAAAGTGAGGATGAGGGTCTGGAATCTCTGATTTTCCCGTTTATCAGGTTACTATTTTTAATACATCTATAATTAGTTATGATCCATTCTAGGATATTAACCTATTTCAGCCATGCTTACCAAGATTAAGTACCATTTTTACCACTTTATTATGTTACATATTTTGAAACTAAACTGATTGAAAACAAAATGCTCAATAGTTTTTGGCGGAAATTAGAATTTTCACCAATACAGTGATTGCATTGGTTAATCTGTATGTTTGTCTGTCGGCTTCCAGGCATGGTTAAGTTCTTGGTAATGTTTTAAGCTCTGCATATATTGTCTTATATCAGGAACCGTTAAGCATATTGAAATTAAATTTGGACACATGGATACCTTATTGAAACTAAATTTGAACACATGGTTACCCCTAGGTAGTGTAATGACAGTGAGGGCACAAGGTCAATGGCATCGTGACGTTGAACAATATTCAAGGTTTTCGTTAAGTTTTCTGTAAATTAACGCTACATACTGCGGGATTTCTTCAGCATATCGCAACCAAATTTGGACACATCCCAGAGGCACATGGCGTTGTTTCAACGTTGAATCCGCGTTGAAATCACGTAATGACGTGATTTCAACGTGGATTCAACGTTGAAACAAAGCCGTGTGCCTGCTGGGATGGTAATACCTCTATCAAGAGAACGCATGCAACGCAACGTATCTTGGTCTGGCAAATATGATGGTGTATCCAGTCCTCAGGCATACTGGCTTTTATCATAGCTGTATTCATGAATACTCATTATTCCCTTTCATGTAGGTACACATACGCAAGACTGAAATGCCAACATTTTTGCCAATAGTGCATCAGAGTACCTCTCATGTCTTGTTTCTATATCACAATGCCAAAATGAGAGGGAGCTGGAAGATGTAAACTAACAGTCATATTGTCTACATGGACGCTTTTTAAATTGGGTTTGGTGGCCGTAGCTCATTTTTTCGGATTTTGGGGTGGTTTGGTTGGTCCTCCGCCCCATCCCCTAGACACAAGTCTCCCCCCGAAAGCTTGAAAGTGGATGGAATGGACAAGGTAAGGGGCGTGGCCACAATAGGGCCTAATGCATTTATCACAATTGTTCGTGGTGACTTGTACCCCCCCCCCCACCCATGTTCCGCCGATTATATTTAAATATATCAGAACCCATTTTGAAAACAATCTGACTAAAAGTTACTTTTTAACAAACGTTATTTCAAAATACTCGGTAACATGTCAAGGTGGCTAAATATAGAACCGGTTGAATATTTTTGAAACATTTTGACTGTTTCAGGCAGCTCAAGTTTCCAATCTCAGTTTTTTAAAGTAAGCAGATTTCTCCCTACACTTTAACACATGGTTACCTATGGTGATAATATTATATATAATAAATGGTAAATATGAAGGTTGCTATCCATTTTGAAAATGATTTCGCTCATTCAGGTAAAAACTGGCTCGGAAAATCGGGGATTATTTATAACATATGTCCATCTATATATATTCCAAATTTTATTTTTTTAAATCGTAAGTAGTTTTTACTCAACAGTGGTTTGTTTGTTGTATATTTAGATATGGTATAGCGCAATGACATTAATGAATATTGCGGACTATTTGAAAGGAATTTCGTTAAAATGAGGGATCTACTTGACAAAATGTACTATTAAGATGCCTGAAAAGGAGGGATTCTCTAACACATAGACCCTTCTATAGATGTTCCAAATTTGATTTTAAAATATCAAGTAGTGTTTACACAACAGTGGTTTTAGACATGGCATATAGCAACAGCAGTAATGAATATTAATGACTATTTTGAAAGGGATTTCGTTGAAATGTATACATCTACTTGAGCGATATGCCTGGAAATCGGAGATTATTTAAAACATGCTGCCGTCTATATATGTTCCAATTTTATTTTAAAATCTCAAGAAGCTTTTACGTAACAGGGTTGTGTTTGTATACATAGATCTGACAGCCCGTGTGTATGTGTAATAGCAGTGTCGCTCGTTTGCCATACTAATGGCCGCGCCAGCCTGCCTGAGCCCTAGACATCGAGCGTAATAGGCAGGGATATATCTGTAGCAAACTAATCTTTCGGGCGCACAAAGTTATCTCACGTATTTCTAGAGTAGTTTTTACAGTAGATTTCAAATCTGCCCGATACACTTTAAATATTTGCATATTTAATGAGCTAATTTGCATAAATCCAAGATGGCCGCTGCGAACACATAAACACGTATTTGGAGGTTTCTAGATGGCAGGAAAAGGTGATCTTGGTGTATAAATTGTGATATCTGGGCTCAGTGAACGTGATTCCTATCATTAGAATTTATTAATCTTTAAATTTGAGAATTAGGACACATGATCAGCAAAATCCAATATGGTCACCATTTCGTTTTGATGAATGATGCCTCTCAGTTTCTAGATGTCGCATACAGAGCAAATATGTGAATAGACTGCCTATTTAGCAATCTCAGCAATGCAATATAGCTAGTAATGTGTTGCCAGTGCATCCTGTATAGATTGTATATCACATGATCCAAAAAACCAAGATGGCCGCCATGATATTCCTAATTGTTATTTTGGTGGCTGGAATGGGGTTTATGAGGTCAGGGAAATGCCTTATGGCATGTATGACCACGTAAATGTCAACACACCTACGATGCATAGGTTTAGATCGCTTGATGATGACCTTTAAAAGCCAAGATGGCCGGCTAACCGTTGTAAATTGCTTTTTCTCAGCTCTAAGATATCGGAGAAAGATGACTTTGGTGTCCAAGCTGCTGTTTATGAGGCCATACCTTTCACCAGAGTCAAGTTATAAAGCTAAGTCACAAGTAGGTTTCTGAGAAATCATGCAATAGTTTATAAGATGGCACTACTACCTGCAAACTCCAGTATCACCACGGATTAAAATAATATCTTGAGCTATACTAGACACATACACCAATACACAAACGCAACGCATAATAAAATGGTGCAGGAATAACTTGATCCATATGCTACTATGACAAACATAATGCCACACTTTGGCATTGCTGTTTATGTAGACCCTATACGTAGTAAAACATTTCCACATGTATAATGTCTATACTCCCTGACTGAAATCACAACTGTACATTAGTTATACTGTAAGACAGTTTGACAATATATTTTCTGGTATGACTAAAGCACAGTTAGAATTGTGTTTTGAATGAAATCAGAGCACATACCGGTACTTGAAATAATCTATAATTCCAGTTCGTTGTCAGTATCTTCCGCAGAATCTATGCTATATAAAAAGGCTGCACCGTCACTAGTACTAATTTTACGATCCAGATTTGAATCAGATTTTGAGTCACTAACGTCCTTATATTGCTAATCTTCTGCGTCATAGTCATCAACTTGGTACACTTCAGCTTGTTTCTTTGAATGTTTTCTTGGAGGGTCATGTGCATATGCCGTTGTTCAGTTTCAATACTGCTTTCTTCATTATCTGCTTTGTAATCTGTGGTCCTTTTGCCATTTGATTTTCAACATTTCATTGCTGAGAAAATTGGCGGGAACTGTGAGCCGTTAAACCATAATGGCATCAGACCACCATCAGACTCTATCCATCCTCTACCTTCTTCAGGTTGGTAGTCAATGTTTTGCTTAATACGTTGGCGCCAAATGTATGTTTGATAAGCAGCCCTCTTTAAATGTTCATCTGTACTGTTCGGATCAGGTATTAAACTACACTTGGACTTAACTCTCTGTCTTTCATGTGTACGTATTCTGGTCTGTACAGTATCCGAATTGTCTTTATCTGAGTACATAACTGTTCGCAAGAATGTCGTTGCCTTACTTGTGTCCTGTACAAATGAGGACGTTTCTCAGACTACACGCAAAAGGGTACATTTTGCCATTTTTCATCATTTTCTTGAATGTCTTTACATTTCCTACACCAAACGGAAACGAGGTTGTGCCACATCCAGTGATGCTATGATATGCTGGCAAGATATTACAAACTGATTCACCTAATCTATTGCACATAGTTCTCACACTAATGTATCTGTCACTGTCAATTTTCATCATCCACACCTCAGTCGGCTTGGCAATATTACATGCAAATATCAGAAATACTAAAATATTGGTATCATTAGCTACCACAACTACAGGATTGCCAGTTTGCGAAGCATGCACCACAACTCTTGTATCAGCTTCTACCTGTATCAGATATATGATGCCATGTATTCTCAGACTCTGTTATGATCACTGGAATTTCTAACTTGGCCCTGGCGTATCTTGATTTATAATTTTCTACCAAGAAATGTATCAATTCTGTTTTCATTTCATTGCTTGATAAGAAAGCTTCCCAGTCATTAGTCTTTGGCAGTGCTTGTCCAGCATTTGTGATATACGCCCTTTTCACAGGCTTACCATGTCTTCTCTATGTCATCTCCTTTATTCTGTTTTTTTCATATGTGTCCATTACAATTATTAGCTTCAACGGATATGCATAGGGCAGTGGTGGACAGATCCTCAGAAAAGCCTCATCATATTATACCCAAGTATCTCTTGGGGATACTGACCTCACAGCTGCCATCCAATCGTACGGGTGCAGTGTTTTTGGTTGAATCTCTATCCTTAATTAGATAATTACGCAGAGAAGCCTTTGATCCTCGTCCTAGATCTCGCGCAGGTGAAGCCAACGCAAGAGGTATTGATGTCAGAGGATAGGAGTGTGCCTCTTCAGCGCTGGTAGTCTTTCCTACAAGTGATCCAAAAGCGTGTTTAACTTCTTTGAGAATATTCACAATTCCTGGCTCCTTTTTGACTTTTGCCAAACCTGTTTTAATTGTGGGCTTCTTAATTGGCTTAAAGAAGCTCACACGATCATCGCCAGTTTTCTTTATGTGACCATCAGTGAATTCCGTGTAAAGCGTTTCTCCAGTTTGTATTGAGTTAAGCAATCCATGAATAATTTTGCTATCTATCCCTGTTTTTATCCCTTGCTGGCCTTGGTACAAATGGGTCGAGAAAGGTGGATAGCTTTTCTCCAAGTTTGTCAATTGTTGCCGTGCGCTGTTTCTTAGCATCTAGTGTGGTCTCTTTATGCACTGATGAAGTTAGAATTTGGCGTTTATTTTCCATTGCTGCACGTAATCTTTCCATTAAATGGCTGGTCTTGTTGTGTCTATGTTTGTACCATGCCCGCCTTGCATTGGGTCACATTTCACTTTCACTTCACAATTTCTTGTCGTTTCAATGATGAGATCTCCATGTACTGCCGAAAGTGGTTCGCCACTCAGACTGTCCTCAAATTCTTTTTCAACTCACTCCAGGCTTTTGGATTTGTATCCTTTAGTCTATGCAGCATTGCATGCTGATATGTTAGGTACCGTGCATAATTAACATGACCGAAAGCAAACAAGTAAGGAAGTAAAGCACGTTCAGCTTGAAGGTGTTGTTCAATGTTCATCTCACGTGCAGCGCCAATGAGAGATAACAAAGGTGATACATCACGAATATATTCTACTATCACCATTGACTCTGTCGTTGTGGTTAATACTAATTCGGCACAAAGTACAACAAACTAAAAACAGCATTAAGACTTTTTTTAGTTGGATCACATCTCAGTCATCACTGAACTTTGAAATGTTACACTGCTTTTCAATCCTGAATCTCAGTAGAGCTTCGAAAGATTGCTTATGTAGACGTCTGCCTCTGTAATTGTGTCACCCATCCTCAGTCGATCCCTTAGCCACAGCACCTGCATCAAACCACCATTCCTTGAATCCTAATACACCATACATTGTGTGCATGATCTTTAATTTGACTAGCAATGTGTGAAACCCACCTATCAGTTTTATGATGCAATCGTACTTCTTATCATGTAACACTTTTATGAACACAATCTTGCAATTCGCAGCTTCATCTGCATGAACAAATATGAAATCCATATACCACTTGCACACATCATCCCGTGGGGGGCAATGGAACCACCTCAAGATACTCCACACAACTTTTCTTTGTCTCGGAATCTGTAACCCTTTTTCTACTATGGAAACTGTCTGACAATATGTCTGAAATGCGATTTCATTGGTGTGGTGTGTTGTGTGAGAACCTGTAAGCATTTGCTGCTGCCCATCAGAATTGTCGATTGAAACATGTATGGCTCTGCCTTTCTGAAATTCCATAGGTAGCTTACCTTTTGATTTACTCGTCACAGATCTTGCCCATGTATTGTTAATTAATCTGTTATCAGAATAAGAAATGCCATGGCAACACCTTTGAAGAAGAGATGCAGCTTCCTTGCTGCCTGTAAGTCGTTGGATGTCAGCCTTAACGCTGTACATTTTGTTGGGTGTTCGTGTGTTATTAATGCTTCCCAGTCACTGGAAATAGTCCCCAGTTTGTCTGCCAATGATTTACTCACAGTTACAACATAGCCAAAATCATTTTTCGGTTTATCTGGATTTACGGACCATGAAATACCATTATAGATACAGGTCCACTAGAATCTAGCTTGGACAGAAGTTTCTCTGGTGATATTGGCCACTTCTGAGGTTCTCTTCTTAAGAGCTTGCGCCAAACCATACATGCAAATGCGTTGGTTAGGTCATCATCTCTTAACCCAGCTCCCTCTAATGTGCCTACCACATACAGGCATGGCTTTATTCTACTTGGATGCACGAGTTGTCTACGACCTACAACATGAAACTCTTTTTGATCAACGAATCGTTCAACAAATTTTTGTTTCAGGAGGTAAATATGTTCTACACTTGGTTCTTGGAGGTCACATTCATAACTTATTTCCTTAATGTCTTCTAACAATTCTCTCAATAAATAAGCTTCAGTACTCCTTAATAACTGTCCTTTGAATAAGTCAAGGAATCCATCATTAACCTTACTCTGACTCTAATTCGTTCTAGTGTTTCTAATTCGTTAAGATCATGTCGTGGCGTTTTAGGAAGAGTGAACGCTGAGTAACAATTTTTATGATAATGTGTAGATATCACGTGGTGGCCCACACAGTGCAGTAGTAAATATAGACGTTTGGCCGCGTCTTCAAATCTGTGTCCAGGTTTATTGTAATCTTTCATACAGTCTTTAAGTCTGTCTGAAAATCGTCCTTCAAAACACAGACCTAAGGCACTAGCATTATAAGGTATACCATCAGCCTTGAATATAATGTTGCATATGAAGGAGACGCGTTTACATAGTCCCGAGGTCCGAGGCCCGTCCCGATTGTCTTGATGAACACGAATCATCGGATTTGGTAGTACTACATTCACCTGACACATTGACATTATCGATGTCTTTACCAGTTATTTTCCTACCATACTGGCGTTCCTCCCTGTCTATGTGCGCACAAACCATGGTTCTGCATTTTTTATGAAAGATGTGCTGTAGTCATTTCTGCTATTCTCAGATGTACACTTGCGAAATCAAAATATGGTTCATCGGGACTAGAAACATGAATCATTGACCAAATATTTGCATTGTCTTTTAATGTTTGAAATCCTGCGTCGCCAAGTTTCTGATGTGCTTGATTCTTGTCAATATTACCATCACAGAGAAGACACTTCCGGGCTCCTTCTGGTGTTACTCAGAGATATGGCTGGGATATATTTCAGCTAAGATGATCTCTGACGTCTAATGATATAAGTTTTAATCGACCAGTAAATCTGAAATAAAATGTGATACATTTAGTATGGTTATGATCACTGGTGATACATTTAGTATGGTTATGATCACTGTCTAGGCGCTACTGCAATATGCTTGCAAATGTTAAAGAATGTGTAAGATATTCTTTAACAATATCAATAATTGCCCAACTCTGCATATCAGGGATATCTATTCAAAATTGTTGGCAATTATATACTCCATTTTAATTATGTGGTGCAGACAGACATCCCACAAGCATGGACAGTAATTAGACAAGATGCATTCGAATGGGGAGAAATTACATCGTTGATCTTCAGAATCCTACTTGCACGACCCACTTAGCAGATTGTTATATAACATTTAGGGACTAGTTGATAACAAATAAAAGGTTTATGGTGGCTATTCTGGATGTTTTGGCTCATATGACCTACACTTGTATTTAAGCCTGTGACATGTAAGTGAACATATTGCATTTGCTTGGCCTCGTACATTTTAGTCATCAAGAGCATCTTTATATATCCCCTAGGATCTGTACAACAGCAATTTAAATGTGTTGGTGGCCATCTTGGATTTCTAGGTGCTCTAGTGACCTAAACCTATATATCCTAAGTCTGGTGACAATTAAGTCACTATACATGGCATAATGCATTTCCCTGGCCTCATAAACACCATTCTAGCCATCAGAATAAGCAGTCTATTTTATCTAGGAGCTGAGAAATAATAATTAAAAATATTATGGCAACCATCTTGGATGTTTTTGGTTCATGTAATATACAATCTATGGTGATGACATCAATAACACATTACTAGCTAGACTGCATTGCTGAGACCTCTTACTAGGCAATCTCTCCACAGATTTGCTCTCTATACGGCATCTAGGAACTGAGAGGTATCATTCACCAAAATGAAATTGTGGCTATATCGGATTTTGATGATCATGTGACCTAATTCTTAAGTTTAATGACTAAATATAGTCTAATGGTAGGAATCCGGTCCCCTGAGCCCAGATATCACATTTTAAACACCAAGATCACCTTCTTCTGCCATCGGGAAGCCTCGGAATACGGTTGTATATGTTCGCAGCGGCCATCTTGGATGTATGCAAATTAGGTCATTAAATATGCAAAAAGTGCACCTGGCAGATGTGAAATCCACTGTAAAAGTTACTCTAGAAACAAGTGAGATAACTGTGACATTCCAAAAGATTAGTTTGCTGCAGATATATCCATGTCTATAATAGTGCAGTATCGGGGGAGGGGGGGGGGGGGGGGTATGGGGTGGGGGGGCGATCTCTCTAGTTAATATAACTACCTCAATGGTCGAACACGGTTCGCTTACAGGGCATGCAGCTATGCTATCCTGGCAAAAAATAATGTCACAAATCTCAAAATTCTTGAACAGTAAGGGGTTAATAAATATAAGTAGCATTTTTAGCGCTTTGAAGCGCTGTTAACGCAGGAGGGGTTGCATCTTACTAACATACGCCCACTCACAACGCTTCGCTGTTCGAGGCCGTACTTGCAAACCTGAGATTTCGCGCTATGTTGACTGCCGGTTTTCAGGTAGCCAATCAGATTTCTGCCTACTTCAATCTCGCTATAAATTTGTACCTGCAACACGAAATGTGCCATCAGAATATGTCCCATGCGCTGCACTCCTTATTGCTACCTGAAGTGGGGGGGGGGGGGTGTTAGTCTGCAGGGTGCAGTTATTTTTTATTGTATTCAAAGGTAATGAGCAATATTTAGGGAGCTTCACTTGTAGAACATAACAGTCGTTATTTTATTATGTTTGATAGGTCTAGAGCGGCGGAGAGAGGGGGGTAAGGAAGGCTGTAGGAAGGGAGAGAGTAGCAGACGGACGGCCGAACGGACGGGCGGCTAGGCGGGGGGGGGGGGGGGGGGGGGGGCGGGCAGACGGGCGGACGAACGGAGATAGGGGTGGAAATGGAGAGAGGGAGAGAGAGTGAAGAAAGAGAGGGAGAGAGAGGTGGGTGGTGGAGAGAGAGAGAGAGAGAGAGAGAGAGAGAGAGAGGTGGTTGGGGCGGAGAGAGAGAGAGAGAGAGAGAGAGAGAGAGAGAGAGATAGGGAGAGAGAGAGAGAGAGAGAACAGGTACGACTACATGATGTAGAGTGGAGCGCTGTGCGTAACACCCACCTGTCACGGCTATATAAACTAATGTGTATGACAAACGTGATACACCGAGACGAGCATGCAGTCAGATGACACACACTATGGTTAACTAGGGAGGGTGGGGCAACCGCGTCAATATTTAGTTTGGATATGACTACTTATGTTTTCTGGGGGAACATCCAGTTAATTATAATGATGTAGTTGGTTTTGAATAAACCTGAATGGTGGATAACCCAGGGGCAGGTTCATACGCCGGAATCATAAACGTTATAAAGGACTTGACTGTCCACTAATTTTGACAAATCTCTCGGTTGATACGCGAACACCGCAACGCCTCTGAAGTTGTTCCTGAAAATATGCTGCGGGCGTTAAGCACTTAGAAATGCGCAGCTAATTTGATTGCTATACTAAATGATGGAGAATCATAAATGACTCGGTTGACCCAAATGACAAGTAATACCTGATGTCCCAGAATGCAGTCGGAATTATTGTCGCGTGCGTATTACTAAAATGAAGAGCGTAGTAAAATCGTTTAAAATGTAACTCGTCAAGCATGTTTTTTTAGTAATATGTCATCTTGTGCATGCATCCTGTCTATTGCGACCAACTGCCATTCTGGAATTAAAAATGGTGTTTCTTTAACATGTGTGGTCATATGACCACGTGCCTTTCGGAACCACCATGGTATAGCGTGGAATTGGAGTCAAATTGGTTTCAAAATATTCAACAGCATGTTTATTAAATAGCAAAGAATTACAAAGACATATAATCCAAACAACGTGTCTGACCATTTGAGATTTGATGACGGTCTACATGGAACCCTTTGTGACGTAATGATTGCGGCGTCATCATACACGTGCTGAGCTGATTCTGAAGTCATACGAGGTCAGCTGATGGATAGATACTCTGGAAAGGTGAATTCAAATGATAACTATCATTGATTAAGCGGCGAATGTCAGTTGAATGGCTTAATTTTGTATTCCTAAATCTGTTCAAATTAGGCATGAGTGGAATATTTGCAGAAATGTGTAAGTTGACAACAAGTAGTAAGCCTATTTTTACCGTGCGGGTACGTGCGTGGGTGCGCGGGTGTGCGCGTGTGTATGCGTGCGTGCGTGCGCATGTGTCTATGCATGTGTTGGTATGTGTGTTGGCGTGTACATGTGTTTGTGAATATAAGCGTGCTTTTTTACCAGTCCAGACGTGTATTACAAACAAACCAACTACTTAGCACACCGACGCATCATACGGTTAATGAAGATGCCCAGGCTTTTTCCGTGATCCGGATAAAGAACTCTTATCCGGGTCAGATCAAATTCCGGACCGATGGATATCACGGAAACTGTATATCCGATGTTTTTACAGAATAACGGGCTTGACAATACGCTAGGATTCCACCATCATCAATGCATATTGAAATGTCCTCAGATTCATCTAGATTTGTCAAATGTTTTAAGAGGACGCACCCACCCACCCCTCCCACCCGCGCCAATCGCACATGGTCTACAGATGAGACTGTATAGCTGCCAGATCAACCCTGTATCGGCGTTATACTGAACATGGTCATCATTGGAACTAGGAAGACATGTTCAGCAATAAATTTGAAGACGATGGATTAGGTCATTTTTTTTCGTCTCACCGCGGTCGATACCGCATACTATGGAGCTATCCATTCCTCAAGTTCAAGGTCGCTTTATTTACACTCATGCACTTTAACGACATACTAGGCTTACATGTACACAATGCTGTAGAGTAGAAGCAGTACAGTAAACTGCATGTATATAATATTTATAATTATATGGCTGGAGTAGTAGTAGTAGTAGTAGTAGTAGTAGTAGTAGTAGTAGTAGTAGTAGTAGTAGTAGTAGTAGTAGTAGTAGTAGTACTAGTAGTAGTAGTAGTAGTAGTAGTAGTAGTAGTAGTAGTAGTAGTAGTAGTAGTGGTAGTAGTAGAAACAACAACAGCAGCAGCAGCAGTAGTAGTAGTAGAAAGTAGTAGTAGTAGTAGTAGTAGTAGTAGTAGTAGTAGTAGTAGTAGTAGTAGTAGTAGTAGTATTAGTAGCAGTAGTAGTAGTAGTAGTAGTAGTAGTAGTAGTAGTAGTAGTAGTAGTAGTAGTAGTAGTAGTAGTAGTAGTAGTAATTGTAGTAGTAGCAGGAGGAGGAGTAGTAGTAGTAGTAGTAGTAGTAGTAGTAGTAGTAGTAGTAGTAGTAGTAGTAGTAGTAGTAGCAGTAGTAGTAGTAGTAGTAGTAGTAGTAGTAGCAGTAGTAGTAGTAGTAGTAGTAGTAGTAGTAGTAGTAGTAGTAGTAGTAGCAGGAGTAGTAGTAGTAGTAGTAGTAGTAGTAGTAGTAGTAGTAGTAGTAGTAGTAGTAGTGGTAGTGGTAGTAGAAGTAGTAGTAGTAGTAGTAGTAGTAGTAGTAGTAGTAGTAGTAGTAGTAGTAGTAGTAGCAGGAGGAGTAGTAGTAGTAGTAGTAGTAGTAGTAGTAGTAGTAGTAGTAGTAGTAGTAGTAGTGGTAGTGGTAGTAGTAGTAGTAGTAGTAGCAGCAGCAGCAGCAGCAGCAGCAGCAGCAGCAGCAGCAGTCTTTTTTTAAATACTAAGAGTGTGCACAGTTTCGCGAGAACAGGCATATTGCATATAGTTAATAAATATTTAAATAAATCACTCTATTATCTGATGGTATAATCAAAATACAGTTTATGGCTAAAGAAGAACTTAATATGTTTCCAACACAGAACATAACGTGTTTGTTAGGAAGAATCGTTCTGTTGAATACTTTGAATATAATTGAATTGCTGTTTTCCAATCCAATTATGTTCAAAGTATTCAGCCATGTTTTGTTTTATTTATGGGCATGTTGTAAGTTATTTTTTAGCTGTACTGTACGTCCAGTGTAACCTGACGTCACGTGAAATTGACGTATACTTCCGCCAGGAAATCTTTTTGATGAATTTACAATTTAATGAACATTTAAGAAAAGCGAACATTTACGTATGGCTACCTTGAGTGAGGGTACTGGGGAATCATGGGCCAAACTGCAGTGTTAAAGGCAAAGCAAACGTGTGTAGAAAGCTGGCCACGAGAACACCATTTTTGAAAATTCACCACTTGAATGGCTGGCACATTAACATGCCAGACATTCCAGTGGTAAATTTACAAAAGGTAGTCTTCGCTTGGCTAGCATATGGACTTTCCTCAAGACCATTATAAAGCCATTTTTGGGCGTAAGCATTAAAGGGTTAACAAAGCTACAGAGAACAAAAAGAATGACAGATTATTATTATTATTATTATTATTATTATTATTATTATTATTATTATTAATGCAAAATGTTCAGACTCCCTCACTGTTCACCCACGCACACGTATGCACACGCACGCACGCACGCACGCACGCTCGCACGCTCGCACGCTCGCACGCTCGCACGCACGCACGCGCCCACGCGCGCACGCACGCACGCACACACACACACACACACACCGCTTATCCAATGCGCTATTAGTGCAACTGGGCCCTCGACAACCAACGCTCGTGGGAAAGTTGATCCTGTACATCCGTCTGGACGCACATCCCAATGAGTGGTTTCACTCATCCGGAAGTGAAGCCATACGGATATATCGAATCGCCTAATCTTTCCGGAAAGCGCCTACCTGGAGAGTTGATTTACCAATATTATTATCATTTAAAACATCTGAAAATTATTTCTATAAATGTACACAATGATATCATTTTCTTCCTGTTTTGATCATTCATCAGTTGTTTCATTTTAAATGTATTTGGGTGCAGGCGAAAACACCTTTTCATGAGTTGTTTACGCTCTCCAGTTATGGCAGGACACTCGAACAAGTAATGGAATTCATCCCCCATTACATTATCATTACAGAGAGTACATATGCGTTCATGCCTGGGTCTTACTTGATCATATTTGCCAACCTCAACTGGTAAATTTATGACTGGAAGTTCTAAACTTGCAAAGTACTTTTGAAAAAATGTGTGGGAGTGAAATCAAATAATTTTCGAATTTGAATTCATCTTTAAATATTCTATCAGTTATACACCCTTTACTATTGAAAGGTTCGCCCCTCCACTTTTGTACACATTGATCAGTTAGTTGTTGCTTTATGACGAGTTTCAGTTCGTCGGATATGGACAATTTAAGTCAGGAGGGTATGTAAAACTACCAAAAATTAGTTTTTATGGCCTAATCAAGCTTGTATTCCATTGCACCCAATTCATTAAACCATTACATATCATTTTATCTCACATCGGTGTAAGAAATTCTCGCGCTAGTGACGCACCTAACCCCTATTGTGTCATCATAATTATACTTATATCACTTAATGATAATAATAATAATAATAATAATAATAATAATAATAATAATAATAATAATAATAATTAATAATAATAATAATAATAATAATAATAATAATAATAATAAATAATAATAATAATAATAATAATAATAATAATAATAATAATAATAAATAATAATAATAATAATAAATAATAATAATAATAATAATAATAATAATAATAAATAATAATAATAATAATAATAATAATAATAATAATAATAATAATAAATAATAATAATAATAATAATAATAATAGTAATAGTAATAATAATAATAATAATAATAATAATAATAATAATAATAATAACTACCGCCATAGTATAAATATCTATAATAATAATGTCTACCCCCATATGCTGTGTAAATGGCCTGGGTGAATAAAGAAAACTGAAACTGAACTTAACCACGTAATGGTCAAGATTTTTCAAGATGATTGATATTTTTGCTCAGTGAATATACTACTTTAATTTACAGAAAACCCGTTTTCTGAAAAATGTCGTTTGCACGCTTTGAAGAGTGGTCGGTTAATAGAAAAGAGAATCCTAATTTTCTGCCTAGTCAGTGTTCATTCACAAAACAAAAGATGATTATTTTTTTTGAAAATTTACCACTGGAATGACTGGCTCGGTAACCGAGCCAGTCATTCCAGTGGTAAATTTGTATTTGTAAATGTCTTCTCCTAACCTCTAAATTAATGAAAAGAGGCTGCTGTTTTTCAGCGACTTAAGTATCAAAGGCTTAAGTTGACAAAAACTTGGTTAATTAACGAGAAATATATTATTACGCGGTTGTCGCCTGTCAGCGATGACGCAATACTACTGCTTGTTCACATTATTTTTTATCTGGGTTTTACCGTTAAAATGATGTAAAATGAAATAATTTTATTTAGGCCTATTTTACTAGAAAGCTTAGAATTTTTAAACGATCAATAAAAAATAATTTAAGAAGTGAGCTAATAAGCTGTTGGGGTTATGCCTATACTTTGTTACGTATTTATCAGAATTGCAGTAGTGAAGCACCACAGTGATAGCAAAAATGTATGGTACAATTGCAGGAAATAGCCAGAATCAATAAGCTGTTGACTATTTTGAAAAGATTTCAAGCCGTTGATGTCATGACGATGCTGTTCAATCAAACTATGTAAAAATATTAACAGAACATTCCTGTTGTAATTTGTCTCTGATGTTGAACGCGTTAACATTTTATGCGATTATGAAATGAAGGGAGTTCTTGTTCATAATGTATATGGAGAAATGGTGGAACCCTGGTTGTGTGGGTGGGTTCGTCCGAACACCCGGACCACAGCACCCCCCCCCCCACCCTCCCCCACTGACTACCCGCCTGACAATTAGCAGAATGGTGTTGGGCCAAAATAGACCTCTAATGTGAGGTCAATATTACAGCGGATATTGAGCCAACAGTATTGCCGCAACGTCAACGTAGCTTTTTTATCTGGGGTTTAACGTGGAGGATCCCAGTTTAGACATTAATCAGATGACGTCATAATGTGACGTGGCCGATGGCGTCATAATCAATTACGTCATGAATGGCGTAGCTAAATTCAGCCTGAACACTTAATTCATGACAGCCTACGCGTTGTTGTACGACTTGTATGTAGAGGGGACCGGGGCACAGTGGACCACGGGGAACAATTGGCCATTTCAATTTTCTCTTAAATGCATTACGAAATGTTGCCAATGACATCATCGAATATGTAGTGAAAATTCCCCTACATGCTACAGTAATTGTTGGCAGAAATATGAAAAGGCATATATTTTTGTTTAAAGAGCGGTTTTTTGAAGTCGCAAAGTAAAATCTTGTTAAGTTAAGCAAAATGTTCCTGTACTATAACATGTGGATTTCTAAATGTCTAACTTGAAATTATAGTATATTAGCTTGAAATAGCCTGGTCAGTTAAAATGGCGGATTATGAGAATGCCAATTGTAAAGTTAAAGCATGTGGTCGGGGCACAGTGGGCCAGCCCGTTAAGGTTAGAGTGGGCAAGCCCGGGCACAGTGGACCAGTCTAGTATGGTTAGAGTGGCCATAGCCCATTGTGCCCCTCTTAGTAAACATAGTTGGTAATTGTCATGGAAATCCTGAAGCGTCAGGAAATCAGATAATGTAAAATATATGACTAAAAATCCTGGAAATGTACTTTTTTTCTCTCGTGTTATGAAAAGGCCACTTAAGCCATTGAAACCTCCATTAGACAGCAACAGTTGCTAGTCAAATTAGTTTCAAATTATTCACATGGTGGTGAGTGCATGTTGCCGCATCAGGCAAACAGCTAGAGAAACGGGCCTAAAGCTCACAGCACTACATAACCAAAGTAAATGATGGATCAATAGAACGGTACACAGCACACTATCGTACAGTATTTTTGGACGAGCAGGAGTTTGAAATTCATGAGGATCAGATTCAGGCATCCAAAATGTGCTATGGCCTTATTTCCGCGCAAGTCCGGCATTTAGCTTACGAGTTTGCTGTGCAACTTAACATCACATGTCCAACATCCTGGTCCACCACTAAATGTGCAGGACCAGACTGGTTCTCAAATTTCTTGTCATGACACCAGACTTTGTAACCACGATGACCCAAAGCAATAAGCATGTCAAGAGCAACTAGCGTTAATAAGCACAACGTTGATTAGTTTTTTTGACAATCTTGATTCAGTGATGGAACAATACAAATTTTAACCAGCTGCCATATACAATATCGACGAAACTGGTTGTACAACTGTTCAGGGTATAACAAAGGTTAAGGTTGTTGCTCTTAAAATATAAAAACAAGTAGGTAAAATTATCTCCGGCGACCGTGGTAGACTAACAACTGTCTTGTGTACTAATGCTATTGGTTATTCAGTGCCACCGTATTTTGTGTTTCTGAGAGTGCATTTTAAAGAGCACATATTACACAGGGCACCTCCAGGAAGTTCTAGCGTTTCACATTCTTCAGGCTGGATGATTAGCGATAATTGTGTTGTTTTCCTTGAACAGTTCATTAGGCCTACTAGATGTTCGAAAGATCACCCAGTTTTGATCATAATGGACAACAATGAGAGTCATATTACAATCGAATTTCTTGATATAGCTAGAGTTAAAGGCATTGTTTTACTTACGTTTTACCTCACTGCAGCCATAAGCTGCAACTACTTGACTTCTCCATTTATTCTCCCTGTAAACATTATTTTTCTCAAGCTTCCTATGCATACATAAATAACCATCCAGGTACTACAATAGCCATATATAACATTGCAGAATTAGTTGGCATGGCGTACCCATTGGCACTCATATCAAAGAGCATTCTATCTGGATTTCAGGTTGCTGGCATTTATCCCTTTAACAGGAGCATATTCGTAGAGATGAGTTTGCACCATCCACTGTGACAGACCGAGAGGAACCAGCTTCTGCTACTGGTATAAACATAAGTATGACTACAGCAGAATCTACATCTTGTGGAAGCGAGTTAACAGCAGCTGTCCCGTCGCCTCATTCCAGACAGAACTAACTGCATGTCCGTCTACCCCTAGGGCATGTCAGCTAGCACCACCGGTCCCTTTACTCTCTATGAGTTCTAAATCCATGATATATCAAGCGCAAAGCAACAGCGTGGTGTAAATAAGTCTGCACCTGTCTCCATTACCAAAGCCTCCGCCAAGTAAGAAGATGTGTTGAAGAAAAAGGGGAAACCTAGATTTTGACAGCAACACCCGTGAAAAATCCAAATCCAAGATGAGCTGAGTAAGAAGCTGACAAAGGGTACAAAGGGAAATTTAGATTCCAAAGGAATTCAAAAAGAAAGGCTGTCAACTAGTTCAAAATAACTGCGGGAACGTATTATGAAGCTTAAGAACAACACAAATAGAAAGGGAAAATGCCCAGCTTCTGCAAGCCTAAATAGGGATACATACCATCCACCAATAAATTAAGAATCCGAAGATAATCGCAGGAGATCTGACGAGGAACTCCCTCTGCCAGATGTCGAACTGGGATATAATGCAAACCTAGGTCTATATGACGGGCAATTTGTGCTCATTTAATTTATTACTAACAGAAACCGTGAAGTACTTTATGTTGGTGAGGTTCACGATGCACTAATTGTCGATGATGAAACCGAATATGAAGTTAAATGTATGCGACGCGTATCTAAAGAGGCATACTTGTTCAAATTCCCATTAGTCGATAATGTATCTGATATAGAACCCAAAGCTATCTTTGGTATCTTCCCTGATCAACTAGAACAAAGGGGGCGTTATCTTGCATTCATTGTTAGATCTTTCCCCATTTCATAACAGATTATCATAGAGCAAATGATGTTTTATACAGTTTCTTTGAAGATAAGTTATTTCTTTTGTTACAATGTTCTTGTTCAAATACTTTTTAAAGTGCAATGATATACATGTATGTGCGTGCGTGCGTGCGTGCGTGCGTGCGTGCGTGCGTGCGTGCGTGCGTGCCTGCGTGCGTGCCTGCGTGCGTGCGTGCGTGCGTGCGTGCGTGCGTCTGCTTGTGCGTGTGCGTGCGCGTGCGCGTGCGCGTGCGCGTGCGCGTGCGTGTGTGTATGTGGGCCTAGACCTACATTTGGGTCGATAGAAACTTTTAGAATATCCAGTAGTGTACTACATGTAATTACAGAACAACTAAGAAATGATGAACAAAGTAAAATAAAAGGTACTGTTTAATATTTTGAATTTAATTTAATTAGAGGCCATTGTTGCCAAGGTTTGTACTGGCTTCCTAGCAAATTTAGTTCAGAATATTCGACAGTTTATTTATATACCGCGTTCACAATTTGAATAACTAGCATGTTTCTGGGTGGGTTTTATTACTTGGAAACATGATAAGCCATTTCTGAGCTGTGTGATATGGTCATTAGTGATAAGTGTGATACGAGATCTGCTCAATAACATGAATTGCCTTTCAGTTAGATGGCCATTTATTTGTATTCTTTTTGAAGTTCATAATAAAAGTAATTTCCAAGAAGTTATAAACCATTTTGTATACATTCAACAAATGGCCCATTGTACTCCTTGAAGTGACCCGCACTGCCCCTGCTTTGGGAACAGTGGAGTACGTTGACATCAATCGTTTGATCACGTATTGTGATGGGATGGTGAGTGATAAGATCTGTGAAAATATAGCTAAATTTTAAGGAATACATTAGACTTTATATTAAATATGATAGCAGAGATATTACCCAAAAGACGAAAATGGCCCACTGTACCCTGGTCTCCACTTTCCTATTTAATATACAAGATGTGTAACTCGTAAAAGCCCGACACGTTGTAAGAATTGTATGTCTCTACTATTTAATAAACATGCTGTTGAATATTTTGAAACTAATTTGATTTGGCGCTGTTTCTGCCATAGGCAGAAACAGCACCCAGTCAAATTAGTTTCAAAACATTAAACAGCCTACCTGTATATTTTTCTGGAAAAATAGGCAATAGTTAGGAAGTTCAGGAATCGATCGATCCCGAACGGGCGAAGTGTGTGTGTGGAGATTAGCTAGAGATTGGGCGGGGGTTAGCTAAATTGAGATATTACCAAACTTTAATTTAACACGAAATAGCAACACGTTTGAGTTAATTGCTTATTATGTATAACGAACCAACACGGAAGCTGATGTATTGCATAACATGCAGTAGTCCATTACATGACATTTTAATTGACCATAAAGCTCCATTTGAAATGATTGTACTTGATCATAAAAATAGTGGCGCCCGTTAGTAAAATTTTATCAATTTAAAAATAATAAATTTAGTCGAAAATAATAAAGGTAGAAAGAAATAAAGAAAACAGGCCAACATTTTCCATTTTATCAGCAACCTTAGGCTATACTGTTTCAACATAGATAGCTAACTCACCACTGATAGTCAACAACCCGACTCGTAGGTCTTTGTTAATGACGTCACCACTACAGTATTACCGTGTTCATAACTAGCAGGAATTAAAATGTCATGTAATGGGTGACACTATTTGTCACTCAAGTATATGACGTCATACTAAATTCACCTTTCCAGAGTATCTATCCATCATCTGACCTCGTATAACGTCATAATCAGCTCAGCGAGTGTATGATGACATCACAATCATTACGTCACAAAGGGTTCCGTATAGACCGTCATCAAATCTCAAAGAATCAGACACGTTGTATATGTATTTGTAATTCTTTGCTATTTAATAAAGATGCTGTTGAATATTATGAAACTAATTTGCACGGGTGCTGTTGCTGCCTTAGGTAGCAACATAACCCAGTCAAATTAGTTTCAAAATATTCAAGAGCTTTCCTGTGGATTTTTTTGGAAATTGATAGTCATGTTTTTTTCATAAATTCCATTGTTAGATTTACAAAACAAAATTTTGAGTTTCAGTTGGCTGATTAATTAATTTAAGTCGCATTTTGATCGCTTTGAGGCGCTTCTGATACAGGATGTGGGGATCGATCGATCCCTGGACTCCATGACTATTAATTTCCAGAAAACTATACAACTAAGCTATTGAATATTTTGTAACTAATTTGACTTAGTGTTGTTGCTGTGGCAGCAACGGCACCCAGTCAAATTAGTTTCGAAATATTCAACAGCATCTTTATTAAATAGTAAAGACATACATGCCTTACACCGTGTTGAACTGATAAGCATTTAAAACGTACAAAATCGAGTCATTCATATTGTTCTTTATTATGGCATCATCATACACGTCACGTAGTTGATTGTGACCTCATATGATGGATGGATAAACTGGAAAGGTTCATTAAGCGTTCGTGGCGAACTTATATGCGCCATTCATGACGTCATTAATTATGGTGTCATCATACACGTCACGTGGTGTATTATGACGTCATACGATTGATGGATACGCTGGAATTCTCTATTACGTCACACATCTTCCATGATAGGTGTGTCTGTACTCTCTCTAAATCGCGAATGGTGTTCAAAGGTGGCACGGTAGAATAACAAAACAGAACGTGTTTAGCATCCTGGCGTTGCCAGGAGTAACGTGTGTTCAGATCAATCACGTGAACAGCGTGACACATTAGAATAAATTTATCTTTCAGATGTATGTGTTGGTGTAGGAGTCGGTCGCCATCCTCCACCCACCCATCCACCCTCTAGCTATTAAATTGAAGTCATCCCTTATTTTAATGAATTTTTGACAAATTACTAATGTCCATATAGTAGGCCCCTACCTGCTAGCGACTAACGACCTAGTTTACAACAACTCTTTCAAGACAGCATATAACAGACGACGAATGTAGGCAATATCAAGGTAAAAAACAGTGACGAATATTTTGAAACTAGGTTGTCTGATTGTGAAATATATAGAGCGAAATATAGTAGTTTCAGAACACCGCTTGCGTGATGGGATTTTCGATATCGTGACTTCGCTCTAAGCGATATGTTAAATTGCTAAGCCCATAATCACCGGAGCTAATAACCGGATGTTTAGAGTAAACTGATTCAGCTCATAATAATGAGACACTATGAATTATACCGCTACCGTTGCATATAATGTCAGCCACATTGTCCATTTAAACGCTGAATTTCCAAAATCTCAGTTTAATTGTAAAAATACAGAAAGGGTGTTGTATATTTTGAAAGTAATTTAACTGGGAGGCGTTGCTGCCAAAGTAAAATTACTTTCAAAATTTTCACGAGAATAGGTTTAAATTGAAAAAATCTATTTTTCTATTTCAGCATTCTTTTTCAAACGAGTAATGATACAGATTTACACGAAACCAATTGAAAAAACCCATTTAAATTGGATAATGTTAGCTGATTAAATTTTGTCCCTCGACTTGAAATAGGGACTCAAATTAAATTTTTTTTAACCAAAATGGCTTCTGTAGTGGTCTTGAAAAACGACCATTTGGCGACCACGAGAAGCACAATTTTGAAAATTTACCACTGAAATGACTGGCTCTATAACCGAACCGATCATTCAAGTGGTAAATTTTATAAATTACTCCTCTCTTAGTCTGCAAATGGACATTTTCTATCAGAAAATTTAAATTTTCTTGAACAAATTTGAATGTTAAAGGATGATTTACGTATTTACGTATACTATTTTAGCAATTTCATTCTCAAGCATTCTGCGTAAATATGCACCTTTGGCCATTTAAACACTGAATTCCTAGCATCCTAATTTTACTGCAACAATATAAAAAAGCTGCTGTATGTTTTGAAAATAATTTAACTGCGAGCTGTTGACAGCAATGTTCAACTCACAATCAAATTACTTTCAAAACATGTAATATGTATTAAATTCTAAACGCATCTAGCTTTAATTTCAGCAGTCCTCTTTAAAATATTTAAGATATGCACGTGGGCGGTAAAAAAATCTTTAGGCCTACCTATAATTACGGAATTAACGGCGTATGCCAACATTTCCCTGTTGGCTAATTGCTCAGCTGTACCAGAAACGAGCATCAACCATTATCATTGACCCAATAGAATAAATGTATGTAAATAAATTCGTATGTCTAACCTATTTTATAAGTGGATCAGTCAACGCCTCTTTAATGTTCAACTTGTCATCAGTGCATTCAGCATCATAACGGCTTTCAGCGAAAACGCTACATTAGTTTAACATTACTGTCAATCTATTCTTGTTAGGTCAATGAAGCGGAAAGTCTGCTGAAATAATACTTATCTTTGCGTTTATTCATCCGTGACGCGGCGTTATTAACTTAAATGGACAAGCTGTCATTTGTCATGCTAACCTGCCATTCACGGGCACCTGTCTTCGATGCCAAAATCCCGTTGTTCTTTAAATTCGTGGTTATAAGAACGCGTAACCAGTTATTAATGAATAACAATTTGTCTTTAAAGACGGTATTTACTCTCGCGTATGGGCTACGTTATGTCGCCAATCGTTTTTAGTGACCAGCTTGTTGATAAACATTGTTTTAGACGAGAATGATTGTATAGAGCACCCTAAGGACAAGCTTGCGAAAAATATGTAGATGGCAGGTACTCACCCGAGTAGGCCTACGACATTGCGACTTCTAAATATATGTGAGCCAAGGAAGTGAGATTCTGGTGACATTTTGGCACGTGCGCAGTTTCGGGAATGGTATTGTTTGTGTTCGAAGCAACAGTTTTCTGCAACAGGTTTTAGTAGCAGTTTTAATCAGATTATCTGCAGACGTGATGGTGTAACTAGCTTGACATCCACCGCCTATTATTCAGCTGTAACGCAATCAAACAATCTCCGATGATATATTCTCAAATAACGAAATTAGAGCGTAACTGTATACACGCTGAATAAGCAAGTTAGTACATTTTGTTAAAATTGGCGCAAATTGGAAAGATGATAACTATTTTGAAAATAATTCGACTGAAAGCCGTTGCGTAGCAACGACTTTCAGTCAAATTGTTTTCAAAATAGTGTTAAAAATAATATTCTTGGTGTTTACTGCTGAATAGATTTAATATGGCATGTAATGTGTTTGGTTGAAGATGGTTAGCGGTAGTTTTGTCACGATTAGACTATTCCACTAGAGATGGAGGCGCGTGGTACGGAGTGATTTATGGAGATTCTGGTAACACAAAGCATATACCGCCATATACGTGTGTAGCGAAATTTAAATTAAGACGTACAAATATTTAGCCTACAAATATTTTATTACGCCAGCAATTAACGGTTTTGCTGCTGAATTGCTATCTTGGTCTAGAGCCCAAATAATTACACATAGAGCACCCATGGGCAAAGAAAGCAAGACACGCCACAGCGACTTCATAAAGGTGTGTGGATGCAAAATTAACACGCTAATAAAAAATTCCCCATGTGTGATCACACGCCGCACACGTGCATGCACGAATTCCTGCACAGACCGATATATACACACGCTCGCTCATGCACACACATGCAACGCACACACGTACGCATGCACCTTTGACTTCGGTGCAGTTGAGACCTTGATTAAATCACACGCATATATAGCGCGCACGCACGAACGCACGCACGCACGCGAGCACACACGCACGCACGTACTATTCATCTGTTATTGCGGAAGTGTTAGCAAATATTATCGAATATGTGTTGTACGATACGCACTGAGGGTTTCGTAATGTTGTTGTTGAGTTTAGAGCAGTTACTGTATTTTCCCATATATATATATATTCAAGTCAAGATAGATGCCCGCTTGTATCTAGATAACCAGCCCAATCGTACAGGTTAGTATTTAGATATAGTGCAGCTAATCGATAAGTTAAACTGTTTAGCTTACCAAGAACATAAACATCATTTGGTACAATTTTGCACACGATAGAAGAAATGGTCTGTTGAATATTTTGAACATAATTGCATTGGAGGCAGCAATGTCTTCCAATACAATTATGTTCAAAATATTCAATAGCGCGTACAGTTTCATTTAGTATTTGCAAACATCATCCTTATTTCCTAAGTGTACTGGCCTAGCTCGTTTATTTATTTATGTTAGTTGGTGTGATTGCGCGCGCGTCTGTCGGCGTGGGCTAAATTGCGAGGGCGCGCGTTCAACTGCCATGCGATTCTCAGCTAGTATCGTTTAAGAATATAACTTTTTATTAAGTGTCCGAAAATGTGTGTAAAATTACTATTGATTGGTCTATGCCACATATATTTGCTTCGGTAGTTTGTATGAAAATACCCCAAACACAAATATAAACATGTACGTTGTTTGTGACTGTGAGCGAGTTGCTTTATTGTTCTGTCAAGTAGGCTATATTTTATATATTAGGACCCGAGTTTAGAAACTGCTCATGCGCAAAGCGCGCAACGCGCGTGAGTACAGACATTCACTCGCGCGTTGTCGCGTAAACATTAATTAACAAGAGTAACCAGAGATTGCAGACGCTTGCGTTTCCGTAGGCTATTTATCAGACTGTTAACAACTTTCGGATTTTCCGGATTTTCGAACTTTCTGGGATTTTTACGGATTTTCCGGATTGTTTCGAATTCTCCTGGATCACGCCTACAATAATGTGGAATCGTTGTATATGGTCACACCACTGATGTGCCAAATGTGAGCCTAATTGAACAAGCCGTTTCGGAGATATCCGCAGATTCAGAATTTGATCCGACGCAAATACTTCTTATCCGGATCGCGGCTACAGTCTGGAAATCATCTTCCACCGCAAAATTCCATCGTTGTGTTAAATGTTGAGCAAAATCGGACCAGCAGTCTTTTATATACATCTCCGGACACACAGACACGCCGACAGACCCGATCACAATACTCTCCACCCCTCCCCTTAGGGCGAGTCTAACTAGTAACAATACAATCATATTACTCTGTCTAAATATATATATTTTTTAAATGGCAGACAAATCGCAAAACAGATAGACGGGTAAGCAAATGGGTGGGTGGGTGGATGGACAGACGCGTTGGCGGATAAAACGACGAGTGTGTCGGATCGCAGGTGGACGCCGGTAGGATGTAGCCTACGCGGTCACAATATAGTCAGTTAGTCAATAAGGCAATCACTTCATTAGATAAACAAATGTCTTTTGTAGATATGTCGTTATCGCCTGAGCTACAATACAGCTAAAATATGTTCAAAACAAAAACAGAAATATGTTAGTTAGTCCAATTTTAAACAATGTTCTCATTTCTCTTGAATGTTTTGAACATAATTGGATTTGGAAGACATTGCTGCCTTGGGCAGCAATGTCACCACATTCAATTTTGTTCAAAATACCAAACAGTACGTTTTATTTTGATTGGGAAACAACCTAAATTATTCTGAGCTGTACTGTATAAAGAATCCTATGTGACGCTAAGTGATTCACAAATCAATCAAACACGGTTATTCAATCTGTCAAATTAATAGCGGTACATATTTCTCTCCGAAAATATCCCCATCTTTCCCAGCCTCCTAAGGTAAATTTCTGAATTAACCTTCGCAGTTCAATTCAATCTACCCTTTGGGCAAAGAAAGCAAGACACGACACAGCGACTTCATAAAGGTGTGTGGATACAAAATTAACACGCTAATAAAAAATTCCCCATGCGTGGCAAAAACTTAGATCACCAAACAAATTGTACATCCAGGACGGTAGAGGGATGTTCTACGCATCTTCTATGCCTTATTCATCGTTCAGGTGACGAGTGCCTAAGCGTGTAAAGGACAGAGGGAGGTATATGTAGGTATAGTGAGTACCGGTATTTGTTTTTTTTAATTTATCCGCGACGGGTGCTAGAATCGACTGTAATGCTCGGAGACTAGTACGTGCGCAGGTAAGTTATGTCAGGGTATGTTTTTTTTGTAACGTAACGAAGTGAATAAAATAAATTAATACAAATATTAAAGAATATTATGGAGTATTGCGCGGTATTATATGTTCTACAATGCTTAGTTTTTGTCAACCTGTTTCGCTAAGATGATTTAGGGCACGGTTGCTATAGAGACGTACATGTACAGGTGTATGAGCACACGGGTAGGATAGCTGTTTAATATGTGTTACGATTTGTATGCTAAGTAAATCCCTTTTCTATACGACCGCCTAATAGAGCGATCCAATCTGTCACGCAAGTAGCTGACGTCATAGTCAAACACGTCACTTGGTAGATTACGTCACAATCGAAATGGCCAGACGTCCGTCACGGCAGTGAAAAGGTTTCGCCACGAAAGTATGTATTTGATGAATTTGCAATTTATTGAATATCCTGTTCAGGTTTTAAAAACTAATTTTACTGGGGGTGCGTGCTGTCATAGCCACCAACAGCTTCCTGTCAACTAGAGGAATGCTCCGCCCATCTCTAGCTTAACCACACCCAAACTTTGCCCGTATTGGGATCGCGTAACCCTAACCCTAACCCAGCAAAGTAAACAGGTAACCTGTTGGATATTTTGAAACTAATTTGACTGGGTGCTGTTGTTGCCTATAAGGCAACAGCTGCGGCCAATTAAATTAGTTTCAAAATATTCAACAACACGTTTGTTAAATAGTAAAGACATACAATTCGTGCAACAACGCTTAGTCCATCATCGATTAAACATTCCCGACGAACTTGGCTACATCATTCTTAGCATAATTGATTATGACGTGAGCCTACACGTCACCTAGTTGATCATGATGTCATATGATTGGTGGATGAACTTGAATCCTCAATTAGTTTCAAACTAGCCAACTTCGTAGCTGTATACTTATCATGCATTTGAGAGTCTGGGCATCGAGGGTTCAAATCAATTCACCTTTCCAGAGTATCAATCTGACGTCATATTACGTCATAATCAGTTAAGCGGCGTATAGGATGGCGTCATAATCATTACGTCATAAATGACTCCATTATGCCCGTCTTTAACTCTTACTAGTCCGACACGTTTTACGAATTGTATGTCTCTACTATTTAATAAACATGCTGTTGAATATTTTGAAACTAATTTGACTGGACTCTGTTGCTGCCATAGCAGCAACAGCGCCCAGTCAAATTAGTTCCAAAATACCCAACAGCTTACCTGTATAGTATTCTGGAAATGATAGTCAGGGAGTGCAGATATCGATCGATCCCAACACGAGCGAGGTATGGGTGAAGCTTAACTAGAGATGGGTGGGGCATAGCTAAAAATGGAAAGGTGTATTCAAACACTCATGGAAAAGTGGCGGATCCTGTTAGAAATTGACTTGACTCAGCTAGAAATATACCCCTCTATTGATAAATGTACACGTGTGCCCGAATATCGTGTATACGCTAATATCCCGTAGGAATCGTGTAAATCGACAATAGAAAAAAAAAACCAAAGTTACAAATAAAATACAGCTCCGAGATTACTTAACATGTTTCCGCAAAACAAAATAAAAACGTTCTGTTCAATTTTTTTAGCATCGGTCAGCGATATGGCATCATAATCAGCTACGTGGCATGTATGATTACGTCATAATCAGTTATGTCATGAATGACGTAACTAGATTTTTCACGACTGATTAATTCATGAAGGGCTGAGCGTTGTTATATAAATTATATGTCTTTACCATTTAATGAACATGTTGTTGAATATTTTGAAACTAATTTGCCTGGGAGTTTGTTTCCACCATAGGCTGCAGCAGTACCAAGTCAAATTAGTTTCAGAATATTCTGGATATTCTAGTCTTCTGGAAATTGAGATTCCGAGAGTGGGCGGGGCATAGCTAATACTGAATTCCTTCATCATAGCAATGTGCTAATTTATGCGGTCTGAAACATAGATAGCATACACGTAACATATTTGGAAATCGTGACCATTTTATACATGATTTATCAAAGTAGAATGACCTGTTACATCAAGCTGCACTTGAAGTTCACCACGAAGCAGAAGATGTTGCCCTATCTGAAAATGGACCATTCCGGTTTTAGCTTTGCCCCGCCCATCTCTAGCTAAGCTCCACCCACACCTTGCTCGTGTTGGGATCGATCGATCCTTGAACACCTTGACTATTAATTTCCACAGGTAATCTGTT
This sequence comes from Chaetoderma sp. LZ-2023a, assembly GCA_034401795.1. NCBI lineage: Eukaryota > Metazoa > Mollusca > Caudofoveata > Chaetodermatida > Chaetodermatidae > Chaetoderma > Chaetoderma sp. LZ-2023a. The sequence continues at coordinate 31,039,874 of CM067361.1, read as the reverse complement.
GAATATTTTGAAACTAATTTGGCTGGGTGGCAACAGCGCCCACTCAAATTAGTTTCAAGATATTCAACAGCATGTTTATTAAATAGCAAAGAATTACAAAGACATACAATTCATACAACGTGTCGGACTGTTTGAGATTTGATGACGGTCTATACGGAACTCTTTGTGACGTAATGATTGTGACGTCATCATACACGCGCTGAGATGATTATGACGTAATACGAGGTCAGATGATGGAGGGATACTCTGGAAAGGTGAATTCTATGTGGACAACAGCCGTTAATCCAAATCTGTCCACGTGTCCTGTATGGCAGGGCATGAAAAGAACAACACCCGGAGCTGCCTCGTCACTTTCAAAATCGGCTGTATATTAAAGATATACAGGGCAGAGCTGGCACATAACATGCTTATATAGCAAGCAAGTCTGGATAGCTTACTTGTATAGTTTTCTCGAAATTAGTAGTTAGGCTGTTGAGAGATCGATCCCAATATTGACTTAGTGTGGGTGGAGTTTAGATTGAGATGGGCGGGGCATAGCAAAAAAAGTGTAAAGGACAACTGATCCAAACTTGTTTCTTGGGCCTATTTTTAACGTATCATGAAGAAGTGATGAACTGTTTGGGTGTGGTGTGGTGGGGTGGGTGGGTGGGGTTGGCAATACACACAGATACGACAGTGAATGAGTGTGCCATTTAAGTCGGAAACAAAATACTGTACGAAATGTTTGGGGAATCCATAGTATAATATTCATCTCAGACAAAAGAACAAGTAGTTACACTTAGTAATATCTATGACCATCCACATTGGTTGGGGAGGGGTTGGTTATCCATATAGATCATCTGCTTCTTAATATAGCCTAAACACGATATTGCAATGAAGAGCAGGGATGGAATTTTCACCAGCTGTGTAATGGATGGATCTGATATGTCACCTAAGTATATGACGGCACTATCAATGATGTGACAATGACATGCATACTGCCGTCACAGTCAGAATGCTTAAAAATTACGTATCTAGCTCCGTCATGAACACTGAAATTACCGTCAAGTGTGCGAATTTTAAGTCTTGAAATTTTCACGGACCTTTCTAGCTTCATCACGGTGTTATTGTGCGTCACTACTATTGTGGCGTCAGCATATGCGTGAAATGATTGATTACGACGTCAGATACTTGTAGTAACAGATCGGAACGCTCCATTGGATACTATCAGCCGCATTTTGGGAGCACCGTTTTAATGCCGAGATGTACTAATTTAAGACGGCTACCATAGTTGCAACAGCTTACTGCAACCGCACCATCCATGATGTATCGAACTAACAAACATAGTGGCAATTGGCCTATCCAGTGTTAGCTATGCCCCACCCATCTCTATCTAAACTCCACCCACACCGTGCTCGTGTTTGGATCGATCGATCTCTGAACTCCATTGACTGTCAATTTCCAGAAAACTATGCAGGTAAGCTGTTGAATATTTTGAAACTAATTCAACTGGGTGCTGTTGCTGCCTATGGCAGCAACAGCGCCCAGTCGAATTAGTTACAAAATATTCAACGGCATGTTTATTAAATAGCAAAAACGTACAATTCGTACAGCGTGTTCGGCTATTAAGAGCTTTAGACGGAGCAAATAGAACCATTTATGACGTAATGATTATGACGTCATTCTACATGCCGCTTAGCTGATTATGACATCATATGACGTCAGATTGATATATGGATTCTCCAGAAAGGTGAATTTGTTGATCATTTTGAAACGAATTTGACAGGGAGTTGTTGCTGTCAAGGATATTAGTCTCAAAACACTGACTAGTATAAACAGTAAATTAGTCATTACTACATTGCAAATATATTAACTATTATCTCCTGGCCAACTACTTAATAGTTAAACACTACTAATCCTCCCATTAACATACTTTTATTTCGGGCACACAGACCCGACCATAGCTTTAAGTAAATGTTAATAATACAAAATGTTTATTTTTGTTAAAGACGCGGGTCAACTGATGCGAAATATATTGCTTATTTGTTGTGATTTTTTAACTTTCTCTCATGGCTCACATCCAGCCACCACCCCACCCCATCGCTACGCTCTCAAAGCCAGTATTTTGTTTACGCGCTCAGTCAACCGTGTAGCTTCGCTAGTTCTTTTTAGCGATTTCACGTAAAAGTTTTATATTTTTATCTAAGCAGAAGAAACTGACGTATATATATGTACGAGTTGATCGTATGCAGAAGTATATTCTATCCAGGACACGCACTAAGCGTACCTTTAAGCATGGACATATGACAGGGTATTGTTAGGAAGATGATTCTGATTTGATTTATGGACACATTTCTAGAGATAATTTGACGCTAAGTTAGCCCTTGCTCCTGTCACGTATTGTCGAAGGCCAACTTTTCCTCCGCTATCCATTTGATGTCTGCTTTCCTAACATCTCAAATTCAAAGTACCTATATAGGCAAGTTATTGAATATTTTGAATCTAATTTGACTGGAAGCTGTTGCTACCATAGGCAGCAACAGCTCCAAGTTAGTTTAATTTTAAAATCTTCTAGAGTATATTTATTAAATTGGAAATGGGCTTTCGAATTCACTGGCTCGGATTCAAATGATTTATGTACCATCCACCGTACATATATCTTTTTGTGGGCGTAGGGATGTAATATGACTGTAAACAATCAGATCAAAGGCGACATTTTCAATTATAATTTAGATGATGTATCCGATTTGAAAAGTTCGCCCCGCCAGGTTATCTGGCAGTACACCCCCTACCCGCCCACCCGGCCGAGCACGTGCCCAGCCGCCTACCTGCCTGCTCACCCACCCACCCGCGCACGCGCCCGCCCCATACCAGCTGCCAGCCCGCCTGGCCTCCCACCCACCCACCCACCCGCCTGCATGCCCGCCCACCCAACAGACCCGCTCACAACACAACTGCAGGGAAATATTTTTCGATGACGGGAATAGTGTATTTTCTCCGATGACTATTATGGATAGGACTATTTGTATAACATCCTTTGCAGTCAGAGCCCCACATTTGTATCTCAAAGTCAATTCCACAGCTTCAAAAATCATCTTAATGTGTATGTAATGAAATCATCATATGCTAAGATGTATTTCGTTTGATTACATCGGGGTGCAGTATACAAATTTAATGGTTTATCTTTAAGCATTCTGGTGTGAACATAGGCATTTAAACGCATTTTAGCTCATATTTCTGTGTTTTCTTTCAGAATGCTGGCGTTATCTTGGACTAGTCTTGTCATCTTGTTGACGCTCGGGACATCGCGTTCCGCCGCCAAGCTAGGAGATGGTATTTTATTTAATATTAACTCGTTAAATGCAATAGACCAGAGATATATAAAATGTAGCCTTTAATACTTATAATCCTGAAAAACCAAATTTGATAAGATATAAGGAATATTCTGTCAACTATTTTGAAATTAATGTGACCGGGAGCTGTTGCTGCCTATGGCAGCAACAGCTTCCGGTCACATTAATTTCAAAATAATCAACACCTTACCTACAAAGTTCTCATACAAGGAAATGGATGATTCCCGATCTATCACTCAATTATATGACGTCACAATCAATTACGTCATATGCACGCTGACGTCACAATCATGGTTAGTCCGTCCTAAAGCTGGAAAAGTCCGTCAATTGTACGAATTGTTTGTCTTTTTATGGATTTTCGGCGTATTAAACACTATGTTGAATATTTTGAAACTAATTTGACTGGTCATCAGAACCCTGTCAAAATACTTACAAAATCGCCAACAGCTCACCTGTGTAATTAACCTGAAAATGGGATTCTGAAAATTCAGTGTTCAAAGTATAGCAACCGATCCCAGCATGCGCAAAAAGGTGGGAGGAGTTTAGCTAGAAATAGGCCTGGCATATTGAGAAATGGTTCTTTCTATTTCAAGGTTTGCCGGCTTAAAAAATAAATTACGTCTTAAAACAAACTTGACTGGGAGCGGTGTAAGGCAGAAACAGTTTCCAGTCAAATTAGTTTCAAAATACCAGTATCCTCCATTTCTTGAAATTGAAATAATGATATTTTAGTATAGAAATGGTTCAAATTGTGTTCACGTTTACTTTCACGCATCGCCTTTTATACACTCCATTCAGGTTATGTAATATCCAACGCATAGACTGTGAATAACATAATAAGGAACACATTAGTTACCCCTTCGGGATGTAGATGTTGTTTGAGCGTAGCTTTCGTGACCATCTCGGCTGATTTGTTCAGCACTAACTGTGGGTGGCTGGCTACGTCACTCTGATAAGTTCTCTTCCTTATTAGGAATCATCCTGGGATCTGAACCATGGTATTTGGAAATATGAGTAACATGTTTAGTTTTCTAATATACCTTCAAAGACCCGCTGCTACATTTTTCCAGTCTATGAACTCTGTCATAAAAAACCCGAATGTCGCTCGGCCGGTTAGTCAGTCGGTCGGTCTGTCTGTCGGTTGGTCGGTCAGTCGGTCGGTTGGTCGGTTGATCAGTCAGTCGGTCAGTCGGTCATCCGGCTGGTCATTCGGTTGGCCAGTCCTTTGGCCGATTGGTCGGCTAGACGGTTGATCGGGATGTCGATCGGGCTGTCCGTCGTGCCGTTCTATCGGTCAGCCAGTTGGTCAGTCATTCAGTCGGGCATTCGGTCGGCCAGCCAGTCGGGTGGGCGGTCGATCCATGACACAAATACGGCAGGCGCCTTTGTTGTTGTCGTCGTCGTCGTCGTCGTCGTCGTCGTCGTCGTCGTCGTCGTCGTCGATGTCGTTGCCATATTTCTCGTTGTCATATATCCTGATCAGAATCATTGCTGCATTTTGCAGCTTGCATCACATTGCATACGATTTCAATAATTTTGAATTCGATGACTTTTTGCAGTTCGTCTATCGGGAGGCGCGAAATGGTATGGCCGTGTCGATGTCAATATGCCTGGCTGGTACTCAGTTTGCGATACAGATTGGGACGAAGCAGATGCAAGTAAGTACCGAAAGGTCATGGGTTGGAGTTCGACTCCATGCTTGTCATGCTGTACCTTAAGATTAATATGCATGTGTTATGGAGCTGGTTGCAAATTACATAAACACGTCGCCACTGGTCAGGTCATAATGTATGCGAATACGTACATCTTCTTATTCTTTTTCTGTAAACCCTTCATTATTACTTCAATGGGCCTTTCCATGCTATCCATCATTCATATGACGTCATAATCAACTACGTGGCGTGTAGGATGGCGTCATTATCAACTACGTCGCGAATAATGTAGATAAGTTCGTCAAAACGCGTAATTGGAGAATAACTATACGTTGTCTTACGAATTGTATGTCTTTACTATTTAATAAACATTACGTTGAATATTTTGAAACTAATGTGAATGGGCGCTGTTGCTGCCATAGACAACAACAGCACCCAGTAAAATATTCAACAGCTTACAAGTATAGTTTTCTGGAAATTAATTAACGAGCGATAGCTAAACCTGGAGTCCTCCATTGCAAAACGTTGAACTGGTGTCGCACCGTGCTGTGGCTGTTTAAGCTCTCTCGTATCAACTTAACCCTTACAACGCCAACAGCGCCTCAAAGCGCTCACAATGCTATTTATATCATTTAACAAATTTAACAGTCAATTCTCTGAGCCAGGCCAAGAGAATGAAATTCTTCAAAATTTACTATTGGAATTTGCAATTATATTTTTCTGTTGTCCTACAAATAGGCACTCTTCAAGACCAATGCAGAGGCCGATTTGGCAGGCTTGACTGTTAATGGATTACTGGTTAAGCAACTTAGGTTTTCACTTAGTCAGTGTTCATTTGCAGGCCAAGAGACGATTATTTTTTAAGAGTTACCGAGTCAGATGGAATTCTTTGTACATTTCCTAGCAAAATTTACAAAAATATCTTTCCGTTGCCCTGCAAATGGAAGCATTTCTGGCCGGCTTGAACTATTGTACCGCTCGATTATCGTTTATAGATTCCATATTATTCATATCATGACAGATTTCCGTATCTGTATCACAATTATCTGCTTTGTAATATCGCGTAAATGTTAAACCGTGATCGCCACCATTGTGTCTCCTCAAGCGATAGAGTGTGATATCATGTAAGTGCCAATGCATTACATTCTTTATTATGTAATACCCCTCCCAGTGAAGATTTCTAAACTAATTTGACTGGAAGTTGTTGCTGCCTATGCCGTTGTGGGCGCCTCTATGGCCGAGCGTATATACTGAGGCGGGCACGCCAGGTGTTTTACTGATTGGTTAAAAAGTAAATCACTACAGCCATTATTGGCTAAAAAAATGTACCAAGATTTAGTTACTAAATCCTGAATATCTTTCTTCAACGGCGTGATAAAAAGCTTAAAATTACCTGCATAGTTTATGAGTGGCATATTAGATCACCTGAATAGATATCGAGAGATGGGGTTAGTTATTCTTTAACGCTTATCACGGCACAATACGCAGACGCATAGTCAAACACCCGCACACGCTCACAAGCACACATGCTCAGTCTTCAGTTTCAGCTTTCTTTATTCAGGCTAAAGAACAATAGCGACGTTTATACAATGCAACCTGCGTATCCTTGATGCTGTATAACTGTAACAGCTGGGCAGCTCCAAAGGCAGCTCTAGACAAACTCGATGCCTGCCACCGCAAATACCTAAGCACCATCACTGGACACCGATGGCCAGACAGCATAATTTCCAGCGATGCACTATACAAGATGTGCAATACGTCGCCGCTGTCTGTATAGGTCGCCCAGCAAAGATGGACCATGTTTGGCCATGTGCTAAGGATGCCAGAAGAGACACCAGCGCAGAGAGCCTTGGAATTCGTCCTGCTCGGAGCAAGCAAATACAAAGCCAGGAGAGGACGTCATTGCATAAATGTGCTAAGCGTGCTACAAGGTGACCTCAAGAAAGCAGGGCTCGGTACACTCAAGTCAAGAATGGACCTGAGGAAGCTAAGTGTTTCGGCTGATGACAAGACACAGTGGGAAAAAGCGAAGAAGGGCTGATTGCAGCTGTAGGATGTTTCTACTACTACAACCGCAGAATACAGTAATCATACATACACATAACAATAGCATATGAGGCCAACATTTGCACACTTTGGCGGTAGATATTATTATTATTATTATTATTATTATTATTATTATTATTATTATTATTATTATTATTATTATTATTATTATTATTATCATCATCATCATCATCATAGGTAGTAGTAGTAGCAGCAGCAGCAGCAGCAGCAGCAGGAGTAGTAGTAGTAGTAGTAGTAGCAGCAGCAGCAGCGGCAGTTGTAGTAGTAGTAGTAGTAGTAGTAGTAGTAGTAGTAGTAGTAGTAGTAGTAGTAGTAGTAGTAGTTGTTGTTGTTGTTGTTGTTGTAATATCACGTGTAGATGGCGTATTCGTGTGTGTGTACCGTTAGCAATAGCTATGATAGGTGACTTGTGTTTTTTCTTTGAAAGTATAAGGAATTTACTAAGTTTGATGAGGAGTGGCTTGTTGCATATTGGCATTAGCCCGAGGGGTTTCTCTTTACTGTTACACTTTGTTTGCGCATACGCGTTTCAGAGGTGGTGTGTCGTCAGCTTGGATTCCGTCATGGCATAGCCCTCTGTTGTGGCGCGGTGGGCTACAACTACAAACCCGCGCGGCTAAACAGGGTGCATTGCACTGGGAATGAATCGCGTCTCATAGATTGTCCGTCAAGCCCATCAAGCAATAGGTACTGCTATAGTCGTAACTACGCGTCAGTCTTGTGCCATAACCGGGAACGTCAAGCAAGTAAGTATAAATATCGTGGCCACCTTATTGCTCACGCCACCGAAAGACTGAGTGAGTATTGGTGTTTTGTGCCTGCTTGCCTGCCTGTGTGTCTACCTGCCTTCCCGCATGCCTGTCTGCATGTCTGTCTGTATGCCTGCCTGCCCGCCTGATTGCCTTACATCGAGGTAACGGCGCTTCTTTGTACATACCGGAATACACATTTTCGTCGTTAATTCTTCAATGCAAGAAGGTGGAATCCCCAAATCGGTAATATACACACATATTGTAGTTGGCTAGAATCAAAATTTAGTTTCAGGTCAAAGGTTCAAATATCTAGGTTAAGGGACCACGCACTGCATTCAGCCATAAACCGAGAACACAATTAGGTAGAATCGCCAGATTTGGAACATCCATTCATATTAGTCCTATTATAGGTCTAGACGTTCTATAAGTTTCTGGACAAAGCATCAAGTACCTACGTCACGGAATTGCGTAGTGCACGCTGGAATAAACATTTTTGGCCATAACTATGGAATCACCAGGGGCCTAGTGCCTAGTCAATTTATTTTCAAAATATTATGTGACATCGATAGGTGCCTGTTGTGGTCATCGGCGGCAGCAGCAGCAGCAGCTTACAGTCAATTCACTTTCTAAATAACAAATAGCACGATTTCGTACTTTAAGCATTCTTTTTCGTAGTTGGTATTTCAGAATAGAAATGCTAGAGTAAAATAAAATGTGTCTATGAGGTGGCCGTAGAGGGCAGGGTTTACGACCGACCAACTAACGCCTTTTTGGTGCACTAGGCCCCAGGTGACAAGAATCAGCAGAGCTAACGCACACCATCGTATTACCACGTTGAATGATTACTTTTTGTTTGAGGGAAACTGATCAAATAATATATGTCACAGGAACCAATGTGTGCATTGTCACGTCAGTGCGCGAAGGCGTGTGTAAGAATCTTCATCGAGTGCATTGTAACTGGATGTTGTTGTTGTCCTCGTCCTCGACCGCCGCTGCTGCTATTGCTGTTGATGTTGTTGTTGTTGTTGTTGTTGTTGTTGTTGTTGTTGCTGTTGTTGTTGTTTCTAGTGGTGGTGGTGGTGGTGGTGGTGGTGGTGATGGTGATGGTGGTGTTTATTTGTTGTTGTTGATGCCGTTGTTATCGTCGTCGTCATTAACATCGTCATCGCCGTTGAGCTACTTGAAATATATTGAAATCACTTGGGAAGAAAGCGTATAGTTATTGTTGATGAGCTGTAGGCGGTAGACGTTATGTACGTTGGCTCTCGTGTTAATAATACTCCCAACGCATCACAGTTGGTGGTAACTTGAGCTAGAGATGGATTCACTGCGATTTTCCCCTAGTTATATGATAAAATATACCTTCAGAGGAGAGGTATTTGAAAATAAACAGAATCCCCTTGTAAGAAGGCGGACGACGTCGATGACGACGACGACGACGACGACAACGAAGACGATGATCATAAAGTTTCTCTGAATGGGAAGCACGTTGAACATAATTCACCTTTCCAGAGTATCTATCCATCATTTGACCTCGTATGACGTCATAATCAGCCCAACGCGTGTATGATGACGTCACAATCATTACGTCACAAAGGGTTCCCTATAGACCGTCATCAATTCTCAAATGGTCCGACACGTTGTATAAATTGTATGTCTTTGTAATTCTTTGATATTTAATAAACATGCTGTTGAATATTCTGAAACTAATTTGACTGGGCGCTGTTGCTGCCTTAGGCAGCAACAGCACCAAGTCAAATTAGTTTCAAAATATTCAACAACTTACCTGTGTGCTCTTTTTGGAAATTGATAGTCAGGATGTTCAGAGATCGATCGGTTCCAATACGAGCGATTGTGTGGTTGGAGCTTAGCTAGAGATGGGCGGGGCGTAGCCAAAACTGGAAAGGTCCGTTGTATTCTGTTCCAGATTATTCAGACATATTAATTGGTACGCCTCGACAACCCTCCGGTGACGTCGATCTGCGGTACATGGCTATTAACGGCACAATCTGCAGCGACGGATGGGATGACGTCGATGCTTCAGTTGCATGCCGGGAAGCAGGATACCCGGATGGGTATGCCTATCATCACTACAGGTAACTCACGCTAGCCAATAGATGGGTCTGTTCTAGCTATGCCACGCCTATTTCGAGCTAACTCCGCCCACTTTGCAAGCGTATTTGATTCAATTTATCAGTTTGAAGGCCTGTTTCTTAGAAACACAATTTCAATGACGTTATACATGTAATTTGTTTAATATTCTGAAAATAATTTGACTGGGAAGAGGAGCTCCCAGTCCATTCGACCTTTCCCTTGTATCCATCCATCATATGATGTCATAATAAACTACGTGACGCGTAGGATGACGTCATAATCAATTACAGCATGAATGGCTCGATTAAGCCCGTATTAAACGTTTAATAGTCCGACGCGTCGTACTAATTGTACGTCTTTACTATTTAATAAACATTATGTTGAATAGTTTGAAACTAATTTGACTGGGCGCTGTTGTTGCCATGGAATAGAGCAGGGCGAGCCATAGCTAAAACTGACTTCCCCCGATAATTTCTGAATATTCAACAGAACATCCATTAAACTGTAAATTCAGCAAAGACATGCAATAGATCTGTCCGCTCTATCCATCCGACATATGACGTGATAATAAACAAAGTGACGCGTAGAATGATATCATGGTGAATAGCGACATAATGACGTCATGAGTGACGTCGATAGGTACGTCACCAACGCAAAATTGAAGACGGACTATGAGTTGTTGTAGAACTTGTATATCTTTACTATTTGATAAACGTTCTGTTGAATATTTTGAAACTAATTTGACTAGTCACTGTTGCTGGCATAGGCAGCAACATCGCCCAGTCAAATTAGTTATAAAATATTCAAAAGCTTTCCTGTATAGTTTTCAGGAAATTGATAGTTAGGGCATTCGGGGATCGATCAATCCCAAGCCGGCGAACTGTTGGTGGAGCTTATGTAGAGGTGGGCGGGGCATATCTAAAACTGGAACGGTCCATTCAGACGGTCACATTAGAACATGTGTGCCATTGGTGTCGGACCTACACCATCTGATTGTGACGTCAGCAAACACGTGACCTATTTTGTTCATGACGTCAGATATTTGAGTGTCATGTCGGATCAGTGCATCCATTCAAAATTGATCAAATAGCTAGTTCCGCTTTGAAGGTTTTCTTGAAGTGACTTTGGGATTAAGCCCGATCTGGATGAAGTTGCAGACCTGTTTATAATGGAGGGATGCCATTCTATGCACCTCCCTTTTCTCGCTATTTCCCTCCCATTTCTAGCTATACTCCTCCCATTTCTAGCAATACTCCTCCCATTTCTAGCTATACTCCTCCCATTTCTAGCTATACTCCTCCCATTTCTAGCTATACTCCTCCCATTTCTAGCCATACTCCTCCCATTTCTAGCTATACTCCTCCCATTTCTAGCTATGCTCCTCCCATTTCTAGCTATGCTCCTCCCATTTCTAGCTATGCTCCTCCAGTTTCTAGCTATGCTCCTCCAGTTTCTAGCTATGCTCCACTATGCTTCTCCAATTTCTAACTATGCGTCTCCCATTTCTACCTAATATCCGCCCACCTTTCCGCACGTTGCAATCAATTTTTATACTTGGACTCCTGAATTTGCCAGAATTGCAATTCCAACGTAGCTATACAGGTCAGCTATTGCATATTTTGAATCTAATTTCAGTGTGTGCTTTTGCTGCCTATGGCAGCAAAAGCGCACAGTCGAATTGTTTTCAAAATATTCAACGGAATGTTTATTAGTGTGTGCATTACATTAGAACATGTGTCCCGTTGGTGTCGGACCTACACCATCTGATTGTGACGTCAGCAAACACGTGACCTATTTTGTTTATGACGTCAGATATTTGAGTGTCATATCGGATCAGTGCATCCAATCAAAATTGATCAAATAGCTAGTTCCGCTTTAAGGTTTTCTTGAAGTGACTTTGGGATTAAGCCCGATCTGGATGAAGTTGCAGACCTGTTTATAATAGAGGGATGCCATTCTATGCGCCTCCCCTTTCTCGCTATTTCCCTCCAATTTCTAGCTATGCTCCTCCAGGTTCTAGCTATGCTCCTCCCATTTCTAGCTATGCTCCACTATGCTTCTCCAATTTCTAGCTATGCCTCTACCATTTCTACCTAATATCCGCCCACCTTTCCGCACGTTGCAATCAATTTTTATACTTGAAATCCTGAATTGGCCAGAATTGCAATTTCAACGTAACTATACAGGTCAGCTATTGAATATTTTGAATCTAATTTCAGTGTGTGATGTTGCTGCCTATGGCAGCAAACGCACCCAGTCGAATTGTTTTCAAAATAGTCAACGGAATGTTTATTAGTTTGTAAATTCGTACACATAGACGGATATATCCTGCCTCATGACGGAGCTATGATTCGTCATAGTGATTGTGACGTCAGTCTACATGTGACGCAATTTCACAGTAGTATATGCAGTTAATTAAGCAATTGTATATTTTAAAACTAATTTGACTGCGAGTGGCTGTTGCCTTAGGCTGCAGTTTCCAGTCAACCTACTTTCAAACTGTTCAACAGCATATTTCTTACGCCTTTACAAGTTATTCAATCTGATATGTGTGTTTGAAATAGCGGCCAGATCACGTGAACAAACCCATAAAATCCGTGAACGGGTGTCCATTATGGGTCGATTTGCACTGTAAATCTGTTCAGGTGTCTGCATCCAAAGACTGGGCCGTTGTAACGCGATAAATTATGTCAGTTTCAGTTTCAGTGTATTCGGTTCACTTTTCTTGAAGCATACGAATAGAGGTACATGGATAATACGTTAGTAATGGCGGTATACAGTACATGAACAATACTTTAATATTACCTATGCATACTATCTACTTCACAGTCAGTTATAGTATTCGACCGATCGCATCCGCCAAGCATCCGTCACATACCGGTGCCCGATTTCAATTGCTTACAATTGGAGTCAGGCACCAGTTCAAGACGATAGCCTCGCGAACCCGTCGGCCGAATGCCACAAGTATTTTACCATCTGCACAAAACACTTCACCAATTCTCTTGATCAGAATCAGTATTCTCCTGCGGCGAAGTATGCGAAGGTCCAATCGATGGGTGCCGCTCTCTTTTGAAGAGACGACCTCCGCTCAGATTAGGGCCAGATGATTGATTTGAAATTAAGTATTGATATTCAAATGTGCTAAATAGCAATTTTATCAAGGAATATGTATATATGTACATATATACAAGATATTATTATATCTCAAGACGCACAGCACACATAGGCACGCGCGCACAGAAACACGCGCACGAGTGCGTACACGCATGTACGTACTTCGAGCACTATTTAGTAGTCTTTTAGTTTACATTACAGATCTACATGTATGACCAACTTGTTTTCATCGGTAGCCACTGCTGTATAAGACAGCATTGACTGCCTATCAAACTAGGCAAATATTCATCATATATTGAAACTGTTTATTCTTTTTAATTTGAATCAGTTGAAAATAACGTTGATAAATGTGCATAGTGCTATCAACTTCGTGCGTTTTTGTTCATTCATGAGTTGATACAGTTTAACAGTATTTGGATTTACTCTAAAGTATCTATCTATATACGCTTTTCTTTCTACAGCTATAGATGGACATTCCAAAAGATAATGAAACTCATCTCCCAGTGTGCTTTGCTTGCATAATGTACAAGTACGCCCATGTCTAGGGTGATGTTCAAATCTCCCAACCTCTATTGGTAACCTGTGATTAGAAATTCTAAATTTACATAGCATTTTTGACACTATCTGAGGAAGCGAGGTTGAATACGTTACTAGTCTATAAGTTTCTTTAAGAATTATATACGATGTGGGACAAATACTGTTAATAAAACTCTCCAATTCTGGATATACTGGTCAGACAGTACTTGTTTTGTAGTGAGCTCTAACCATTCAGGCTGGCCTTTGATTCTGGCTATGCCATGCATCTGATAACCCAGTATTATCAAGGAGTGTTTTCACATGTGATATCCATGGCCATTGGACACTACGATATAGTCTGTCAATATCTCCTGGTTTGTAGTTGCAGGAACTGGACACTACGTTATAATCTGTTAATGTGTCTCGCTTTGTACTTACAGGGACTGGATCATTAGAAGTGATTCTGTGAATCCGGGACCATATTGGACAACGAATGTCACATGCACAGGAAATGAGAGAAAACTGAGTGAATGTGGGCACGTGGAGTTTGGTAAGGTACGAGAATGCAAGAGTGGACATCACGCGGGTGCACTGTGCCATACCAAAGGTATGTGAGCTATAGGCCATTAAGGTTTTCATTTCTAGTTCTCCCACCCATTCCTAGCTTAGTTCCACCCGTGTTGGAATCGATTAATATCGACTACTTCAAACCATGAACTCACATAATATCAATTCAATGCTAATTGTAATTTGGTGAATAGTTTGAAATTAATTTGACTGAGGGCTGGTGTTGGCTATGGTAACAACAGCTACAAGTCAAATCAGGTTCAAAATATGTCGAGTGTGTTTATTAAATAGGACGCCGTTCAAAGACATGCAGTTCGTACATTTGCCAGATTTGTTAAGATTCATAACGGAAATATCTGTGCGATTTTGACTCGGCTGTCAGTTGGTGTATGGCATCGATGATTATGACATCAGATCTTTGAGTGGCAGTTTGAGAGATCGGATCCAGCCGCGTAGGTGTGTAATACAAGGGTTTCTGTCCATTTTTTCTCGAGCACAGACCAATTTAATGTTTCCTTTTACGAAAGCTCCCACCCACACTTGGCAAAGCTATTTTGAGCCGCTTGACAATTCACATTTCCAGAGTATCCATCCATCATTTGACCTCTAATGACGTCATAATCAGCTCAGCACGTGTATGATGACGTCACAACCATTACGCCACAAAGGGGTCCATATAGACCGTCATCAAATCTCAAAGAGTAGGACACATTGCATAAATTGTATGTCTTTGTAATTCTTTGCTTTTTAATAAACATGCTGTTGAATATTTTGAAACTAATTTGACTGGGCGCGGTTGCTGCATAAGGCAGCAACAGCGCCCAGTCAAATTAGTTTCAAAATATTCAAAAGCTTATCTGTGCAGTTTTGGATATTGATATTCAGGGTGCCTAGAGATCGATCGATCCTGGCACGAGCGATGAGTGGGTGGAGCTTAGCTAGAGATGGGCGGGGCATATCTAAAACCAGAAAGGCCCATTAAAGGGTTAACAAAGCTGCAGAGAACAAATACTTACAGAAAATGCTGACGAATTATGAGTGATAAGGATTTGGCAGGCAAAAATTTGTATATGGAAAAGAATGCTGAAAATAATGGCGTAAAATTCCAACATTATTTTTTGTAGATATCGAAAAATTAAGTTAGAAAGTCTTAGAAACGAACACAAAATATTTAGCTAGTATGAATTTATGCTCTTTTAAGACATAGAGTTCAGAATCACTGGTGATGGAAACCCCCGTGCAGGACGAGTTGAAGTGTCAGTAAATGGAGTCTGGGGAAGCCTATGCAATCAGGATTGGCATAGCGATGACGCTACCGTTTTATGTCGCCAGTTCGGATATATTGGTGGCGATATATCAACGACGGTATACCCTAATCCACCAGCTGCGATGTTCATCAATGCACCTCAATGCACTGGGAGTGAGGATCATATGCTTGAGTGTCCGCACAGAGGTTGGAGAAACGTAGACGCTAGAGACAGACAGTGTCGCAGTCATCGCACTGATGTTATTGTCAAATGCCATGGACCTGGTAAGTTTAATCCTGGACCAGAAATGGTAAATTATTTATGTTGTAAAGAAAATGTTAGTGAATGTTTGAAATTAATTTGACAGGGAGCTGTTGCCAGTCAAATTATTTTCAAAGTATTCCATGTCCTTCTCGCACAGGTTCCTTGAAATTTGCACACTGGTATTTCAAGAGTCAATATCTGGGGAGCAAATATGGTTTTTCGGGGCCGGTCTGCTGTCAAAGAATGTCATATACCAAAATGATCCCTGCAGCATGGGGAATGTCATCCTACTAGACATCCTTGAGGATCTGGATGCTAGCGGTCACAATGACCTTGAAATGTTGGCCAAGGTCACGATTGTAAACAAATAACTGTATTTCGCTTCTACAATCCTTTAGAGATGTGCCATGCTAGATATATCATTCCTACTGAATAATAATATGTTTTATGGGGACTTAGACTTAATAGGTCAATACTCAGATTAACCCTTTTAGGCCCTTAAGCCAGATTCCGCGTATTATTTGCAAAATATGACCTGCTATGTTGAATATTTTGAAACACGGGTGGGTTTGACATTTCCGCCAAAGCAAAATCATTAACAGCTTCTCGTCAAATTAGTTAAACTATTCAATGCTGTTCCTGTATGGGTGAACTGAAATTAAATTCCGGAATTTCAGGAATGAAAGGGTTAAATACATTAACTATGCATAATTTCCAATGGCTGTACTAAGAACTAATTGTATTCAACATAAATTTCAAATTTCCACACAATATATTTATTTTTTCGCAAATTATTTACACTAACTAAAATGTATTTTCAACTGTCAATCCTTCCATTTGTCAATGATACAATGCAATCCTTGTACAGACTATCAAGAAAAGCTGAAATAGAAACGATGCCATCCCTAATCGTACTAATCACAAAATAATGTAATTATCTTGGCATTGCTAAATTTCATACTTGACCTGTTCACTTGCACACACTGTATCAATGAATGTGACATATTTTATATTGCCTAGTGGAAACACCACCAATTAACATAAAACCACGAATCACGTGACACGTTGCCTTTCTCAGATTATGGGCACAAATTAAAGCAAAGGTTTATCAACTGTCCCAGTACTAATATTTGGCATGACTTCAAAACTCAGACCCTATGTAAAACCTCGAAATCAAAGTTGAAGAAAAACCCCAACTGATCACTACCGTCAGGTTCATAAACATGTGCTTCCGTTATTCGGACACAGTGCCATTTCACAATGCGTCCTGTGTACTTGCATTCAACAGTGCAGGGAAGGCTAAACTTTATTTACAAAAAACAGCTTGTTTTAGAGCATTTGCCAGACATGCAAGCGAAGGACATTCCCGTATTTCTTGACCATACAGCCGGTGCTGTTGTCACAGGAAGAGTTTTGTCGTTTCGAAATTTCCAGCCATACTCAGGAAAACGATGGGAGATCTAGTTGTGATATGTGGTCACATTTATCAACAAGTGTGGCATGAGTGCTTCAAGTGCTTCTTAAATGCGGATCGAGTTTGTGGGAGCGTTTTCATTTGTACATATCTGAACTTAGAAACTCATTACCTCTTCATTCTGGTATGCTAATATATTAGACTGCTCTAGCACCGCACACTGCCTTTAGTAAACTGAGTACTTTATTCATTATTTCGTTCCGTATTTGCTTCTCCCATGAATCTGCGTAAATGATGCTGTGGCTTGAAGATTCATTTCATGTCTGTTTGCAATAAATAAATCTTTACCAATATGGAAAGGTAGATGTATATTCTCTGCAGTGCTGCTATGTGGAAATGAATTAAAGGATGGGAAATGTGATATTTCATGAATTGCAAGATAGTTGTCATGCTCTGCACGTCAGATTGGAAAAGAGTGCTGCCTTTGATAGTAAAATTCGCAATGTCTTCCGATCCAATTGTATTCTAAATATTTAACAGTACGTCTTTTGTATGTTTCTGGATGATGTGTCGACAGCCATGACAGTGTAGTCGGTTATCATGCATATAACATCACGATCATTGCTACATGTTAAAATCTTCTCTGCGTGTTCTTCCCTTGCAGTATAAAGTGTATGAAGAATGTCATGCTGATCCGCCTCTCCATGTGTAGACAATAGGCATGGGATTGATTAAGCATAGATATTAGTGATTTTAGCTATTTCAGTTTTATCACTGAATCCACCAGCCAAGTACGACAGAATATACGAGTCCATATACTCAGTAGATAATGTTCTAGAAAGTTGTCATTATTTTATGGAAACTGCAAAGAAACCATTTGGATCAGGAGCAGAAAAGCATCCATGACTTCATAGGTTTTCAAGACGGGTTTTTCAATTTCATTTCCCTTCAAACTGATCTATTCATATCAGTCACAACAAAAATCGAGTATTGTTGTTTCACATGGGAAGGTTGTTAGAAGCTTTGCTTATTTTGCCTGTTTGTGATTGTGCCATGCAGTTTGTCCTTATAGAATAATGACCATTTTCCGAATTAGATCCATGGCATCTATAACAACAACTGTTTTGCATTCTTCCTCGAGTAATCGGTAGAGCACAGGTGATTCAGTCTTTCTCAATAGTGTTTAACAAATTGTATCTTTATGCAATCTGATTGTCGTTTGGTAAGTGTGAAGGGGTGGGGGTGGGGTGGGGGGGGGGGGGCTGGGGGGGTGGGGGGGGTCGCATTCCATTTAGCTTTTTACTCTTCATATCTTGTACGTAAAACGTGTTACACATTACAATTTTCTTTCCCTGGACCATGGTCTGGGTCAGCGGCAATGGTTTCCTAGAGGCATGTGGCATCAAAATCGATTTAGGTCATTCTGTATTTAGTCGTCAGTAATTGTAGCGGTGCCTATATTGACTAGGTAGGTTATTGGCCCTTTGACTGGACTGGTTTCACAACTACTTGCAGCCCTGATAGCTTCGGGTATATCTACTTTGCACGTGTCTCCACATTGAGGGGTATGCCATACAAACCACTTTCTTCCTTAGCATCTGCATGACACCGCTGCCTTGGCAGCATGTCTGGTAGTATGCCGTTGTGGTTTCTCTCTTCCCATCTCCATGCCAAAGCCCCGTTGATAATTACATTATGAACTAAATGGCCAATTGCTGGTAGCTGTTTTATTTCATGTAAGTAGGGACTGCTGTTCGAGCGGCCGCTGTGAGATATGGTAACATTTTGTGAGCTCCTTTTCCAATTTGCCTCCCTTTCATAAAACAGGAATCTCTGTAAAGTATCAGCCATCAGGCCTATTAACCATACGATCGCGGCTGGGTTATGATTAATTGACACTGTCATCAAAGAAATGGCTGGGCGATTGCCGCTCATCTATGTTAGCGTGTATACCACCTAGCGTATCTAAATGCTAATTTGACATTATATTCCTTGCTACAAACTACCATTTTCTTGTAACCGCTCTTCGACCGCCTCTAATTGCAATGAGCGACATGGGAAATATCCATAAGATCGAGATTTGCCACAAATACCACATATTTTTGCAATCACATTCTTGTGTAGATGATTGTGTTTTGATTTCTATACTACGGGTAAGAGGTAGACTCTTTGATTTATGTAGATGAGCTATCGGTTAAGATATTGTTGTTATTGTCTTTTTGCCACAAGCTTATGGAGATTTTGTTGTGTTTATGCATTGCAACGCCTGGCATGTCACTACAGTCTCTTGTTTTCTAACCATACATCACAATTCATATAAAATGCAAGGCGTTTGCTATGTCAGCTTGTCAGATATGTATTGGCGTTATACGTTTATCTGCAAATTTAATATTATTCAGAGCTTCAGTTTCGTATCCAGTCTGACATAGTAGAAATTTTCCCCATAATTGGTCTTTGGTTTGGATGTTGAATACTGTCTTGTCTTTTGCACCAGCCTGTGGACTCCCTTGATCGTTTCATGGCAATTTAAAACAAGAACATACACAAGCATCACATATAATATATGGATTCTCCTACGGCAGTAACAAACATCAAAAACAAAATCTCCAACTGTATAGGTGTGGTATCCACTATCCAATAACATTGTGTCTATTTCCGTTACAATAATTGCAATTTTTTTTTTAATCTAAGCTAACTGCATTGTCCTATGTTGAATTGGAGCATAACAATATATATTCTGTCATTCAGTTGATAGGATACGTTAAAGAATGACGCTTAAATCTGATTCCGATTTTCAAGGCAAATATACACGATTCTTTACACTTATAACGGTTACGACATTGACCTACATTTCAAGGTCAACGTGACCTTTAACATCCAGATCCGCAAGGATGTCTAGTGAGATGGTATTCTCCATATTTCAAGGATCATTTTGGTATATGCCATCCTTTGACAACAGAGCGGCCCCAAAATTCCGAAATGTTGGCACCTTGCTCCCCAGTTAGAACGTATTATGCTTAGTGTCATTTGGGTGTGCATGTGGGTGCACAGTTACAATCGATTTACTGTAGAAATATTACTCTCTCGCTCTCTCTCTCCCTCTCTCTCTCTCTCTCTCTCTCTCTCGGCTCCCTCCCCCTCTCTCTCTCTCTCTCTCTCTCTCTCGCTCTCTCGCTCTCTCGCTCGCTCTCTCTCTCTCTCTCTCTCTTTCTCTCTTTCCCTCCCCCCCCCTCTCTCTCTCTCTCTCGCTCTCTCTCGCTCCCTATCTCTCTCCCCCCTCCCTCTCTATCTCTCTCTCTCCCCCTTGCTCTCTCTCTCTCTCTCTCTCTCTCTCTCTCTCTCTCTCTCCCTCTCGTTCTCTCTATCGCTCTTACTCCTTTTCTCTATCTCTATCTCATGGCAAATCAAATCTCCATCCATCCATCTCTCTCGCTCTCCCTCTCTCTCTCTCTCTCTCTCTCTCTCTCTCTCTCTCTCTATCTCTCTCTCTCTCTCTCTCTCTCTCTCTCTGTGGCTCTCTCTCTCTCTCTCTCTCTCTCTCTCTCTCTCTCTCTCGCTCTCCATTTATTCAAGCAACCTGCGAAAAACTGTACTCCTAGTCAACCATAGTTTACTATATTACACTCTCAGAAGTCGTTATTATTTCCGTTCTGGCCTTTCATCATGCCATGACGTAATTGATTGGTTGCTCTTTCTATGAAAACGTTCTACCTACTCCCGATTTCTTATTTAATATAATTGTCGTAGTATGCAATGTTATCCAACTAGCCTATAGGAGAGTAAACTGTCTCGCAACTGTAAGCCTTCAGACAATAATTTCAATGACCAAAATCTCTTGACATCCTTAATATTTTGGAACAATTTGACTGAAAGTTGTTGGTGGCTTAGCCACCAACAACTTTAAGTCAAATTGTTCCCAAAATCTTTAGCAGGTCCAGAGATATAACCGCTGGAATATATCGTCAGCAAAAACACCGCAGTCAGCCGTTTGAAAGAGTGTGCATTATCATGGTCGTTGGCTCAACTCTCGTTAAATATCGTTCTAAATGAGAACTCACAAAATATATATGTAACCTGTAATATGAGATAATCAACTTGGGATCATATATGTGCTTTTAATGGTATTATTTATATTTTACAGTTCGCCTTTATTCCCGTCGGCTACGAAATCCTACCCACGGGCCAGTAACATTTTTTCGCAATGGTGCGTGGTACCCTGTATGCAACACAGGATTCAATGATTACACTGCCAGGCTGGCATGTACTGACATGGGTTTCGTTGATGGGCGTGCTATTTGTTGCTCGGCATATGGCAAACCATGGACACGATTGCAGTTTAATTCATACCGGGTATCATGCGATCGTGGAAATGAAACCTCTATCGGCGAATGTGTCAAGGAGATCCCATGTAACTCTACTCATTACGCGTCTGTTGTGTGTTTCCGGCAAACACAGTTGCCCATCAGTGACGGTTAGAAACTAAAATCTAAAATATTGTATAGCCTTCGTATGCGACCACCTGTACTAACCCATCTTCTGTTAACCTATCCTTAGCATGGTCTAAACGGTCTCTGCAATGGTCTGGAGGAACGGTCATTTCAGCGTAACGAGAGGGATATTTTTGGAAATTTACAACTGGAATGACTGGCTCGGTAACAGAGCCAGTTATTCTAGTTGTAAATTTCCAAAAATAGCCCTCTCTTGTTCCTCAAATGAACACCGGATAATTCTTAAGTTTGAAATTTGTTCACCATTAACCATTTCTTGTTCACGCCACCCAAAATTCACTTCTGAAGATGTTTTGAAAAATGTTCATTTGCAGGACAGACAGCTATTTTTGCAAATTTGAATGTAAAAATCTTAACTTTCTTGAAAATTCTCGACCATTAAATGGCAAATTGATATGATCGAGTATCAGTTTGAGCGCTTTGAGGCGCAGTTGATACTAGAGCGGTTAGATGTGCATATCCATACACACATAGTAGAAAAATAGCCCTCTATTTATACTTTTTGTGGGCCTAGATGTAATTAAACGAAATAACTCAGAGCATATGATGATATCATTACACATAAGTTAATATAGGCTAATTATTTTAAGATGTGAATTGAATTAAAAACACCATTCCCTAATTCAACTTCAATTCTGACTTTAAAAATTATATTAATATACTCAGAATGAAATCATCATATGTTAAAATGTTCGTTTCATTACGTTGAAGTATACAATTTAAGCCTCTAAACGTATACAATCTACACATTAAAAAAAAGAATTTAGGTTGGATGCGCACCTTTGATGTGTAAACCCTGTCGTCCATGTTAACCCCCATCAAGATATTATCATTACGCAAACCACCAACTAACTGTGTGTGGTTTTAGTCATTCGAGGTAGAATTCACAAACGCGAGTAGACTTCTATGAATAGTATGGTGACGATTTTGAAACTATTTTGGATGGACGTTGTTGTTGCATAGGGCAGTAACAGGATCCTCTCAAACCGGTTTCAGAACATACAACAGCGTACCTGCATAGATACCTTGGAATGGACCGTTTCATTGTTACCTATGCCCCGCTCATCACTACACTAGCTAAGCGCCACCCACATCTCGCTTGTATTGGGATCGATCGATCCCTGCAAGCCATGACTATCGATTTCCAGAAAACTATACTGGTAAGCTGTTGAATATTTTGAAACTAACTTGCAGCAGCAGCGCCCAGTTAAATTAGTTTCAAAATATTCAACAGGATGTTTATTAAATTGTAAAGGCATACAATTCGTGCAACGTGTCGGACTATTAAACGTTAAAAACAGACTAAATCGGGTAAGTCATGCCTTAATTAATTATGACATCATCCGACACGTCACTTAGATGATTATGAAGTCATATGACGTCATACGATGGATGTATAAACTGGAAAGGTATATTGCAATTATGTTAATTCATGGTTGAAATGGTGGCTAAAACCCTAAGATATTTAATTTAAATTAACCTAATTTAGAAAAAATGTATTGAACATCATTAAAGTTAGATTATAGCTGAAAAATAAGATAACATGTTTACAAAATTAAAACAGAACCAAAACAGTTAGTAGAATTTTAAAAACGATTTAAGAAACGCTCTGTTGAATGTTTTGGAATTAAAGGTACATATTCACACCAAAATGGTTGAAAATAAAATTATTGAAATTATATACTTTTAGAGTCTTTTAGAGGCTGTGTACCTAAGTGTATTGAAACGAAATAAATCTTAACATATGATGATTTCATTCCATATAAATACATTTCGTAGGTTTAGTTGTGAATTTAAATTAGGGACTCGTGCCTCTGATTCAATTTGACAACTTAAAAAATTATATTAATTGATACGTAATGAAATCATCATAAGCTAAGATTTATTTCGTTTCCTTACATCTAGGCACAATTTACGCCTCTAAAAGTATATAATTTTAACACATTTATTTATTAACTATTCTGCTGTGAATATGCACCTTTAATGTGATTGGAAGCCATTGTTGTCTGGGGCTAAAGAGCGCGTATTTAAAAAAGGTTATAGTATTGGTTACTAACTATAACTTACGCGGGCTGGTTATTTTGTAGTGCGCGTGCGTTGTCATCTAAATTATTACCATTTGACTATCTAAATTATCAATACTAATTAATAATAAATAAAAGTAAAAAATGCGAGTAACCTGTTTGCTATTTTGAAACTAATTTGACTCGAACCTGTTGCGACCAAGGGGATCAGAAGTCGCAGACAGATTAGTTTTAAAGTATTCAACTGACATCAGGTTCCTCGGATTCTAGACAGGGTAGCCTGCAAAGGAGGGATGCGATATGTTACCTAAGTTGCATAACGTCATAATCAATTACGTCATATGTTAGCTGACGTCACGATCATAATTAATAGAGAATATTACGTCACGATGCTGGAATATGTCATCAATTGTACGAATTGTATATCTTTAATGTATTTACTATTCGCTAAACAGTCTGTTTGGCTGTTTTGAAACGAATTTGATTGTGTGCTGTCGCTGGCATATACGGCAACAGCACCCAGGCAATTTAGTTTCAAAATAGTCAACAGCTTGCATGGTACCATGAAATTATGATTCTGGTGTTTCAAGGTTCAAGGTGTTTAAAATAAAAGTAAAACGCAAGCGGATATTAGCTGGAAACGGGAGGGACATAGCTTTAAATGGGCGGGGCATAGCTAGAAATGGACAGAGCATAGCTAGAAATGGGCTTGACCTGCAATTGAACATTTAATAAACATACGTCTAAATTTTCGTGACCAAATTTAGTCATTTAAGGGTTAATCACATATTTCCATTGACGGTGGAAGTGGAAAAGATACTGTAAATGTAAATTGTAATTTCCATCGATATGTGTGTACATCTCCTAGAGGTCAACTTCTTGTGGTGTGCGGTCATTGAAAGGGGCCAAGTGGGTTGTTTGTGGGAATCAAAATATGTTAATGGGTCGAGAATCTGAAATTACAGATTGTTCCTCTGTATACTCGTTCCGTCATTCGTTCGTTCGTTCGTTCGTTCGTTCGTTCGTTCGTTCGTTCGTTCGTTCGTTCGTTCGTACCTTCATTCGTTCATTCCTTCTTTCGCTCTTTCGTTCATTGTTTCGCTCGTTCGCTCGCTCGTTCGTTCGTTCGTTCGTTCGTTCGTTCGTTCGTTCGTTCGTCCGTCCATTCGTTCGTGCGTTGGTACCTTTACTCGTTTGGCCATTCGTTCCTTCGTTCATTCCTTTTTTCTTTCTTTCATTCATTCGTTCGTTGTTTCTTTCATTCATTTGTTCGTCCGTTCGTTCTATCCTTCCTTTCTTCATTCGTTCGGTTGTTCGTTCCCTCAGACAGACGTCCGACCATTCATTCATTTGGCCGGTCGGTCGGTTGATCATTCGATCCTTTACGTATTTAATCATTTATGTATATATTCTTTTATTCATTTATTCATTAATTAATTATCTGTGTTTTTTTATTAGCCTATGACTTTTCTGTGACTGAAAGCCCTACAGGGCGTGGTCAAGTTGTCGTGGAGCATTATGGGATAGAAGGTCGCGTGTGCTTCCAGTCATGGTCTGATACAGAAGCAAGTGTACTATGTAGATCTCTTGGTTATCCTGGCGGTACGTTAATAAACAATATGCTGTTGTCGTTTAACGCAACAACCCAAATCACGAAGGAAATCTTTGAAAATAGTAAACCCTTTCGTGACGAAACCTGCCAAAGCCGGTCTCTGTAGTGGTTTTGAGCAATGTCCATTTGCAGGCCAAGAGAAGAATATTTTTGAAAAAATATCCACTAGAATGGCTGGCTCGATAGCAGAGTCAGTCATTGCAGCAGCAAATCTAAAAAAAATAGTCTCGTGGCCTGCAAATGGACATTGAATAAGTAAATATTTTAATTTTTCGAAGAAATTTAGTCATTAAATGGTTAAAATATAATATCGGGTATTTTAAAACTAATTTGACTGGAGCTGTTTCTGTCTATGACATCAACAAATTAGTTTCAAAATTCTTTACGGTTGAAGTTGTGAAGCATGGCCGCCGCCATATTCTCTCCTCTTATGTGTTACGTAAACATATTCTCTGTTAACTCCACTTATGTCAACGGCGCCTCAAAGAGCTCAAAATACAACTTATATCAATTAATCGTTTTAATGGTCAACATTGTCGATCTTTATAAATTTACCACTGGAATTTTGGCCGGCTTGACCATCAAAAGGGTAACGTTAAAGAAAATGTAAGTTTTTGCTTAGCCAGTGCACATTTGACGGCCATGAGCAGAATATTTTTTAATATATACCACTGGAATGACTGGCAAGGTTATCCTTCTCTTGGCTTGCAAATGGATTGAACTAGAGTGTTTCAAGTATCAAGTTTATAGGGTTATGTTGACACAAGAAGGGCTATGCAATTTAATAATCATGATGAGAAATTTGAGGCAGCAACAGTTTCAAAATATTCAGCAGATTTTATGTGTAGTTGATTGTATACTCCTCTACGGCACTGTATGATGGAAATACAGTATTGAGCCTATATACAGAGGCAGCGTAGAAATATAATGTATGAATTCAGTTTTACATATCTAGCTAAGTACCACCCATATTTTGTCCGTGTTGGTATTGATAGATCCAAGGACTCCCTGAATCTCAATTAGCAGAAATTGATACAAGTAAGCTATCGAATATTTTGAAACTAATATATATATATATATATATATATATATATATATATAGGTGCTGTTGCTGCCTATCCAGTACATTTCGTTTCAAAATATCCAATAGAATGCTTATTGAATACCAAAGACCTACAATTCATACAAATTGACGGACTATTAACTGTTTATGCCGGACTTAATTACGACATTCATGAGGTAATTGATTATGACGTCAACCACCTGTTTCAGCTGTTTGCCTTTTGGCACAATCAAGATGCGTCACTCCATGAAACTACCACAGGAAACATTTAAGGTAGCAACAGGATCCTGTTTGCAGCGATCCTGATCGCATACTCAAGATATCTCACTTTGTGAAAACTCCAACATGTAAAGTTTGAAGAATATCCCAATTCGAATTCGCAAGCTCAAGCCATGCCAACTCCTGGATCTTCAACAAGTACATGTTTAGCTGAATGCCTTGTAGGGCAATCAAGATATGGCACGTCAAGCAAACCCCAACAAGTAATATTTGGGCTTACGCCTTTTCGCTCAAGATGCCATTGATGTATCCTGTCAGAATTTTCTTAGGTACATAAAAAGCTTTTTACAAGATAATCGTTGTTTTAATTCCTACTTCAAAGACTCTACGACACGACTATTTTTCTATTAATGTCACCTATTTCTTGATAAGATGGATTCGAATGCATGCGTAGGTGGGAGTTGTAACACGATACGCTTGCTCCATGCGTATGATAATAGTAGAGGAATCCAGTTCTAGCTAGCTATGCCTCACCCATTTCTCGCTAACCTCCGCCTACTATATATGCGATTCTGAATCAATTTTACCATTTTGATCCCGGAATTCCCCAAATCTCAAATACAATTTAACTATACAGGCACGTTGTTGAATATGTTCTAACTAATTTGAATGAGAGATGTTGCTGCCGATCTCAGCAACAACTACCATTCAAAGTATTTCCAAAATAGTCAACATAACAACTTACTATTGTCGGACATTTTCTCTTTCTTGTCACACCTATGTAAATTCATAGTGACGTCAGTTAATGAATGACCTATTTAGATAATGACGCCATGTACTAGTTACAGATAAGATCTCCCCAATATACCCCACAATGTATTTCTCCAGGCATTGCATACCATCACACCCTCCATGGCCAGATCCGCGTGGAGGCGCCGTATATGATCAGCCATGTAACCTGTACCGGCCGTGAGAGCAGACTTAGTCAATGTAGCTTCCGTTCTCGTCTGGAACTTGGCGAATGCGCAGAAAACCTTGTCGCTGGCGTATTGTGTCTCAATCAAACAGGTAAGCGAACAGTAACCCATCTTGTGTCAATAGCTCCTCAAAGCGCTCAAAATACTAATTGATGTATCAATTAAACATTTTTATGGTCAATATTTTTCGAGTTATTTTAATTTTAGAAGACTATTTTTGTAAATTTACTACTGAATTCTTTTCGCCGGCTTGACCATTGAAGTGGTAATAGTGAAGAAAGTTAAAGTTTTTACTTAGCCAGTGTCTATCTGCAGGCCGTTAGAAGTGTAATTTTGAAAATGTGCCGCTAAAATTATTGGCTCCGGGCATGTCACTCTAGTGGTAAAAATTCAAAAATAGTCTTCTCTAGGCCTTTCAAAAAGCCATGTCTGTAGACCACTGCAAAGTTTTTTTTTATCAGTTTGACCATTACACGTTTAAGTTGACACACAAGGGGGTAAAGCACACATGTACGGACGCACTGTGTTTTAAAGCTGGTAGAACCAGATGTTGTCATCTATCCGTATATGCAAGATGCCCTATATCTGATAATAATGCTGTGGCCATTCAATGAACATTTTCTGGTTTACGGATGTTGTTTTCATTAGAAATAGGTACCAAACATATTTTGCATACTCCAGTATTGGACGTACCAGAGCTTTGTATAGTGCTATGAGCATATCCGTGTTTATAAATTCAAAGATGTGTTTGATAAGTCCCTGACTTATTTTGCTTTCTTTATGCACACCTCAATATGCATGTACTATACCACGTTTTCCGTTGGATCATGCCAAGTTTACGGAATGCTAAAAACCCTTTTGTTTTCTAAAGCACTCACTAATCTCCCCTACGTTTCATTGCACACCACAGTATGTTCATGTGTGGAACAGTAGCAAAAGGCTTACTAAAGTCCAAATAGATCATGTTGATTGGATGGTTATTGTCCAGTGATTCGGATCACGATTCCATTAATAGTAAGAGCTGCGTAGTGCATGGCCGTCCTGATAGAAATCCAAATTCGTAATCAGAGAATAGATTCATTTGTATCATATGAGCCATTGTGTTGTATTTAATTATTGCTTCAAACATTTTGCATAGAGCTGAAGGTTGTTTTAGCCGCTTTTTGATAATATGGGTGACATTTGCTTCTTTTAATAGTTCTTGGATAGCACCAAGTGTTGTGGATTTGTTAAAAATAGTAAACAGTCGATAGGCTATATAGCATCTCTTAGTTCAACCGGCACCTTTGGGTGAACATTTTCAGCACCCGCTGCTTTGTTAGTATTGAGTGAAGGTAGTGTTGTTGATATGACAGATATGATAATATGGATTAAACGTAATGGTTTGACATAGTACACCAGTATGCACTTAGCATGGAATCTGTGGCTTCTGCCTTTGCATTATCACTTGTGAACACGCTCCTGAAGTAGGAGATCAGTAGATTATCTTTTCTATGTTATTTAATATTATGGTACCTTCATTTGTCATTAAATCACTGACGTGTGAGTGGGTTTTAGATTGCGATTGGAAGAATTTCCAAAAAGGATGTGGTGTCAGTTTTGATTTGTTGGGCTATGATTTCCTCATAGTTTCATTTAGTAAATCGTACAATATGTGTACACGCATTTCGTGCTCCAATATGGTTATTGTAATGTTGTTCTAATCTGGTACATTTAAATTGTGTCCACAACCTGCGCTTATTTACACATACAGGCTTGTTAATCCACTCAGGTGTATTGATAACATATATACCAGACTGAATTTACATTGTCTTTGTTTAGATCGTTGGCCCAGATCACCTATTATTTGTTTGTAACTTCCTGTGTATAACTTAGAAGTTGCTCTCTATTGTCCTCCTTCGTAAAACAAATGGCATATTACTATGTATAGTTTAAAATATCATTATCCCAGTTAATCTCTTTATAATTTAACTCTCGCATTATGCTTTTGTGTGCATAGTTTAGCTCAGCTGCATCTAGCAGTAATCAGGTCAGATTGTCTAAATTTGTCCCATGGCTTGATGGAGTTCGATATATGCTACCTATCATAAGTTTATCATTATCGCTTACTTTGATATAAATCCAAACAGTCTCTTGAAACATTGACGAGGATAGTACATCACTGTCCTCAAGCTGACCATTTAAAGACTTGCGTACGTATACTACAACCCAACTGCATCCCTGTGCACTGGGTGTATGCCTATCATAGTTTATTAGCAGCTTATTAATTCTCACCATTGTAGGCCATATTTCAGAGTCCTATGATATCCGGTGCATGAATTGCAACATAACTTTTAATCTCGTATTTAGTTGGATAGTGTATCAACATTGGAGAATATAATCTTAACCCCGTGTTCCGAATATGAGGAAAATATGAGGCAGTTACTTGGTTTTGGCTGATTTGATGTGTGTTGTTGCTTGTTAGATTATTAACTGCACAGCAATGGATGGATCCAGTATCTGAGTCAATCATATGTCATCATACTCAACTACGTCACATGTAGTCTGACCTCATAAACAATTACATCATGAATGAAGTAAATAAGTCCATCATAAATGCTTAATTGTCCGCCAACGTGGCGAATTGGATGCCTTAACAACTTAATAAACTGTTTGTAACATATTTTGAAACTAATTTGAATGGGCCCTGTTACTGCCGTAGACAAGAATAGCACCCACTCAACTTAATTTCAAAATAATCAACATGTTACCTGTATAATATTCTGGAAATTGAGAGTTAGAGAGTTCATGGGTCGATCGATCACAATACTGGCAAAACGTGGTTGAAAGTACCATAGAGATGGGTGAGGCACAACTAAACCTGGATTCATCAGTTGGGTTTATTCTGTTACTCTGCAGTGCGGCATTCATATTTCTAGTTAGTTTGCTTTGATTTATATGTCGCCATATGTCTGGAAAGATTGAAAGATGGTGTAGTTTATATGAAAGCAAAAAGATCGTATAATTATTTGTGCATTCGTATGGAACGATTGAAAACCGAGTTGTTAATTTTATTGGATTGCTTGCATTATTCAATGCAGGCAATCCAATAAAATTAACAACTCGGTTTTCAATCGTTCCATACGAATGCACAAATAATTATACGATCTTTTTGCTTTCATATAAACTACACCATCTTTCAATCCTTCCAAACATATGTCCAATGTAATCATATGGGAATTTCAATTATGGATCGCTGTGCCGCGACTACACCTAGACCTTTTCTCGGGATCAGCAACAGCCATATTTTCCATGGTTATATAAGAAGATGGCTTATACTACTCCTTAATGACCAGATTTACAGTTACTTCTGTAAGTGTCTTCTAGTTACGTTTGCCTCAATCTTGGTGTGTGTGTATACAAAATGGTCTTGACTTGGGATTTATTTGATAGGGGTAGATCCGAACTTATACACTCATGAGTGGGAGGGATATGCTCGCAATCGAGTCTCTTATTGGCACTTCCATTTGGGTTCGTGAACAAATCTGAATTCATCTTTCCAGAGTACCCATCCATCATCTGATCTCGTATGACGTCATAATCATCCCAGCGCGTGTATGATGACGTCATGATCATGACGTCACAAAAGGTTCCATATAGACCGTCATCAAGCCTCAAAAAGTCCGACATGTTGTATGATCTAGTTTCAAATGTCCATCAGCTTACCTCTGTAGTTTTTTGGAAATTGATAGTCAGGGTGTTCAGAGATCGATCGATCCCAACACGAGCGAGGTGTGGGTGGAGGTTAGCTAGAGATGGGCGGGGCATAGCTAAAACCGGAAAGGTCCATTGTCAATAACGTTTATATCATTAAACCGTGTTGTAAGAGAATATAACATCTTATTGATTTCTAGAATTATATTGTTGCGTGGTCGTGACAGAATGGATTTGAAAAAAATATGAATCTGGGTCGTTGGCATTGCGCACCAGGACTTATATATTCGAGCTTCCTTCTTTCAGACGATGTCCAATACCGGATAGTGGGGCCGATACCTAACTCTGGCCGAGTGGAGGTTGGCGTAGATGGAGTGTGGGGCACGGTCTGTAGTACGTGGTGGGGCGCGGAAGAAGCGACAGTTCTCTGTCGACAACTTAATTACACTGGTGGCGGAATTACCCCCAGCACGGAAAACATTACCAGCATTGGTGAGGATAGTTATCAAATCAACCATGGTGTACACTCGACGATAAATTCCGCCGCGACAACGAATGCAACGACGACTACGACGACAACGACGGCAACGGAGACAACGACGGCTACTGTTGCTGCTGCTGCTGCTGCTACTGCTGCTGCTGCTGCTGCTGCTGCTGCTGCTGCTGCTGCTGCTGCTGCTGCTGCTGCTGCTGCTGCTGCTACTACTACTACTACTACTACTACTACTACTACTACTAATAATAATGATAATAATATTGCTGCTGCTACTGTTGCTGCTGCTGTTGCTGCTGCTGCTGCTGCTGCTGCTGCTGCTACTACTACTACTACTACTACTACTACTACTACTACTACTACTACTACTACTACTACTACTACTACTACTGCTGCTACTACTACAACTATTACTACTACTTCTGCTACTACATGTACTACTGCTACTACCACCACCACCACCACCACCACCACCAGTACCACCATCATCATCATCATCATCATCATCACCACCACTACCTCCACCACAACCACAACAACAACCACCATATCCACCAATACGATGACGACACATAGAGATTACATCTATTGCTAATAATTTCAGGAGAAGGACCACATTGGCTATCACATCTTCAGTGCGTCGGATCAGAAACCTCTCTTCACGACTGTCCGCATGTTGGTTTTGCTACTGTAGTATCTGACCTCATAGCCATCTATCCTAACGGTTCAATGGTATACCACGCAGCATGCAGCTCACACTCAATGGACGCTACAGTGCATTGTTACCCAGGTAATTAGATAGATCCATTCCTAGCTATGCCCCAACCACTGCTAGCTATTCCCCGGCTAAACTCCACCCAATTCGTGAATCAATTTCCTCAATTATATGACGTTATAATCAACTACGCAACGCGTGTTTTGACGTCATAATCATAGCGTTGTGAATGATTCGATTAAGCCCATCTTTAACGCTTAATAATAGTCCGACACAGTGTACGAGTTGTATGTTTTTTGCTATTTAAGAAACATGCCGTTGAATATTTTGAAACTAATTTGACTGGGCGCTGTTGCTGCCATAGTCAGCAACGGCACCCAGGCAAATTAGATTCAAAATATCCAACAGCGCACCTGTATAGTTTTCTGGAAATTGATAGTCGGTGAGCTTAGCGATGGATCGATCCCAAGACGAGCAAGGTGTGGGTGGAGCTTAGATAGAGATGAGCGGGGAATAGTTAAATCTGGAACGGTCCATTATAGCTAATCCCACCCTTGTTTTGAACGTGCTGGGAGCAATTTATATACTTAGAATCCTAATATCCCCAGAATCACAATTTCAAGGTAACTATACAGGTGAACAGTTGCATATTTTGAAACTAATTTTTCTGGATGCACATCACATAGGCAAATTAGGTTCAAAATATTCAAAACACTTTATTAAGTAGTAAAAACATACAATTCACACAATTGATGAACTATTCAATGTTCACGAGTGGCCTAAATACGGCTTTCAGTATGCATTCCCATTGTGACGTCAGCATACATGTGTTGTAATTGATTATGACGTCATAGCATTGCGTGACGGGGCGGATCTACCTATTCTTTACAACTTGGTAGGAATGAAATGGAATGTTTTAATCAAACGCCCTATTCGAGAATTAAAGGCCATTATTCACACCTGCATGCTTGGAAATAAAATTGTTTAAATTGTGTACTTTTAGAGGCTTGTGTAACTCAATGTAATAAGCCGAAATATATTTTAGCACATGATGATTTCATTCCAGATTATAAAACTTTCGACGCTATCCGGAAATCCGGAAAATCAGAAAAAAATCCGGAAACTTCGAAATTATTTTTACAATCTGACAAACCCGGGAGGTGCCAGGATAGGAAAGCTCTGCATGCTCTTGTTACTGATTGGGTTATTTTTGGTAAACATTCGCAGTCATGTGACAATAGGATAGACCACAGGCACTGTCAATTTACTCATCTGTCTGTGTGTTTGTCTGTATGTGTGTCTGTGTGTCTGTGTGTCTGTTTGTTTGTCGGCATCTAATAGTGAGTTTAGTCCCAATAGCGTGAAGACATGTCCAGATACCTGACGATATTAGTTCTTTGTTCACCTCAACAGAGGAAATCTTGACATGGCTTCACCATGGTTTAGTTCAACAAATCGTCTTATATATCGCCATGTCCTCACCCTATTGAGACTAAGCTTGGACGGAGCACAATAATATTGAGGTCTTAAGCTCAAGGATCAAGGTTGCTCGGACCTTGTTATAAAACACCTTTTTCATGGTTAGGTTTTTGCTTTAACTCCAAATATCATCTTATATCGAGTATTGGTTCATCCTGTTGTGACTAAACTTGAACATATGTTTCAGTATATCAATTCGATGCAGCACAATGATATTGAAGTCATGAAGTCAAAGGTCATAGTCAACTTTTGCATGCAATGCACGTTTTAACAGTAATGTTCTTCGGTTTAGCTCATTTTGCCTTTCTATAAGAATTAGCCATGTTAATGGAACTAAACATGGGTATACAGAGCAGCACAAATGCATTCATACTTTTTAGGTAACGGTCCTTGTGATCTTGATACAAATCTAGATTTGCTTTGGGAATCCAAACTGCCAACACTGCTCGTCAAATCCCGCCAGTGTAATACTGGTGTCTTGTCATAATCATGACGGCATGAATGATTCGATTAAGCCCGTCTTTAATGCTTAATAGTCCGACACGTTGTACCAATTGTATGTTTTTTGCTATTTGAGAAACATGCTGTTGAATATTTTGAAACAAACGAAAGCACATTATATGCATAAAAATGGAATTTAGGAAATGTCACCCTTAGAGACAGCTGTTTTACAATAGCTGATTGTTTGTCCTTTCTGTTTTATGTTGTAGGCTCCACGTCAGTGGCACCAGTAACGACCCATATGCCAACAACTCCAGTACCAACTACCACAATACCAACGACTGCGATACCAACAACTACGATGCCAACGACACCATTACCGACAACCCCAATACCAACTACCATGATACCAACACCTCCATTACCAACAACCCCAATGCCTACAACTGCAAGATCAACAACCCCACTACCAACGACGCAAAGACCAACAACACGAAGACCAACAACAACTCCAGTACCAACAACTCCAATGCCAACAACATGGACACAAACAACCCAGACAGCAACAACCCTAAGGTCAACAACCACACAAACACATTCCCTTACAACAGAAACATCGAGGACAGAAACTGAAAGCACAGTTGACACCGGCTTCTCGTCCGCAACAACCGTTTATATAACAAACGACAGTACAGCCGATGGCAATGGATCATATGTTATGGGTGGGCAAAACGATGACGATGATACGGGAGTTCATCCGGTTGCGATCATCATCCCTATCCTCATTATCACTATCGTTATATGTATTGTTATCTTTATCATCGTCTATAGACGGCATAAACGCAGCAAAAATCAATCCCGGCGAGCTGGGCCTCGCGATGATCGCATTATGTTCGCGTATGACGGAGACAGTGTCGATTGGACGACTGCTGAAGCAAATTCCAACAACCACGCCAATAATTCAGCTACAGTTCCTCAAAACAATGGACTCTTTTACAGCGAACCAGTTATAGATTACGCGTTCTATGACAAGGACGGTGTACAGTTTGGTAGCTTCGGTCGTGCTAGTAATGCCGATTCCGGGAGAGGTAGCCCGAGTCAGTTGTACAGCTCGATACCAATCAGAAGACAACCAAGCGTGGTGCGGTTTGCTGAAGACAATACATACATAGATGAGTCGCTTCCCGTTGCAGAACCGTCCCTGTATTATAACATTGGGCATACCTATAATGATGACGATATACCCACACCAAGAATCTCAAAGGCATGAGCGTAGTTTTATCTAAAGCTGTATTAACGTAACTGCGGATCTAGCTGATAGATTATCATTTGTAAGGGCGTAAGACCAATTCTGGAAATGTGGGGGCCCTGGAGACAAAGAACTAGCGTAGTGTTTGGTTTTTTTTCCCAAAATGTGTTTGAAATATATCTGCTCCGTGACGGTCAGAGAGTGTATTTCTGACAGCAAAAATGTTACCTTTAAAATTGTATACACGATTAACACGTTTCAATGCAACCTTTCAGAAAATATGCTGAATATTTTGAAATTAATTTGGCTGGAAGTCGTTGCTGCCTCAGGCAAATTAATTTTAAAGTGTTCAATAAAATCTTTTCTGAAAGGGTTAGGACTTTTAAGTATTTAAATGGTGTTTAACATGTCTTAAAACCTCAGAAGTGCATACATTTTTAATGTTCTTGGTCTGCGGGTCGCGCCTCTATCGGGGAACCTGTGCAAATGCCCCATATGCCACCCCACCCCACCCCTTTAAATCAGGTCATGTAGAGGGGGGGGGGGGCGGGGTTGTGTGCCAAAATGATGTGATTACACCTACGTGATCCATTATTGCACCGGGTCAGCGCATATACGCTGGCAATTTTGACAACCATTGGGGCGGTTGCCAGCATATTGACCCCTCTTGGTTAACTGTTTAACCGTATTTGCTGAACTTCGGCAAGTCACATCTTCAATGGGGTTTATCTCTGGATATGCTGAATATTTTGAAAATATTTGACTAAAAGTTGTTGGTGTCTAAGCCATCAACACATTTCAGTCAAATTGTTTTCAAACTATTCAGCAGGTCGAGAGCTATTGCCCATTAAATGTATTGTTCTGTGCCTTGCTGCAGTCAGATAGTTAAGAAGAATTTCAGGTAGAATTTGACCCGATGAACCTTTCAATTTTTAGCTATTCCCTGCCTATCTCTAGCTTAGCTTCACCCACACCTCGCTCATGTTGGGATCGATCAATCTCTGAAATCTCTGACTATCAATTTCCAGAAAATTATACAGATAATTAGCTACTGAATATGTTGGAACTAATTTGACTGGGCGCTGTTGCTGCCTATTGGCGGCAACAGCGTCCAGTCAAATTAGTTTCAAAATGTTCAACAGTATGTTTATTAAATAGTAGAGACATTCAATTCGTACAACATGTCGGACTATTAAGAGATAAAGACGGGCCAAATAGAATCATTTATGAAGTAGTGGTTATGACGTCATCATATACGACACTTAGCTTATTATGACGTCATATGACGTCAGATGAAAGATGAATACTCTGGAAAGGCGAATTAGTTTCAAACTAAATTGTAAATTGTAAATTCCGCGAAG
The DNA here is from genome assembly GCA_034401795.1 of Chaetoderma sp. LZ-2023a. Lineage (NCBI taxonomy): Eukaryota > Metazoa > Mollusca > Caudofoveata > Chaetodermatida > Chaetodermatidae > Chaetoderma > Chaetoderma sp. LZ-2023a. The sequence continues at coordinate 31,003,021 of CM067361.1, read as the reverse complement.
ACAAATACTTCGCAATATTGACGGACTTTACCAGCTTCATGGCAGAGTCCAACACTATTATGATCGTGACGTCACCTACATGTGACGGAATTGATTATGACGTAACAGATCGCATCGTCTACATAAGGTGGTCACAAAAGACGGGTACATGTATTATGTCGTACGAGTTACCCGATATATAGAATATACAACGGCTCAAATGTCTCGTGTGTACATAGATCGTGTATGTGTGGGTGAATGTGCATCTGGTTGTGAGTTAGTACGTCCGCTATTACAAAGTGCAATTGTGAATGCGCTCGTGAATATGGACGCATAATTCGTATATATATATACATATATTGTTTGTTTTCTTGGGTACATATGTGTATATAAGCCGTTGCTTTCATTCCTCTCTTCCTGGAAGCGATTTCACACATTTTCATTTTTCCCTTAACTCCCGTGAATATTCAATGACCAATGAAATGTCGACACATAATTTTTCTCTCTAAAGCAAAGAGATGACTGAGTGAACGGATGTCATGCACTATATATATATATATATATATATATATATATATATATATATATATATATATATATATATATATATATATATATATATATATATATATACATATAATAATAACTACACGATTGATATATATAATATATATATATATATATATATATATATATATATATATATATATATATATATATATATATATATATATATATATATATATATATATATATATATATATATATATATATATATCAATCGTGTAATAAAGGAAGTATTCGGTGTCTCAAATGGCGGTCAAATGTGGTTATAAATGTAATGTGCCGCTTAGTAGAGTAATTTGTCATAGGGGAATTCCCTTCCATGATTAATACATTTTATTTCCTAATCTTTTAGCTCTCTCGTTACACGCCACCATGCAATACTTTCATTAAACAAAGGCTCTTGACTTGCTGTTTATTTTGAAAATAATTTGGCTAGAGATTGTTGGTGGCTTAGGCACCAACAACTTTCAGTCAAACGGTTTTCAAAATATGTAGCAGGTCCAGGGATAGAGCCCCTATAATAAGTTGTCTACAAAGGCTCAGCAGTCAAGCGGTAAATCACGCATGTCCAAAAATCCTAATTTTAGGCCAAATATACATAACTTTGTTCGTTATTTTGAAACTAGTTTGACTTGGAGCTGGTGCCGCTATATGCGGCAACATCTCCCAGTCAAATTAGTTTCAAACTATTGAACTTAATGATTCATACTAAATAAATGTGTTTGTTAGTAGGCCCCTATATGCCTCCCAGGTTCAAGTGGCTTTTACGACCATGGTGCAAGTGGTACATCTCCTTGTAAACATATTTGCATGTAAATGAATATACATATAACAAATGAAAATATTAAATTAAAATCACATGATAATATATTTTTCCATAAATGTGTTGTTTCATTATCTTATTTTCCTGCGGAAATCTATTATTATCACATCAAATTATATTGTTTACAGCCTATTTATTAGGTCACCTGGGCTGAAAGGCCAAGTGAACTTATGCCATGGCAACCGATCGCCATCTGTCTGTCCATCCGTTTTGTCGCCCGTCCATTAACTTTTTCAATAAACAACTTCTTCTCAAGAACCACGTTTTTTAAATTATAATTGACAAGCTGCATCCATATGACATACAGACCGAAGATTGTTCAAACGAAGCCGTTCGGCCAATTTGGCCAGCGACCATCGTGGATTTTGGCAGATTGTTATAAACTTCCTTAAAATCTTTTCTCTAAAACAGCTTTGGCAATCGATTCAAAACTCATGAAACACTATCTAAATCAGGAGCAGAACCAAGATTCTTGGGAACTTGATTAGCTAAATTATTCGGTGGCCATCTAGGATTACATAGTTGTCACGAAAAATACTTTCTCCAGAACCGGCTAACCCTTCTAATGTCTCCTGCTCATATCTGGAGCTTGCAATGAGGAAAAGACGTACCACTAGACATTAGCTAATCGCGAGCTGAGCACGAAGAAGCAGACATCAGAATTGTACTGCATTGCATCAATACAGATCATACTTCTGTTGCCTTGTCTGCACAAGACAGCAGTGTTCATATACTTCTGTTTCCGTGTCTGCACAAGACAGCAATGTTCATATACTTCTTTTATCACATTATGATCAAATGGCTTGAATTAAGTTATGGATGAAGCTCGGGACATCCAAAATATATTCCTGCGTAACAGTATTCATGAGGAACTTCAATCTTTAATTTCTAAAGAGGAAATCTAAGGCATGCTCGCCTGTCATGCACTAACAGACTGCGGCACAATTTCCTATATAGCTGGGTACAGCAAGAAAACTGCCTGGAAAGTGGTCATAGATAATCCTGAGCTCTTATGTAAACTGGGCATCGCTGACCTAGAACATGGCACTATCCGATCTGCAAAAATGCTCATTTATAAGTTGTGCAATGAACCTACCCAGGAAAGGCGTGACAGAGCAAGGGTACAATTGTTCTTTAAGTGTCGTCCACCTGAAGGCAAGGCCCATCACATGATGCAGTGCATTATCACAGACAGAGGGCACACTTTCAGTCCATGGTATTGATGCAAGTAAACTGCAGCACAACTATCCTACCATCACCAGAGAATGTGTGAGGGAAGATGGTTAATGGACCATTAGTCCCGTCTTTAATGACGCTCAGTCATATCCCAAGTAGCTGCAGATAGAAAATTGCATGTGGATATTCCAAAGGATATATTTCAAACCGACGCAGCTGCTGAAATGATACAATGATATACACTGCAGCATGTGAATATATGTGCAGTAATGACATATGCAGCAATGTGTAATGCACTAACAATGTTCTTCACGACAAACCTATCTATGCAAATTCTGATACAGATCATGCTCGTACAACACTCATTGGAGTCACAAGGTTTCATATCAATCCGTTAATTTTGCCGTCACATTCCACCAATAAATACAATTTCCAAGATGGCAGCCCCTGGCCAGATTGTATTTCGGATTTTAAATAGTTCAGGAGGGATCCTCGCTGTAGCATACTAAAGGTTGATCACATAATACAGCTAGGTATCAGCCAATAAAATCTATGAAACATTTTAAACATAGACTCCATTTATAGATGGATATCCAGACGGACAGACTGATATGCCAATCTACTGTATTGTCTTTCTGAAAATGGGGTTAGTGTGCGTGAGGTCTTTGTCTTTGCATATATTTGATATATTTTCTAAAATACGAGGTTCATTTAAACAGATTATATCTGTATAGAAGCAACTTAGATATTTTTATTAAAATTTGTATGCGTGAACCTGTCGCCATTTTATTTTGAATTGTGTTTACATTCCACGCATAATTCAGCGTTGTAACCACGATTTTCGTATTCAACATGGTCGAATTATGCACAAACACGTGCTAACCACTTCTACCCAAAACACCTCTAGAAGTTCACTTTCGTGAAAATGGAACCATACTATTATCCCGCTTCAGGAATAAGGTTGAGAAACTTACTGGAGGCGGAGAGAATGGTTTTCATAGTGGACGTATCCAATCTGGTAGGTATAAGATTACAGATGAGCGTGCAGATGATGTTGACACGATCGGAGACGTAAAAGGTCCTCATGATACATGATATCCGATAGCTACATAACATTTCAAGGCTGCCAACATCTTCGAGAATGAAGCCAAAGCAAAGATCACTGACGTATACCTATGTGCCGCCACACAAATTAATGATAACTATAACCCATCTGGGTAAGGCGAAGAGGAGGAAGAACAGATTCTTTGGTTTCCTCCTCTGCAGATTTATCGACAAATTCAACTCGCAGTGTAACAGCAAATATTACCTTCCAGTCATTTTGAAAGTTGTGGATTCGTTGATATCAAATCCCCATGAAAGTCAGGATGCAAGGGTGTGATGATACTACACGTGTTTACATAATGCTATAGTTATACTTATCTCATACTACGTTTAATAGCCAATGGCAGAACCAGCGCCTAGTCAAATTAGTTTCAAAATATTCAATAACATGTTTATTAAATAGTAAAGCCATACAATTCATACAACAACGCTTTAGCCCGTCACCAATTATGCGTTCTTGACGCACTTGATTATGACCGCCTCCTGCACATCACGTAGTTGATTATGACGCCATATGATGGATGGATAAACTGGAGAGGTCCATTGTAACAGCTTGACAGCTCCAAACATCCTCTTGCTCAAATTTGATGCATGCCACCATGGTGGCGTGATGATGATGATGGTGGCGTCATGATGTTGATTATGATGGCGGTGTTGGTGGTGGCAGTGGTGGTGGTGGTGTTGGTAGTGGTTGTGGTTGTGGTGGTGGTGGTGGTGGTGGTGGTGGTGGTGATGATGATGGTGGTGGTGGTGGTGGTGGTGGTGGTGATGATGATGATGATGATGATGATGATGATGGTGATGATGATGATGGTCAGGCCCGAATATTTATTTCCAAGAAAATATCAAATGCCAACTTTAGAAATGAGAGGCAAGCAACATTTCCCCGATTTCATACATTTTTGATTTTTTCAAAAGAACAAGAGTCACATAGCAGTAAGACCGTCATTTTCACCAGTTAGCTTGGCGTTACAGGATACAGCTCAACTGCTGACAGTTAATCTTTAAATGGTCAAAATATTTATAAAATTCAAGGGAGATAACGCATAATACAATAAAATTATACTAGTATGACTTCTCTCCCTGCTCCCATTGGCAGTTTTGTCGTGACTCGTTAAAGGAGGACTAACTTCATATCATGATAGTTATTCAAGTGATCTAACATACCATTCGTAAACTATACACAGAGTATTAAGCGTGTTAGCATGCCGCTAAAGAAAGATACGCAGGCATGAGTAGCTAAAAGTGTATACATTTCTACAGTCTATGATGGCTGTCATGTTTATTATATTATAAATATTATTATTGCGAGAGGAAAGTGCCTCGCGCGGGCCTCCATCACAGGAAAATGCCTTCAACGCCGAACCGGGGGAAGAGAGCTGGCAAAAAGGAACACTCCTCTCTTGTTCAAACATAAGCTAAGCGTGGTGTGAGTCAACCTAGTGAAATTATAATTAATGTGATGCACGCTGTAGTATGTGAAGATGTGGCGGATGATTTCCTAAGAATTCAAACGCTGTCATCTTATGTAGGTCCAAGATACTGCATTGGTAGTTGCTACTTTATTGATTTATTTCGGCTTAACTCTACCTGCCATTTAGTTGTTAGATGTACTTCCAAACTGTGGCCGCAAGTGGCAGGGATTTCTACTGATCTTTTGAAACATGAGACTAACTGGCGAAGATGCTCGGTTTCCCGAAGGTCACCCTACAGAGCATCTCCCTCAGAAAGGCAGCGTGCGGACATGGTATGGAGTGACAGTTTCAGAATCACATAACGATCCGGTTACATATCATGCCGCAACCACATACAGCATCACTAGGACAAGTCACCATTTACATAAGCAGTTTGAAAAGCGCATACCAGTTTTATGACGGGGAGTAAGAGACAGATATCCATCGCCAGTGACCTTCCTATGAGGGCATGGTGGGTTCCAAGACCGCACCCAGTCACTACTTAAAATACTTAAATTTAAAGAAATTATGTGTACCGACTCGATACACTTTAGTATGCATTCTCTTCCAGCGCTGATACGTGTTGTCAGGGAAGCTCTGACGCGCGTGCATGAGCGCTACGTGATCTCACGGACGTAGCCGTTTCATAGAAACCTCTCTCATATGGCTTTATACAGCGTACTATCCTACCCAGGGCGGCGTGCTTGGAACGTACCCAGAGCGGTCGTTCCGTACTCAGCCGAGCTGGGACAGTCCGTACCCATCCAGCCGATCTGCGCCACACCACTATCGTTTGAGGTGGCAAAATGGCGTCGATCCCTGTTCAACATTTACGCGATATTGCAAAGCAGATACTTGTGATACAGATAAGGAAATGTGACAGGATATGAATCGTATGAAATTTATAAACCACAATCTATCGGTGCAATACAACATTTGAGATGAGATTAGCATCCCTTTAAGTTTTGATCTTATCACAGTAACGTTTACCATTTGATGGCAACGTGATGGCGTCATGCCAGCTCATTATAAGGAAGAGTGTATCCGAAGGTGTGCCCTATAGGCTTAGACAAATATGAAATATAAACTGCTAAGTTGAGATAAGCGCAAAATGATAGTGGTGAACAAACTAGGTATTAATACGGAAACCGTGCCCTTGACATGTGATCTTTTGACTTCAAGGTGTCATCTATAATTTCCCCACACTATAAAGCATGTGCTCAACTGTGACGCCAGTATTTAGCTAAGCGAAAAATGTTAATGTTGAAAAACACCCAGCATTTACCAAGGTCACAGTGAACTTGCCCTTTGATCTTTTGACCTCAACGTCAGTGTATGATTCCATATCATTATAACGAAGCAGGTCTCCAAGTTTGAGCAAATTATGCTTAAACAATCATGAGATATGGACTGATAAGTTGAGCTAAAGGTAACCTGGAGGCCGCCGCCGTGGCTGCCGCTGCCGTGCGGCGTGCGTGGTATCACAATAGCTAGCTTAACATCGGAAAGTAAAGCTAAGAGCATTATTATGAGCGTGGACATCTCATTTACAGTAGGCCCTACAGCTAAAAAATAATTTAACTTAAATTGTTTAAAATGACCCAGAAACATGATAGTCAGTACACTCTTGGGCATGATGCAGGAAATGTTCTGTTGAATATTTTGAACATAATGGAGGAATTCAGCTTTAGCTGTGCCCCGCCCTCTCCTGGCTAAGCTCCACCCACGCTTTGATCGGATTGTGATCGATCGATCGCTGTACACTTTGAATCTCATGGCAACAACAGCGCCAGTCAAATTAGTTTCAAAAAATCCAACCGCATGCTTATTGAATAGTAAAGATGTACAATTCGTACAGCAACGCTTAGTCCGGCATCAATTAAGCGTTCGCGACGAACCTATGTACGTCACTCATGACGTAATTGACGTCATCCTACATGTCGCGTAGTTGATTATCACGGGATATATGACGGATGGATAAGCGGGAAAGATTCATTGGGAGCATTAAGTCATCCGACTTCGCTAAATGGCTGTAAATATTCTCATCGGCTGAACTATATAGAGCAGCCACATACATTCCTTACCCTGCACGATCAGTGTTCCAATCTTTCTAGGAGACGACTCACCTATAATCACCGCTGTCCTGCTCTCCCAAATTACGAATAACAAGAGTATAGACCAATATCTGTCATTGGGCAGTCCTGGTAATTAACCTCGTGTTTATATTCCCCCGAGGAAGCAAATTGTTGATTATGAGTTAGGAAGTGTGTGTTCTGTGAGATAATCATGGGCTTGTAACCTCCACCCAGCTTCTCTCATTTCACCTGCATCGGTTAGAAAACGTGTATGTCAATAAAAACTGTATGTTGACAACATAGATATCGTATTTACTGGATAGATTGCGCAGGCGCATACGTGGCCTCACTATGGTCGTCGCGACCACCAATCACAATTGCGCATGGCCGTATATGCTCTTACTGGCTGATGCAGACGATCAGTTGCACATATGGCCTTCAAAGATTTCTAAATTATCTTTTGGTAATTTGAAGAGAAATTGAACAGACGCAAATGTACATAGTTTTATCATGAATACAATTGTATTGGCTATTTTAATCTGATACCATTTTTAACTAAGTCAGAGGTTTGTTAACAAAAACATATTATTTTGGAGACTATACATCGAGGCACAAAATCCCTAACTCTGATATGCCGCTTTTAAAAGGGTGATAAGCAATCTAGCCAGTATATACAATATCTATAGTTGACACTTATTAGCACCTCGTGCTTCCGCATATTGTTATAATGGTAGCACCGGCAAAGACGGCCTCTGCAGTAGGCTTGACGATCATATAGAGATATGGAGGCTAAGAAAATTTAATTTTTGGAAAATTTACCACTGGAATGGCTCGGTAACCGAGCCAGTCATTCCAGTGGTACATTTTCAAAAAATACTATTCTCTTTTCCTGCAAATAGACACTGAGTAAGAAGGAATTCTGCCTATTTGCTGAGGAAACGGTATACTGCAGGCTCCGTGCAGAGCTGCGAACGTTTTACTGCAGAGCTCCGCGTGAATGCGCTCCGTGGAGCTGACTGTTTTATGGCAGGAACATAGTGCGGAGAGGGAAGTACATAGCATAAACACCGCGACAGACAACTCTGCGGAGCAAAATGTTTCCTCCGGGAAACGGCATACTGCTTCATGCTCCATATTGACGACAGAGCCCCGCTTGAATGATCTCCGCGGAACTTTCTCCACGGAGATGACTGTTTACTGCAGAAGCACGGTGCGGAGAGCATAGAAAAACGCATAAACACCACAATAGACAGCTCTGCGGAGCAAAATATTTTCTGCGGCGAGAAACCATAAACTAATTATATATAATTATTCTATGGAGAAACGTCTGCTTAGCTATGTGAGACTCGCTCACTCGGCCGACCGACAAATGAATATCATTGATTTTAATTCTTATCAACCTTATCACCGAAGTCTAGGTCAGTGTTGTGATGACATATGGTGACAATAATATCCTGGGGGTAGCTTAGCCGGTGAGGTCTGGGATCGACGCTGTTCTATAGATATCTGTAATATGATCATTCTTACTGGATAAAACTCAAGACACTGACTGTTTATTTTGTACCTTCTATTGATCATCTGATCATAAGTACTTGCTCTAATTTAATACCATTTATTCTTATGACAGACTAATGCTAAAACAGTCTACACGATTTGTTTTTTGTCTCTGGCTGCACCCCCCCCCCTCTTCTTGTGTCCAAATTTTATCTCGCTTATATTGTAACAATATAACACACAGCTTGCTGGTATTGACTACATTCTCAGCATGGCCTGACAGTGTGTGACACTCATTAACCCTATTTACACTAACTACCAGAAGGGATTACCTATCTCGTTTTATTATGAGGAGTGGAATCGCTTTCTGAGCACAGTGTTGCTGAAAACTGTTGCAGTCACTGTGTCGCCTGGTATTACAATGTGTTGTACATAGTCATTCTTGACTATATGGCTGTACGCTTTCATCCTTAAACTCCAAACACTGCTTAATGCAATATTGCTTTAACATGTGGCTTTCCAGCCATAAGGATGAAATGGTTAATTATTATTTAATGTTTATAGTGCCACAGATGAAAACTCATGTGAAGAGGCTTGCCTAGGTCTCCATGCGGTCCATTACACAATTAAATCTATACTTTACAGCTGATATAAGCTGTCTCTTTGTGACGTGGCTTGTTTACTTCTACACTTTGCTGAATGTTAAAATACGGATTTTAGACTGAAATACATGTAACTATGCGATACTTAGTAATAGTCATATTCCTCATCCCTGTTCAGCTACGCCTAGAGAGTCCTGTCTCAAAGGTAAAATTTAAGGTATATCAATAGTCTACTATTAGAAAGGTTAGTGGTTAGTTTCATTCATCCTTCATGTAAATTCATTCTCGGTTCTCATCTGAGAAATATTTGCCTGACAATTAATCTATTATCAGTGTCTCAGGTAAATCCATTGTCAGAGAAATATATGTCTGATAACCTGCTGATGCATAAATATATGCACAAAAACTAATATTATGGTGACTATATTCAAAGTAACGCGTGCTGATGGAAGCGACTATTTAAAACATTATATTATAAACGCAGCATCATTCATTTCTACCAATGCAGGTCATCCCGTTAATTATTTTGTATAATAGTACAAGTTTCTGCGTTTCTCGTCTTTCAGAAAGTTTTTCCATGCCGGTTTCGATGAAGAAGTCCTCAGTTCTGGTGCTGCATGTGAGGGCACTTACAACCCTTAGGACATCCTTTTGAATGTTTTCTAGTCTTGCTACGCAATGTTGTGGAATGTTATCCCAGACGGGGTTTGCATACTCTAGAAGTGGTCTAGCAAAGCTGTTGACATTATTTCGAGGGAGTCTCTATCAAGAATATATTTAAGACCCTTTAGTAGCGAGACTATACGTTGGGTCCTTGCTATCACGTTTTCAACATGTTCAAGCCAGTGACCTGTATTGCTAAACGTTATACCAAGGTGCTTGTACGAGACAGATGGTTGGATATCAGAGCCTTTAAAATGTATAGGGAAACATGTTGGCTGATGGCGCAGGGATATAAATAAAGAGGTTGTTGTGGAGGAGTTAAATTCTACGAGCCAGGTTGTTGACCATTGAGATATCGCTTCAAGGTCATGGTTCATTGTTAGAATATGAGCCTCGAGGTTGTCTGATATCGCGTAAAAACAGGTGTCGTCACTAAATAGTCTAAGACTGTTTAAACTATCACCTAGTAAGTCATTGATAAAGACTAGGAATAGCAAGGGCCCAAGGACCGAACCTTGTGGTACACCAGCCTTTACCGAGAGGAGGGGCGATTCAGTTCCACTTAGAACTACTTTTGGTTTCTCATAGAGAGATAATTGTTGAACCAAGCAAGGAGATTTCCTGAAATTCCATATTGTTCTAATTTATGTATCAGTCCACGTTGCTAGACTCTGTCAAATGCCTTCGAAATGTCGAAAAATAAAAACATGACTTCTTTTTGTCCATCAAGAGCCTACACCGTAGCACTATAGATATCTAATAATTAATGTAGTGTCAACTGAGAGGGGAGAAAACCTGACTGGTATGGTGTTATAAAATCTTTTATGTAGTTGCATGTATGCTTAAAAATACATCTTTCAATAACTTTACTAAGGCAGCTTAATAGGGAGATTGGGCGGTAGTTAGAGCAGAGACTTCTATCGCCTTTCTTAAAAATTGGAGTGACGTTTGCAGTTTTCCATGGGGTGGGAAATTGGGAGACGTTGACCGAATAATTAAAGAATTCTGCTAGAATTGGTGCTAGAATCTCTTTGCCCTCTTTCAATAACTTATGGCTTAGATTATCAGGGCCGGTTGCTTTGGAAGTGTCTAGATTCGACAGTACGTCTAAAACATCGGCGGTGGTTATTTGTATAGTGTTTAGTGAGTGCTCAGTGTACATGTGAAAGGGGGTTAACTCTGCTCCAGTATCATCGATTTGGGCGATACTGGCGAAATAGCTGTTTAGGAGATCGGCTTTTTCAAGGGCTTCGTATGCAAACGAGGAGTTATCTACTCTTAGAGGGGGCACTTCCTCTAAATTCTAATTACTATTGTGCGGAAGGGATTTGCATATTTTCCACCACTCTTTTGATGATTTGTTTCCCTTGTTTATTTTAGGCGCTAATTTAGTTATATGATCCTCTTTGGCGGTTTTGACGAGAGCGTTGACGTAGTTTCGTTACTTTTTAAAATTTACAACACCGTGATCTAAGTTAGATTTCCGCAACTTTTTAAATAGTGTATCCCTAACTCTCATCTCGTGTTTTATTTTGTTTGACATCCAAGGTTTGTCATTTGGGTTTATCGATGCTGTTTTATTAGGGATACTATAGGTAGCTGCGTTTATGATGTTAGATGTGATGGCCTGGCACCAGACATCGACATCGTTGTTATTTCCAGGGTTCCCCCAGCACGAATTTTCTAAAAGATTTCGGTATTTAGTCCAGTCCGATTGGCCATAGCTCCAGATGTGTCTTTTGAATGATTTCTGCTTAGGGATAATAGAATTAAGAGTTACATAAGTTGGTGTGTGGTCGCTACAGAAGGGTGCAAGTATACCACTATTCTGGACTAATTTGGGGTTATTTATAATTATTGGGTCTAGTAATGTGTTAGAGAGAGGGTGCGTCGGTTCCCTTATTAGTTGGGAAAAGCCCGACAAATTTATGATATCATTTAAATAGTGTTTAGATGGGTCAAGAAGGTCATCGTTAAGATCCCCGATAATAACAATATTTTATTTGGGTTTGGGTCGCGACAGTTGTCTAAATTATCCGATATCAGCTGCCATTAAAAGAACGAATAAAAATCTGCATAAAAAAATGTTCGGCTGGTCATGGATTTAAAGCCAGATCATTTCTACGTCGAGACTTTCTAGGTCAGTACGCCTAGAGGAAGCAATATTGTCAGATATATAGACGCAAACCCCTCCCAATGCATGATGACGTTCCCTGCGGTATGGGCTTTGGAAACCTGGTAAGTTTATTGAGTTATTGTCAATACTCGATGTGAGATGGCTCTCTGTTATAGCTACAATGTTAAAGGTTGAAAGATTGGCTTCAAGTGGATGGATTTTATCCTTGAGCCCATCTACGTTAATATGGACAATATAAAGTTCTCTACTCTGGGGGCCTGGGTTTGATTCCACGTCACCAGCGATGAAAAGAAGCATGAGAATTAGAACCAAGGTAGCTGTAGTTCGGCATTGGACAAGAAAATGCATTAGATTCGTGGAACCTTAGCAATGCCAATCAGTGCTAACATATCGGAAGGGATAAAATACCTCTTTACAGATGTAGTTGATACAGTGCTTCGGCAATTTAAAAGCCCTATGGCCGCACGATAACTATCTAAATCATTAGCCATTGTCAAAGTTTAAGGTCCATATGCTAGTACATATAGTCCAGTACAATGTAGGCAGGCGCGGGCGAGATGCAGTCAAGGGTCTAGTTGCAGATAACAGGATAGATATGAAGTGTAGAGGACTGAGGAATAAGGAGAAATGGTAATAGAAAGTACCAAACATTAGAGTGGTTGTAATAAACAAGGTTGGCAGTTTTGAGAAGCTATGCAGTGTTGCATTTAGTCCGAGTCCGCTCCGACTCCGAGCCAGCGCTGTGAAAAAGATCTGGACACGGCGGGCTCGTTAATCTAAGCAGCCCGCCATGTCCAGATTTCCCCCCACAGAGCTGGCCCAGAGTCAGAGCAGACCCGGACCAGTTGCATTATTATTATTATTATTATTATTATTATTATTATTATTATTATTATTATTATTATTATTATTAATATTATTATTATTATTATTATTATTATTATTTTTATTATTATTATTATTATTACTATTATTATTATAAATTGAAGTTAATAACTACAACAATTCTAATGGTAAATATACTACAGAGTAATAATAACACTGCGTAAGATGAGAATCCCAATTTCAAGGTTAAGGTTACGACGATACAATTAGTAACCTGTTATATATTCTTCATGACGGACTATTTAATCTTCCTGACGGAGTTATAATTTGATGACCAGCACACACGTGACATAAGTGATTATGGCGCCATACACTTGAGTGACAGGTCATATCCATCTCCTCTATTGGAGACGCTGGTGGTGGTGGTGGTGGTGGTGGTGGCGGCGCTGGTGGCGTTGGTGGTGGCGTTGACCGTGGCTGCCGGCGCTGATGGTGGTAGCGATGATGGCGACGGTGACGGCGGAGGCAGCTGCTGCGGTCGCGATGGTGGTGGTGGTGGTGGTGGTGATGGCGGCGGCGGCGGTGGCGGCGGCGGTGGCGGCGGCGGCGGCGGTGGTGGTGGCGGTGGTGGCGGTGGTGGCGTCGGCGGCCGTGGTGGTGGTGGTGGATGCGGCACAGTAGACTGAAATGTTACAGTCGAACGAGAACGAGAGACAATTATTCTACAGCAGGCAATCAATTCAAGCACCGAACTCGGTAAGAAATTTAGCAAGAACTGTTTATTACATTATATTCCGTAGTAGCGTCCATTCCCCGCTTGGGATTATAATGACTCCATCAGCTTCATAATTTCTTGATTTTGGAACTACTAACTCGCCAGGGCTACAACTGGCCAATCGAGGATTGGCAATTATGATCCTTTTAAATAATGTGTCCGATACTCGTGTTATTGGCATGGTGTAACCGCTGTGGTGGATGTCTTTGAAGATATTGATGTTCTTTGAGGATAGTGAAGATTGAAAGCGAATAGAGCACTACTGACTGAGCAGTTAATGCGCATATAATCACGGCTCACCCTTACTATAGTTATTATTAACATATATGTGATTGATCAACGTTGTGTTTTCTTGGTAGCTTACGTCGGTCCATCTCATGCATCCATTTATTCATCTCTATCTTTCCTAGCTTCCTTCCATCCTTCATATCTTCCATTCACACCAATCCATCCATTATGAGCATAGGCTACATTATGTTGTAGGTATCGATAGATTGTCCGTCTCCAAGGCGTGGGGGTGGGGTGGGGGTGGGGGAGTTGGAATAGTTAGAATACAATTATGTATCACATTTTTCTCAAGTGTAATTATTTCTCCACACAGTTTAAACATATGGCATCAAAAGCACATCTCTCTCCCCTACCCCCATCCCCTCTTTTTCTCCCCCTCTCATACTTTCTCCTATTCTCTCTCTCTCTCTCTCTCTCTCTCACTCTCTTTTCTTCCCTCCCCTTCCTCTCTCTCTCTCTCTCTCGCTCTCTCTCTCTCTCTCTCTCTTTCTCTCTCTCTCTCTCTCTCTCTCTCTCTCTCTCTCTCTCATCTGCCCATATGTCCTACGGCCAGCTGCCCACACCTGATTGGCTGGCAGCTGACTAGTAGGACCCGCAGTGTTGACGTAGAGAATCTAGAGACGTTCTGAGGCAATCTGCAAACATAACGTAAGTAAAACGGATATATTCATTTTTATTATCTGGGATGGAGATAAAATATCAATGCACAGTGTTGTTGCGGAACAAAATTCCATATTTCGACTCAAAATTAATATAATCATACTATTGGAACCAAATTTCAATTCTATATGCATAATATATAAATCTGCAATTACGCCTACTGCTATACCCGGATTCGCATAAAATAAATCATGAGCCACCCACCCACCCATCCAACCCACCTCTACCACCACGCGCCACCCACACCATCCATTCCCTCATCCATATAATAATAATAATAATAATAATAATAATAATAATAATAATAATAATAATAATAATAATAATTATGTACGTGCTGTTCAAATAAAATCAACGATTATTTATTTGACAGTAACATGTTTTTCCATAATTGAGTCCATGTTGTCCGGCTAACCCTAGCTGAAGCTATAGTTCTGGCGGACACCTTACATATATAGGCAGAACAGTAACAATGCAGACAACAGCGACAGTGAGATATCAGGATATACGTTGCATCTAGTAGATAGTATTTGAGGCAGAATGCTATAGTATTCCTCCTCAGTAGAAGTTGCTGGTTGGTTTTGAGGGCGATGCTAGCGTACTTGTTTACAAGGTATGCACAATGTACGAATATTTTGAAAATAATTTGACTGCCTGCATCATTATTACAATCATTACTCGAAATATTTAAAAGTAGATACCTTTAATGACTGTGTTGTAATATGTTTTATTATGTTTTTAACCCACCCCCCCCCCTATCTACCAGTAAATGGCTATGGATAATTGCACCATACGAATATTTTGAAAACGATTTGTCTTAACATGATCAAATCGTTTCCCAAATATTTAGCTGCAAAACCACCCAATTACTTTGTCTGGTGTGAAATTTCACGATGCCACTAAGTTAAAATGTAAAATACCCAACTTTTGGGGGTTAAAATTTTCAACAATAAATTTGAAGACTCTTTCTACCTACAACATTTTTCTCAAATCTCTCTACCGTGTGCCGCTGGTCGCCATTGTTCTCACATGCCAGTGCATATGATCGCCATTGTTCTGCCTTTGTGGGCGGATGATCGTAATTGTTGCGCATACGATCGCCATTGTTTTACAAGACCTCCTGCTGAGAAGAACAACAACGATCATCCCCCCACTTCACTACTATCCCCGCGGAGGACAATTGGGGCGGATATGTAACAAATTTGAGGTAAGATGTTCCATATTGACACAAAGCATGAAATTTGGCATATAGGTGGTTTAAGGTATGCTGAACATAATTAGATGCGGTGCCACGTGATTCTACCAAGGGAACCCATTCAAAATGGCGGATTCAAAATGGCCACCTTCCCAGGGGAAAATCTGCATTACTCAAGTTTTAGATGGAGTAGAGGGCTGGAATTGATGTCAAATTAAGGGTTTCTTGGGTCACTCGTTATGATTTTACCCATTGCAATACTCTATATCGATAAACATGCTGATCAAATATATTATTATTATTATTATTATTGTTGCTGTTGCTGTTGTTACTGTTGTTGCTGTTGTTGTTGTTGTTGTTGTTGTTGTTGTTGTTGTGGTGGTGGTCGTCGTCGTCGTCGTCGTCGTCGTCGTCGTCGTCGTTGTTGTTGTAACATTTGTAAATCAGTAGTATTATTGCTAAACGTGTGTACACACATGTTCCGGGCGGAACATTCTAGAAACAAGTTTATGGCTCGCATACATCACGAGGGCAATGGGCACACCAGGTGACATCCGCTGCTCTCTATGTATTGCAGAAACGTGCATATGCTGCCTCAGAGGACACACTGCCATTCGAAGACTGGTGTCAGCAGAAGGAAACGGACCACCCACAGTTTAAGTACTGGAATTCAGTCTTGAAATTAGAGCTGCTGTTTCTTCAAATCATGAGAGATCAGGGAGAGGCCAATTTCCCGTTGTATGTAGAGACATTGGGCAGGATTATCCTGTGGATGTTTACCCTGGATCATGTACACTATGCACGATGGCTCAGCATCCATGTGGCTGATCTGTTGCAACTTGAGAACCGATGCCCACTTGTGCATAGGAAATTTGTTGAAGGAAACTTCGTTACTCAGAAAACGGCTCACAAGTTCTCAGCCTTGGCACATGATCAAATCCACGAGCAGCAAAATGTTATTCTGAAGGGCGATGGTGGAATTATCGGAATCACAGAAAATGAAGCTGCTTTTAAACGATGGATGGCGTCAGGCCCAAAAGTAGGAAGGATGATCAGCGAGTACGAAGTGAAACATACACACAGAAATATCAATGATAACTGTCACCATGAGCAGATTCCGAGTAAGCAGAAATTATTTGCTTTAAACACAATTTGTCTTATTGATGCAATCGAGGAAATGGGAAACCCATTTTAGATGACAGTTTTGACTTAGTGACTCTAGATACCAAAGTCATTATTATGTCCGAGTCTGTAGTGAATGCGATCCGAACAGCAGAAGAACTAGGCATCAGACAGTACCACGCATTCGTCTCAGATCGACTATCTGTATCATCAAAATCGGTATATGACCCAATCCAAAAGAACAATTTGGCTTTGTTCAAATCAAAACAGAGGAAGAGTACCAGAACCAACAAGAAGCTTGTTGCAATGAAGAGAGATGTACAGTTATTCTCTAGACTGTACATTTCCTGCCAATCCAGAGACGGAGACCTTGATTCATTCTTTGAGCATGAGAATCATCCATGGCCCCCGTCATTTGCTGAGAGCAACGCAATGCGCCAAGGCAGCAAATCAGATATGATGGGATGTTTGGAAGCATTAGTAGCTCGTGCAGCTGATTGTCCAGAGGTTGTAGTGAAGATCATTGACGGAGCAGCTATGATGCATAATCTAGATCCCAAGAAATCAAACGTGGTTGTGAACGTATTTGGAGATTTTGCAGAGCACGTCTTCCTCACACACATTGCTAGACAACTACAGACGGTTAAAAGAGTGGCTGTTGTATGGGACGTGTATAAGGCGGGAAGCTTGAAGACACGCGCTAGAGAATTACGGAGACATGGTGAAGCTCTTCGTGTTGCATCGAGTACAAGACTCCCTCAAAATTGGAAAACTTTCCTACCAGTTTATGCAAACAAAACAGGCCTTTTCACCTTTCTCGCACATACATTGGAGTCATTCGAGCTACCAAAAGTAAAGATACTCGTCACAACATGTGAGGAAAACGTGCTGATGAGGCAAGAGCATGACGTCTCACAACTCGCGCCATGCATGCAAGATGAAGCAGATGGTAGAATGTTGCTCCACGCCTTCCATGCATACTACCAAAGTTATCGAAACATAATGATTCATGCTACAGATACAGACGTCGTAGTCCTAGCCATATGGGCAGCAAACTTTCTTCATGGCTGTGATCTCTGGGTCGCTTTTGGCCATGGGAAGACCTTCCGCTATGTATCAGCTCATGGCATTGCAACAGTTGTGGGTGCAGAAGCGTCACAAGGACTGCTATTTTTGCATGCTCTCTCTGGGTGTGACACTGTGTCTGCATTTTATAGAAATGGCAAGAAACAGCATGGGAAGTTTGGATGACTTCAGAGCTATTCAAGTCACTATTTAGGAAACTGTCTGATGCCCCGGCGTCTCTGTGTGACAATGACATGGAAACGCTGGAGAGGTTTGTCGTACTACTGTACAAACGCACATCACCATTGTCAAAGGTTAATGAGGCACGAAAACGGCTTTTCGCTGTTGGCAACAGGCAGCTGGAAAACATTCCTCCGACCAGTGCAGCTCTGCTGCAACACACCAAACGTGCTTCGTTCCAGGCAGGTCGTCTTTGGGGCCAATCACTCCACGCGAATGCAAAAACGCTATCGCCAGCTGACTGGGGTTGGGTCAGAGATGGAGACACTTGGTCACCGCAATGGAGTTTGCTTGCAGACGCATCTAAGGCATGCTGGGAACTCGTGAAATGTGCTTGCAAAAGTAATTGCGCTGGCAGATGCAAATGCTATAAATCCAACTTACCTTGTACACAGTTGTGCTCATGCGGTGCGCAGTGCATGTGCCGTCTGTGAATCATGATTCAATAATCAACAGCATCATGTGTAGCCTTGCATACTCTAATAGGATAATTGAACGTATCTATAACGACCATTACTTGGTTCGATATTAAGAAATCAAGTAATTTAAACTATTTCTAGATGCTATATTGCTTTTGTTCTCAAGAGATGGATCTTTTAGATAATACATCTTAAAGAGCCCCTGTCATTTGATATCAAACACAGGTGGTCGCTCTGGAAGGATTGATATTTACATATTTAGAGTATTGTAGGGAGTATAATTATAACGATTGACCCATGAAACCCCTAATTTGACATTAATCCCATCTCTCTACTCCGTCTAGAGCTTGAGTAATGGGAATTTTCCGCTGCGAAGGCGGCCATTTTGAATCCGCCATTTTGAATGGGTTCCCTTAGGAGAATCACGTGGCACCGCATCTAATTTTGATCAGGATACCTGAAACCACCTATATGCCAAATTTCATGCTTTTTTCCAGAATGGGACATCTTTTTCACATATCTGCCCTACTATTCACGTGGTGCTCTGCAGTAAACAGTCAGCCCAGCGGAGCGCATTCATGTGGAGCTCTGCAGTAAAACTCTCTCAGCTCCGCACGGAGCCTGCAGTATACCGTTATTGTATTTTCTTGACCATTAACGCATTCATGGTCGAGCCGGTCAAAAACACTCTCTGCAGTCGCCTTGAGAAATGACCAGTTGCTTGAAAACTGGATGCTAGTAGTCAATCTGCAAAAACGGTCTTCTTTTAATATTCTTAACACAGCACTCGGACTTATTTCCAGACATACCCTTCTTCCCTGGGCTTCTCTCACTCACTCACTCACTCACTCACTCACCCACCCACCCACCCACTCACTCACTCACTCACTCACCCACCCACCCACCCACCCACCCACTCACTCACTCACTCACTCACTCACTCACTCACTCACTCACTCGCTCGCTCGCTCGCTCGCTCGCTCGCCCACCCAACCACCCACCCATCCACCACCCACCCAAACACCTACCTACATACACACCCACACACTCACTCTCTTCAAATTTATTATTATATTATTATTTATTAGTGTTAATGTTGTATTTTGCATCCGCGACTTGTAATTATACCTCATCATGTACAATACGTGTATTATATGTTAGACACGGACATAAGACGTATATCTTATCGTGCCCCCACTTGAACAAAATAAATTTGGTCTAAACCAAAATATTCTTGATAAATCTTAATTTATATGAGTATCATTTTGAGGGCTTTGAGGCGCTGTTGACATAAGAGGGATTAATGTTATGAGCCAGTATTTGAATCTGGACGATGCAACCCGAACGCACCTGTTTATGCCATTAAAATATTACGTTAACAAATTATTCCAGTCAAATTAGTTTCAAATTCTTCAAAATCTTAGCTCAAATTAGCAATCTAGTGATTTTTTGGCATTGCAATTCTAGGGCTCAAAGAATTAGATTATTGACTATTAACCCTTGCCAATTTCAAGAAAACCGCATCTTGAATATTTTAAAACTAATTCGACTGGAACGTATTTCTGTCACAGGCAGAAACAGCCCCCGGTCCAATCATACCAAAATTATTCAACAGAATATGTCATACATAAGCGTTATCGTGTTGAGCTACGTTATTGTTAATCAATTTGGTCCTGAATGTTTCAAGATTACTCACATTGGCCCCGGTATGAGGCAAATGTTCCTCCGAAGCAAAGCTATTCCAGCCAGTATTCTTAATTCGCCATGAGATATGTGAAGATTGGTATTTATTATACACCTGCGTGGGTGTATCCAATGACACGCTTCCAATTGTACCACGTGACCATCCAATGATTTTTCCATATTGGAGGATGCAACCCCCGTTATTGGGCAGTAAACTCCATAGTGTTTGAAAGCCCAGAAGGCTCATTCGAAACTCAAAATTCAAAATTCAAAATTCAAAATTCAAAATTCAAAATTCAAAATTCAAAATTCAAAATTCAAAATTCAAAATTCAAAATTCAAAATTCAAAATTCGAAATTCAAAACTCGACTTCGAAATTCAAAACTCGACTTCGAAATTCAAATCCTAGATCAGCCAATCACTAGCCATTTTACATTTATGGTTTTTTTAAAACATATTGTATTGCATATATTACAATAGGATTGGGCACAAGTTGTTCGAAACTTAGAAATGCCCCTCCCTACAGAAAAAAAATTATGGACGGCAAACATAAACATATACACAAAATAACAAAGTAAACGTATAAACAGATTAAATATTAGAATACATGTACATCATACTGAGTATGTATATAAGAGAGAGAGAGAGTGAGAGAGAGAGAGAGAGAGAGAGAGAGAGAGAGAGCGAGAGAGAGAGAGAGAGAGAGCGAGAGCGAGAGCGAGAGAGAGAGAGCGAGAGAGACAGAGAGAGAGAGAGAGAAGCGAGAGAGAGAGAGACAGAGAGAGAGAGAGCGAGAGAGAGAGAGCAAGAGAGAGAGAGAGAGAGCGAGCGAGCGAGAGAGAGAGGGAGAGAGATAGAGAGAGAGAGAGAGCGAACGAGAGAGAGAGAGAGAGAGAGAGAGAGAGAGAGAGAGAAAGAGAGAGAGCGAGAGAGAGCGAGAGAGAGAGAGAGGTATAGTGAAGAGAGATCCAGAGAGGATAGTGAGGCCAATAATTGTTCAAAAGAATAGTAATCTCTTCTAACACAAATGGCCATTCACTAACCAGCTATTTTTATTTGTTTAACTAAATCTATACATTAACCGGATAATCAACGAACTGCGACCTTTGTTTTCTAATATATTGTTGTATTCAATTTTCAGAAGAACGAGTAAAGCAAGATGCCGAGATCGCGCTGGGTGGGACTATTCACCACTACGGCAGTAGTTATAATCGTTGTTCTACTCCTCCTAAATCATGACAGTATCATGTATACTATTCGCAATCAATTAAACAAGACTATTGATTACAGAGTGATCTTGCCCGCAAGAACTGCAAAAGTCATACCGACACACAATGAAGCAGACAGTTTTACCCAGGATTACAGAGAGTCCATGGTGGCGGAGAGATGCGAAGCGCAGTACAATTCCAAGGGAAAATTGCAGATAAACCTAGCTACCAAGCTTAAGGCCCCTCTCACTTCTGCTTTCGGGTTTCTCACACCGGATAGTTTTGTGATAGGCTTAGGAGGTTTATACGCGAAGAGGATACAAGTAGTATCATTAATAATTACGATCCATGGATGATCATTTTCGAACCAGTGCCTAAATTTGCTAAGGCATTACGCGCGAACTTTCGTACAAAACCAAAAGTATCAGTTGTACAAATAGGGTTCCATGACATCGATACGACCACCTTCTTCAAAGATAGCGGTGGCGGTACATCATTCTTCAACAAAAGACCACCCGGCGGGATGCCGGTAAAACTACGAAATGGAACACGAATTCTTGAGCAGCTTCGCGTAAATACACATCCTCTAGATTTACTCCACGTGGACTGCGAGGGATGCGAGTTTCACCTAATGGAGGAGCTAATCCGTCTAAAGTGGGGGCGAAACATAAGGTATATCTACCTGGAAACGCATGACATTTTCTCACGTGTAAAACGTCCTATTCCGCGTTACTGCGCAATCCGAGCGGAACTCGCAAAGACGCATATTAACCTGAGCCATGTGTATCTGATTGCCAAAGTATGGGTAGACCTCTGGGCGTTAAAGGAGGACAGCGCGCTGTATCATCTACCGAGAAATATGACTGCATTAATGGCACAATTTGAATCATAACAACTGCCGCCAAAGCATAGATCGTTCGTGATACTTTTGAGCAGACAGCGTAATGGAGGATTACGGTGTATACTTTAATCATATGGCGTCATAGTCAACTACGTGGCATGTAGGGTGGTGTCATAAGCGACTACGCCATGAATGGCGTAGCTAGGTTTGTGAGGAGCGTGTATGCGATGAAGTGCTAACCGTTATTGCGCGAATTGTATGGCTGTACTAGTTCATAAACATACTGTTGAATATTTTGAAACTAATTTGACTGGGCGCTGTTGCTGCCAGTAGTAGTAGGAGTAGTAGTAGTAGTAGTAGTAGTAGTAGTAGTAGTAGTAGTAGTGGTGGTGGTGGTGGTGGTGGTAGTAGTAGTAGTAGTAGTAGTAGTAGTAGTAGTAGTAGTAGTAGTAGTAGTAGTAGTAGTAGTAGTAGTAGTAGTAGTAGTAGTAGTAGTAGTAGTAGTGGTGGTGGTGGTGGTGGTGGTGGTGGTGGCGGCGGCGGCGGCGGCGGTAGTAGTAGTAGTAGTAGTAGTAGTAGTAGTAGTAGTAGTAGTAGTAGTAGTAGTAGTAGTAGTAGTAGTGGTAGTAGTAGTAGCTGCTGCCTATGACACCATCTGAGTCAATTTCAATAAATATTTTGGAACTAATTTAACTGGGAGCCGTTGCTTCTTGTGGCAGCGACATATCTTCTCAAATTGGTTTCAAAATACTCAACAGCTTATGTGTAAGATTTCTTAAAATTTAGAGTATGGGACTTCTGGGTTCATATATGGGTAATTCAAGTGGCTTGCTATTAGATATGTTTTTCATGGCCAAACCTCCGATAAGGTGGACGCATCGAACAGGTTTTACGACCTGCCAAGTAAAGCCGTTATGGTGCACTAGACCCCAGATGCGCAATCTAGCCTTAGAAAAGGCAAATCAACCATGGACAATATATTTTCACTGCATTTACTTAAGAACGTGTTTAGTGAAAAGAAAACATATAATGCTGTTTTCTGGATTTTAAACAGGATGTCGTCTCGAACTGTCGAAATGGCCTGTGGAATAACCTTTAAATAAATAAGGTTGAAGGGATGTTTTGAAAGTATATATATAATACGGGTTTTTCAATAAATTAAGTTATCATTTAGACGGCAGGTGGGGCAGAAACAAGTCCAGATGTCTTTGTAAAATAGGCGTAAGACAAGGGGAAAGATGTTTCCTGTACTATTTTCAATATTTTCAAATGAACGGGAAGGCTATTTACTAGAGGGACATTATGGCTTTTAGTCATAACTTAGTGAAATGTTATGCTTCTACCTGCTTGTACCTTTATATGTTATTGGTGCTATTAAAATGGCAGAATCTCCCAGATTCCTTTAGGATTCCCTAGGCGTATTTCGAATCTATTGCAAAGAAGCTAACAGCTAGATGGATCTGTATCTCAAGACGCCGGGTATAATAGACCTTTCCACTTCATCAACCCATTATATGACGTCATAATCAACTACACGACGAGTAGAATGACATCGTAATGAATGACGTCATGAATGAGGTAGATAAGTGCGTCACGAACACATATTTGAAGACAGGCTATTCGTTGTCGTACGAATTGTATAATATTATGTTGAATATTTTGAAACTAATTTGACAGGGCGCTGTTGCTGCCAAAGGCAGCAACAGCGCCATGTCAAATTAGTTTCAAAATATTCAACAACTTACCGGTATAATTTTCAGGAAATTGATAGTTAGGAAGGTCAGAGATCTATTGATCCCATTACGGGTGAAGTGTTGGCGGAGTTTAGCTAAAGATGGGCGGGTCATAGCTAAAACTGGAGAGGGTCCATTCCTCAGCATCTTGGACGCACCGGTCTCTTCCTTATAATAATAATAATAATAATAATAATAATATAATAATAATAATAATAATAATAATAATAATAATAATAATAATAATAATAATAATAAGTACATTTATACCGCGCGAAACTCCATGAAGTAGCATGCTCTAGGCGCATACAATATGAGAAAACATTAAATTTAATTTAGTGAATAAGATTCAGTGAATAGGAATGTTTTTAGACTAGATTTGAAAGTGGGCAAGTTAGGAGACAATTTAAGACTTGTAGGGAGAGTGTTCCATTTAGTAGCAGCGGTAAAAGAAAATGATCTTTGCCCATACGTTGACATTTTTGCACTAGGAATTTTGAGCAGATGCTTATTTTCAGATCGTAGCGAACGGCGGGGAGAATATGACTACAGAAGGTCAGACAGATAGGTCGGTGCCGTATTATTTATACATTGATAGGTCAGGCAAATGATCTTATACCGAATTCTTTGGGTTATTGGTAGCCAATGTCAGTCGTATAGCACGGGGGAGATGTGCTTATATTTGCCACAGAGGGATGCTATCCTAGCTGCGGCGTTTAGGACTGATTGAAGCTTCTGAATGAGTTTTTTTGGCGCGCATGATAGGAGGCTGTTGGAATAATCTAGCCTAGATAAGACCAATGAAGCTACAAGTTTAGTGGTAGCCTCTTTAGTCAGGTACTTTCTGATGTTATTGATGTTTCTCAGTTGAGGAAAGCACACCTTGCAAAGATTATTGACTTGCTTATCCATACTAAGCTCGCAGTCCAAAACAACCCCTAGGTCCTTTACCTTACTAGACAAACTAACAGGGCTAGTACCTATTGTGATGGCATCGAGCTCAATTTTTGCACGCCTAATGGATTGACCCACTAGCAGTATTTCTGTCTTATCATCGTTAAGTTTTAGCGTATTAGTGTTCATCCACGTTTATATATCTTGACAGCAGTCTGTTATCTGTTTGATGGTTTCGGCCGCAGCGGGTGCTGATGGCTGGAAACTGTTTATAAGCTGAGTATCATCAGCGTAGAAATGGTGCGACAGGCCGTGATTGTCTATGACTGATCCCAGCTGCTTCGTGTAAAGGGTAAATAATACAGGGCCCAGTATGGATCCCTGTGGCACACCACACGTGAGTTCAACTGGAGTAGGCTGGATACCGTTAACATATACTGATTGATACCTGTCAGTTAGATAATAATGGAACCAGTCCTTAGCAATACATGCTCGATCGACAGTACATAAATAAGCCGTGGCTGTTAGTATATCGAAGAAAGTCGACCCTGTTTGAAGGAGGGGAAAATGCGCTGTAGAGTCTATTTATGCTACTAAGGGAGTTCAGTTTAATCATGAATCATATCACGTTATAATCAACTACGTGATGTGTAAGATGACGTTATAATCAATTACGGCATGAATGACGTAGATAAGTTCATCACGAATGCTTAATTGGTGACGGACTACGCGTTGGTGTACGAATTCTATGTCTTTACTATTTAATAAACATTCGTTTCAATATTTTGAAACTAATTTGACTGGGCGCCGTTGCTGCCATAGCAGCAAAAACGCATAGTCAAATTAGTTTCAAAATTTTCAACCCTTTACCTGTATACTTTTCTGGAAATTGATAGTCAGGGAGGTCAGAGATCGATCGATCCCAGCTCGGATGAAGTGTTGGTGGATCTTGGCTAGAGATGGGAGGAGCATGGCTAAAATTGCAACCCTCCCCCATTAAGATAACGTTGTCTCATAGGCGGAGTTGAGACTCTAGCTACCGTGGATACAGTATCGCCATCACTGTCCTGGGCCCCCATTTGTATAAATACATACCACAGAAACAATGACCTGATTCATACCGAGATTTGGCTTTGTGGTGCAACTGGCATACTACTTGCTATCGCTGGCACGGTAAGTTTTTCCTTGTGACTGGAAGACCTATGCTACGTACAGATGGCTGACGTTGCCAATATCTCCAACAATGCTCTTCTATACGTGGAATGGATCTATCCATTTTTAGCTATGCCCCACCCATCACTAGCTGAGCTCCGCCCACACCCCGCCGTGTTGGGATTGATCGATCCCCCAAATGTCCTAGCTATCAATTTCCTGGAACCCCAGTCAAATTAGTTCCAAAATATTCAACAGAATATTTATTAAATAGTAAAAGCTAACAAGTTGTACAACAACGCATAGACCGTCTTCAAATATGCGTTCGTGACGTACTTATCGACGTCATTCATGGCGTCATTCATTATGATGTCATTGTACACATCACGCAGTTAATTATGACGTCATATGATGGGTGCGTACTCTGGACGGGTGAATTCCCTAAGCCTCTCTAAGATTTGGATACGCGCGTTACTGAAAGACGGAGCATAGAGAAGCAGGTGCATCGTTCCCTCTACATACATCAGACCACGTTCTCTGCTGGTGATATCGACCTTCGAGAAAAGAATCTGGCGAAATATATGATCAACACCAGAATTTCAGTTCCAGTTTATCCATCAGTCATATGATGTCGTAATCATAACACGATTCGTATGCCTTTACTATTTAATAAACATAGCCATGGCCACAAACAGCACCCAGTCACATTAGTTTCCTAATATTAAAAATCCTACCAGTCTAGTTTTCTGGAAATTGATAGGTAGTTCAGGGATCGATCGATCACCACACGGGTTAAGTGTGGATGGAGCGTAGCTAATGATTGGCAAGGCATGGCTAAAACTAGATTCCTCCATTCATCGTCTGATTAGATAACCAGTCCGCCGACTACCAGGACATAAGGAGGAGGCCAATCAGCAGATATGGAGATGCCATGTACCAGGGTCGCGGAGTCAGCCCTATAGTATTCGTATGCAAAAAAGGTGGAACATACCATTTCTGCATAGATTACCATCATCTGAATAATCTATCTGTCAAGGATGAGCAGGCCTTTGACTATTTGTCTGACCATGTGTAGTTCTGCATACTGGACCTTTTCAACGGCTATTGGCCGGGTAAAATGGACGGCCGTGACAAGGAAAATATGGCATTCGTTTGCTGGGACAGGTTATTTCAGCTTCTCCGGATAGTGATAACACGCACTATGCCATTTCATCCACGCAGTGACGGGATGCTAGAACGATTCAATAGACCCCTGTTTATGATGCACGCTAAGGAGATACAAATCAGCCGTCGACATTGGGATCTCTGGCCGCCGTTCATCATCCGAATTGTACAATTGACGGACTCTTCGAGCTTAAAGACGGAGTTATCTTACGGCATTATGATTGCCACGTCAGCCTCGTATGACGTGATTGATTATGACATCACATACGTGAGTCACAGATCTGATTCCTACATTCGTGATCTCAGCAAAAGTTATCGCGCTGAATGTTTTGAAACTAATTTTACTGAATCCTCTTGATTCTGTACACACACTTGATGATCTATGCATCCAGAGCTTCTTGTTTAATTGAACCTCACCCCACCCCCCACCTCCCAACACCCACCTCACTCCCCCCCCCCACTCCCCACACCCGCCACCCACCCACCCCACACCCGTGTGTCAACGGCGCCTCAAAGCGCTCAAAATACTATTTGATATAGCATTTAAACAGTTTGATGGTCAATAATTTTCAAGCTATTTTAATTTTAGAAGGCGCAATTTGTAAATTTACCACTGATTTTTTTTTCACCGCCCTGACTATTAAAGGGGCAATGGCAAAGCAAATGAAGGTTTGTACTTAGCCCGAGTCTATTTGTATAGGCCGAGAGAAGAGTATTTCTTTAAATTTTACCACAAGAATGACTGGATCGGTTACCGCGCCAGTCATTCTAGTGCTACATATTAAAAAAACTCTTCACTATGCCTTTCAAATAGCCATGTCTGAAGACAGCTACAAAGTTATTTTTTGGTCAGTTTAACCGTCAAAGGGCAAAGTTGCCGCAAGAGGGTTTAGCAGCTTTTCTATAAGGTTGCTTTTCACCACACTACCAACGTAGAGCATACCTATATAATATAGAGATCCATGACTAGCTATGCGCCGTCCATATCTAGCTAAGCTCAACCCAGGATTTTCTCGTGGTGGGAAACACAACTGAACCCTGAATTCCAGAATCCCATATCTAGGTACCTGTACAAGTAAGCGGTTGAATATTTCGAAACTAAGTAAACTTAGTTTCAAAATATTCAGCAGGCTGTTTATTAAATAGCAAAGACATACAATTTGTACATTTGATCGACTATTCAAGGATCCTACAAGAGCTTGATAAGTAATTCATTACACATTTTGACATGTAACGTCATTGATGATGGTGTGATATGTGTAAGTGACAGATCGGATCTATCTATTATTGTTATGCACTCTGGAATGAATCAGTATCCCCGACATAAAGTACAGGAGTTTGCAAAACCTCGTGGATCAATTTAAACAGAAGTGGAGAGGGCAAATGGGAGAATCGTGGACGGGAAAAACATACAAAGCGTTTAAAACAAGCCTTGAAATGGAGCCATATCTACTCAAGCTTGGAGATAGGAATAGAATAACATTCACAAAATTTAGAACCGGTAATCACCATTCACCTATGCTATTCCCCTGTATGTGAAGTAAAACGAAAACATTTTTTTCAGGCCTTACATTATTTCAGAAGAGAGAGGTCAGATTTAGCTCGTATAAATATGGTACGAACTAGAACAGATTGTTTTAATTCGGTAAGACGATTCCAAACTGAACAAAGCATTAAATTAACCAAGCGCCTAATACACACTCAACGTACGGATACAAAATTATATTGGAATATGTTAAAAACAAAAACTCCCAAGAAACCCAGTAACATAAGCATCGATGAATTCGCCGATTTCTTTCAAGAAGTTACTAACCCGAATAGAGAATTCTATCAGGCAGACAATGGTATACACAATTATGTATTCAACTATCACTTTGCGAACGACATTCAAATTATTTTTGACGAACTAAATTCCGAAATTTTCGAAGAAGAGATTTTTACCGCTATAAAACAATTAAAAAATAATAAACGTGCGGGACATGACATGGTAATAAATGAATTTTACCTAAATGTTATAGAAGAGTTAATCCCCCATATTTTAGTGTTATTCAACGGAATCGTTCGTAGTGGGCATTTCCCGCGCGCATGGACAGAGGGTATTATTGTACCATTGCATAACAGGGTTAACGAAGTGAACAATCATAGAGGTATTTATTACCTTGTTTCGTACGTTAGGTAAGCTTTTTGCAAAAGTACTAAATAACAGATTAAATAAATGGGCATAAATTCATAAAGTATATGTCGAGGCCCAATCCGGTTTCAGGGCAGGCCATAGTACAATAGACCATATTTGTGTACGGAGTGGGCTCATATCACATGTCTTAAACAAAAGTAAGAAATTATTCTGTGCTTTCGTTGATTTTACTAAAGCGTTCGATTATATTGTGTACGATTGTTTATGGTATAAATTGTTAAAGTTGGTTGTTAGAGGGAATATAATTAACATAATGATGTCTATGTATACGGATCTTAAAACAAGGGTGCGGGCGAACTCAGAAATCTCCGATTCTTTCAGTTGTTCTACAGGGGTTAGGTAAGGTGAGAGTTTATCGCCGTTTTTATTTGCTATGTATGTTAATGATCTTGAGGAAGAATTGGTTAATGGAGGGGTTGAAGGTATAGATTTAATATTGTTGAAATTGTTTTTAATTTTATACGCTGAGACATTGTTCTTATGTCAGAAACACTATCTGGCATACAGAGGCACTTGATGTTTTACTTCAGTATTGTAACAGGTGGCGTTTAATTGTTAATGCAGAAAAAACGAAGGCTCTGGTTTTTAGGAGAGGTGGGAAAATAAGTTTGAATATTAAATTTAAGTATGGACTGAAGGATATTGAAATTATAAAAGAATTCAAATATTTAGTCATAGTCTTTAGCACAACAGGCAATTTTTCTTTGACGCAAACATGTCTAGCTGAACAAGGTCGGAATACGACTTTTGCTCTTAAGAAACATTGCTCTAAGTTCGCAGGTCTAACACCAAGCCACCTATGTACCCTCTTTGATAAGCAGATCCTCCCAATTCTCTGTTATGTTTGTGAAGTCTGGGACGACTGTGACGATGACAATGACAATGCTAAGCTAATAATGCCAATAATAATTATAATAAGATAATATTGGTAAGATGCACAAATTATAATGTACTGTAAATACTTCACCACTGCCAACCCTGTTTAATCATATTCCCCATATACCATTTGTATGATCTGGGTGTAATAAACATTTATCTATTTGTCTCTCAACGTAAATGCATGCATGGTATATATATATAGGCAGCTAATCCCCTTATGCATGAGCGGTGAAGTAGTTCGGTTAGTTTAAAGACGCTGGGTTTTTTCAATAATATTGTTTTACATATTGTTTTCTTGAATTATAAATTCCATTGGTAAAGTTACAAACAGAGCCATGTCTTATCCAGCAAATGGGCATTCACTGAGCAAGGTGTCCAATTTTCCTGAAAATTCTTGCCCGCTACACTGTTAATTGGTATAAGTAGCATTTTGAGAGCTTTGCGGCGCTGCTGACACGAGAGGGGTTACAGATCACGCATTTCGATCTTCATTATGAAATTCACCTTTCCAGAGTACCCACCCATCATATGACGTCATAATAAACTGCATGATGTGTAGAATGGCATCATAATGAATGATGTCATGAATGAAGTTGATAAGTAAGTCACGAACGCATATATGAAGACGGTCTATGCGTTGTTATACAAAATGTTTGCTTTTACTGTTTAATAAATATTCTGCCATAGGCAGCAACAGCGCCCAGTCAAATTAGTTACAAAATAGTCTACAGCTTCCCTGTATAGTTTTCAGGAAATTGAGAGCTAGGGCATTCGGGGATCGATCACTCCCAGCACGGCGAAGTGTGCGTGGAGCTTAGCTAGTGATGTGCGGGGCATAACTAAAAATGGAACGGTCCATTACCTATTTTCTAATGTATCTGTTATTGAGATGATCTTAGATTCCACCTTCTTCCAAATGGCGCATGGAGTCTCGTATATGTAATCTTACTCAACATTGGCCACGTCATGGATACACAATCTGATTGGTCTAGAGAGTCGCCTGATTTGTGATGTGGTGGGCGTGACCTATTTAGCCTTATACTTCTTTATTGCATGAAGTTATTAATAGGCATGACCGCGAGGACATATTTCCCCGCTACGACCACTCGGACACTACTATACGAAGTCATTGGTTTGATTGGCATCTATCGAGTCCCTGATTTCAGGTCCTATTCACGCTGGTTTATATTTCAGTCTATTATTGGTAACCCAATTTTACACTGGTACTCACCCAGGAGTATACGTGAAAGGCAACGAGGAGTGAAGGAGATTGCCTATGTTTCTACCGATTGCTCGTCTACCACCGGTTCGGCTGACAATAGATCGGAATTTGAATTCCGCCCGCCTCATTACCAGTCGATCAGGTTAACACACGTTCAATCGTCTCCCCACCCATCGTCCTATCGCACGGTCTCTCCCTCCCACTAACGCTCCCGTGTCGAGTCCCGCGCTTGCAGGCTTTTGATGTCTGGGCTAAGTTCGCCAAACTTCATAAATGAGGTCAGTCAACTACCGCCTAATAAAATTGCTCGGTTATTATCATCCTACTAATATACTATCAATCATATAGATTGACATTCGTGTCTCGCAAGCTCTCCATCGAAATTGGCACGAAGCTACGCTTCTATTTTTAGATTTATAGGGAGATTGAAGTAGGCAGAAATCTCATTGGCTACATGAAAACTGGCAAGGAACATAACGAGAAATTGCGGGTTTGCAAGTACGGCCTCGAACAGCGAAGCGATGTGAGTGGGCGTATGTTAGTAAGATGCTCCTTTCCGTGGACACTCCCATATTAATCACAATCCGCATATGGGTAAATAGGCCACCATCTTTCATCACTCTCTCGTCCAATCAGATTGCGCATCTATGATGTGCTCCATACTACTAACATATGAGGTTAACCAGTGAAACTGTACATACGGTAAATAGAAATGTGGAATAGGGGCAAACTGGATATATAAATGAAGTCGTTGAAATGTGGTGATTACAGCTGGAATTTAATAATGGAATATAATAGAAAATACATGGCAACAACACAATCAACGATTTAGCGTAAACTAGTCTAGTTATATTGAATACAGGGACAGATCTGGCTTTTCCAATGTTCTAGCCAATAGATTAGACAAATACTATTTTTGTTATCCAAATAGTAATATTTTAGCCACATCTTTGCTTCAATGTCACTGATGGACAGTCGGTCATCATCAGTCAATACTAACAATTTTACAGTCCAGACATGCCAGATACAATAGGATCTTAAAATATAAAAAATATGTTGAATATTTTGAAACAACAGCTTTCAGGCATATTAGTTTCAAAATATTCACCAACATAAACAGGAATTTTTGTTTTGTAATTGTAACCCTGGAATAAGTCAGGATTCAGCAAATCAAGAAATTAAATTAATCTTAAAGATTAGCCAATGATTTAGCCAAGTCTCCTTTTCATTAGACAGATTTCAGTTTTACTAGCATTTGGCTAATTGGCTAGTGGTTAGATCGGTTCCTAGAATAAAATAAAATCTATCTATAACTGTCAAAGTATGGGTAATGTTTCGTATGTATGCACCATTCAATTTTCGTTCATTATTTTGAAACAAATTTGACTGGAAAGCAGAAACATCTCTCAATTAAATTAGTTTCAAAATAAACAATTTTCAGTCTTTGTATGAACACACAAAATCGATGGGATTGAAATTAACCATTTACACCCCAGAGTCCAGTTCCAGTATCTCAATTTCAAAACAACCGTAGAGGTAAACTGGTTAAGCATTTGAAAGACAGTTGATAGAAATCTGTCGCTACCATAGGCATCAACCGCTTTCAGTCGAAGAAGTCTCAGAATATCTAATATGATAGTTCTTATACTATAAACGAATTTTCATATTTGGTATTTCTGGATAAAGGGTTAAAATTAACTTGTGTCTAATGGAACATCCTGGCATTATTGTAACAGATTAAGTCCCTTAACAATGAGCTGCTATTACTGTTATCTGTACTTGTATTATTGTCAAAACGTGAACCACTCGAATTTGAAGCTAAGCTGAAATCTCCGACTTGTGCACATAATCTCTCGTCTTTTAGAAGTTTCAAGAAAGGCTGGTTGCAAAGCGAGGTATGTTTATTTGGGGATAGTGTAGCGTATGGTGGAACTCGTGTATTCAAGTTTTTAGTCTGATTTGATATATCAATATCACTTGCTGAGAGATTCTTCCCCGGTTTCAGCTTATGACAAGGATTTCGATTTTTGCAAGAACGTTTAGAACACGATTTCGGAACAGGTCTCTTTAATGTCACATCTGATAACTCAAACGTAGAGAGGCCAGTTCTGTGAGCTGGCACACATGTTGACACACGCGTAGATATATCGATAATGTGAGCTCGACTTGAACTCCTGTATGAACATGCATCTGAGATGAAACTTGGTGACGAGTACCCACTTTCCATGCTATAGTCAATTTCAGAATGTGGTGAAGAGCATCCACTTTCGGTGCTATAGTTAGTTCAGAATGAAGTGAAGGGTATGCACTTCCGTGCCATTGCCAGTTTCAGAATACGCATCGTCTTGTAGCTGTATTTTTGAATTCACGTTTCAGTTTTATCACAAATAATAATTGTCTCCCAAGTTGTGTTAGAAGTCTGTAATAATGTTGTTCTTCAGGCTTTGTGACATAAACATCGGGATTGGGACGAGGCGAATGAATGGGAGATGGACAGACTGGCAGCGTTCCGTGTATTTTATTGCGCCGTGACGCTGAGCCGCATGACACCGCGCGTAGATACCCACATTCATCTCCACTGCTGATAGAATTTAAAATTGCGCTCTCTTGTGGATGGACAGACGTTTGTGGCGGAAGTGTGACACTTTCTCGATGGGTGACGTATGGTTTCTTAGCAACCGTTATTCCAGAGAACGAATGCGATCTCGAAGAAATTAGAACAGTAGTACGTTGACAGTCACGTGGGTTTGACTTAGTATTATTTTAGCCATTACAGTGGCTACGACTTAGACAATTAGAATTTCTCGACATTATGTCTCCCTAATCAGCTGATTTCTTAAATAAATGGCCTTCGTTTTTAATCGAGAATGATTTCTCTATATCCATTTCCTGAACACTATGATTGATGACGTCATGTATTTCTTCATAATCGTGGTTACTGGGAGCATCCAATGGGTTTGAGAACCACGCCGATTCCCGTCACGTGTATTGGTAGATGTGGATGTGCCCAGAGCATCTATGCTCGATGTAGCTGTACCAAGCTTACGAATTCGACGAAGAAGCTTTGGACAACGCATGATAGTTGAATACAAATGGATATGCAAATAAAGTATAAAAAGCACTCAAAATCAATAATCACGATTTATCAAATGCGCAAGCTTATAATTCCTTGCATAAATTAATAGACCGAACCACTTCTAGCTGTGCACTCACACACCCCCCCCCCCGCCCACCCCGCCCACCCACCCACCCCACCCCACCCCCATCCATAGCCACCAGCAATGGGCCAATCCAGATTTAGCTATACCCTGCCCATCATAACTACTAAGCACCACCCAAACTTCGCCGTGTTGGGATCGCTCAATCCCTGAACTGCCTGACTATCAATTTCCAGAAAACAATACAGCCAAACTGTTGAATGTTTTGAAACTAATTTGACTGGGTGCTGTTGCTGCCATAGGTAAAACAGCAACCAGTAAAATTAATTTCAATACATGCAACATAATGCTTAGGCCTATTAAATAGTAAAGATATACAATTCGTACAACAACGCTTAGTCCGTCATCAATTAAAGCGTTCGTGGCGTCATTGATTTTTGCTGTAAGCCTTCTACACGTCACGTAGTTGATTATGATGACATATGAGTGATGGATAAACTGGAAACGTCCATTGCTAGCTAAGCTCTGCCGCTTTTCCCGCATTTTTAAAGGTACATATTCCCAACAAAATGCGTGAAAATAAAATTGTATAGATTGTATACTTATAGATGCCTGATTTGTGTACGTCAATGTAATGAAGCGAAATAAATCCTAGGATATAATGATGGCATTCTGTACAAATTAATATGATTTTTTTAATTGCGAATTTTAATTAAGAACTCGTGTCTCTAAATCAATTTTACAACTTAAATAATTATATTAATTTATACATAATGAAATCATCACATGTTACAAGTTATTTCGTTTCATTATATATAGGCCCACAATTTAAGCCTCTAAAAGTATATAATATAAGTATCGTTATCGACATTGTTATGATCATATTTCATGTCATCCTGCTCCTCGTCATCGCTAGCCTTTCTATCCGATAGCAACCTTCTAGTGTTCTAATAGACCTTTCTGCTTTTAGCTATGCCCCGCCCATCTCTAACTAAGCTCCAGCCACACCTCGCTCGTGTTGGGATCGATCGATCTCCGAACTCGCTGACCACCGATCTCAAGAAAACTATACAGGTAAGCTGTTGAATATTTTGAAACTAATTGGACTGGGTGCTGTTGCTGCCTAAGGCAGCAACTTCACCCAGTCAAATTAGTTTCAAAATATTCTACAGCATGTTTTTAAATAGCAAAGAATTACAAAGACATACAATTCAAACAACGTGTCGGAGTATTTGAGATTTGGTGACGGTCTATATGGAACGCTTTATGCCGTAATGATTATGCCGTCATCATACACGCGCTGAGCTGATTATGACGTCATACGAGGTCAGACAATGGAAGGATACTCTGGAAAGCTGAATTGCGTAGCGTACTTTTGGGGCTACAAGATCGCGGTCCTTTAACCTTTAACCCTCAAATTTGGTCCAGAAAATGTCAATTTTCTCATAGAAAATGTCCATTTTCAGATCAAGAGAAGACTATTCTTGAAAATTTACCACTGGAATTACTGACTTGGTTATCGAGCCAGTCATTCCAGTGGTAAATTTTCTAAAATATTCTTCTCTTTGTCTGCAAATGGACATTTCTCAAGACCACTTCAGAAACCGCTTTTGGCTGATATAAGTGTTAAAGGGTTAAGATTGTGTTTATGGTAAAAAGCCACCACCTTGTGGCCCTTAAAGTTATTTTTAAATCACAGCTGACTTATGTATTAAGGGACGTTTCTAGTTTATTTATTCACCATATGACGTCATAATCAGCGACGCATAAGATGACGGCGTAATCAATGATGTCATAAATGACGGTGATAAGTTCGGCACGAGAGCATAATTGATGACGGACTAAGTGGTGTCGCACAAATTGTATAGCTTTACTATTTAATAAACATGATTTTGAATATTTTAAAACTAATTTGATTAGGAAGGGGGCGGGGGGGGGGGCTGCCATATGCTGCAACAGCATCTTGTTGAATTAGTTTCAAAATAACCAATCAATCCCAACTCGGGTGAAGGGTAGGTGGAACTTAACTAGCGGTGGGCGGAGCATAGGTAAAACTGGATTCCTCTAGGGGATACATGGATTTTAACCGCGACCTTTTAATGGCTCGGTAATGTGATCGTTATAGCGAGGTCTTACTGTATGAGCACTCGTTAATCGTGTAACACTCGTATCAGCCAACACGGCTTCTACAGCGGTCTTAAGAAATGTCAAATTGCTGACCACCAGAAGACTATTTTTGAAAATGTACAACTGAAATGACTGGCTAGATAACCGAGCCCGTCATTCCAGTGGTAAATTTTCAAAAATAATTTTCTCTAGGTCGTAAATTGACATTTTCTATGAGAAAGTTGAAATTTTCTTTTAAGAATTCGAGGATTAAATGGTTAAACGGATATATATTTCGAGCTATTTCGCCCATTTCTACAGTTATAGCTTTTGCATTATGCGCGTGTCGGAATCGATTTATATACTTTGAAACCTGAATTCCCAGAATCTCATTTTAAGGTATCCCTAATTATACAGATATGATGTTGAACGTTTTGAAACTAATTTGACTGATGCTGTTGCGCACTCTCCGGTCATGCCATGTCTTTTGCCACCGGTGTGCAGTGGATAGTGTTTCTCTCACTAACTCATGGGCTTGTTCTATCGTTTGCCGCAAGAGTTCGACATAGAGAGATCGTGAATTTTTCTCCCCTGGTATTCGTGGCATGGCCAGGTCGAGGGGTAAGGCTAATTCACAGCCTAACATTAGCTGAGCAGGGTTGAAGCCCTTGCTGGAATGTTCCAAAGTGCGGTAAGCCATGAGCACATACGGGAGCGTATCTTTTCTCCGTTTTATTCAGAGTACGCGAACCATAACCCAACACCTGCTCTGTTCCGTCTTCGGTGACCTGTGATAGAATTGCGCCGATAGGGAAAGCTGACGCATCAGTGTCTAAGATGAAGTCGAGTTTTGGATTAGGGTGAGCAAGAATCGGGGCGGTCGTCAAGAGTTCCTTCAGCGCCTTGAAGGAGCCTTCACACTCACTCGTCCACACAAAGGGTCCATCTTTCTCGGTGATCTGGTAGAGGGGTGACGCAATCTCGCTGAAATGTCGGATACAACGGCGATAGTACTGGCATAAGCTGAGGAAACTCCGCGTCTCCATAACTGAAGAGGGCCGAGGCCACTTTGTTACTGCCTTAGTTGTTGATGACTGTGTAGCCACGCCATCACCGGATATGACGTGTCCCAGGAACTCAACGCTCTGTTTGAAGAGATGACATTTTTTTGGTTTGAGTTTCAAATTGGCCGTGTGGAATCTTGAAAGCACGGTGTCCAAATTGTTTAAGGTTTGCTCAAACGTGGGTCCAAAGACTATTACGTCATCGATGTAACAGAGACAGATTTCCCATTGCAGTGTGGTTAATATCTGCTCAATGAGTCATTCAAAAGTTCCGGGAGCGTTGCACAACCCGTAGGGCATCTTGCGGAATTGGAAAAGTCTGTTCCTACATACGAATGCGGTCTTTTCCATATCAGCTTCATCCATGGCTACTTGCCAGTAACCGCTAGCTAAATCAAGGGTACAAAACCACATGGCTCCGGACAAGGAATCCAAGGCCTGATCTATCCGTGGTAATGGATAAGCGTCTTTAACGCTAAGATCATTAAGGTGGCACTAGTCGATGCAAAACCGCACTGTTCCATTCTTTTTGCCTGCTAGCACTATAGGGCTAGCCCATGGAGAAGCTGAGGGTTCGATAATATCCGTTCACAACATGTCATTTACTTGTTGGTGTGCTTCCGCTTCTTTATGAATGGGAAGACCTCATACTGGTTGTCGTACGGGAGAGTATTGCCTGTATCGATGGAGTGTCGGTCGAGATGAGTCTCTCCAAGATCCATATCTCCAGAGGAAAAACTATCGTGATATTTAAGTAATAATTTCCGAATTTCTCGTTTTTGTGATTGCAGTAATCCAAGAGTGGCACACAGATATAAATCGTGTAGATGTTCGGGTAAATCATCAGTCAGCTGTGGTGTTGTGTCAGAAAGTGAAGGTGTTTCCAGTGAAATTTTGTCCGCTAAATGGCCGCAGCGTACTCCTGGTTCCAGGGTGATGGGATATGCGGTACCATTGAACACTCTAAGGGGTATCTTCCCTTTATCAGTGGTATCCACTATTATGCGGGGACTTGCGCATAGTGAGGCGATAATATAATCAGGGTCGGGTTCCAGCATGGCGATGTGTGTGTTGCTTCCTAACTGTGGTGCGGTGGCCCATAGGATCCGTTCCTCTCCCGGCTCAACCGTGGCAGTACTTGATAGTATTACTGCGCACGTATCATATAATGACGATGCTGGTCCGAGAGGTATTCGTCGGCCGTGTATGTCGAGTTCCTGTTGTCTGCAGTGTATGATGCCTTCGCTAGCACAGAGAAAATCAGATCCAAGTAGGGCGTCGTTATGAATGGGGGGGGGGATGACAACTCTCTGGATGTATTGCATTTCCTCTATTTGGATGACTAAATTAACCACACTGGCCACAGGTACATCTGCTCCTGTAGCCGTATGTAGGTAAGTATTTGCAGGCTTAAGCGCGGGGGGGGGGGGGGGCTTTTTATAAGGTGGATGCTCTCATACAAGCGCTGGTTATAAACTGTAATAGAAGCTCCGGTGTCGACGGTGGCGCTTGTAGAAACGCCACTAAACAGACACAGGCACATTTGTAAATTACTTTTCGATGAGTTTCCAATGATGCTGTCCGCGATCGCTTGTACCCTTTGGCCTTCCCGGTGTGGTTTGCTGTCCCCGCCACGCCGGACGGACGCCCAGTTCCCCACACAAGACGCAGCCTAGACTAGGTACCTCTCCGTATATGCCTGAGATAAAGACCTGTCCAAATCAGGGAAGCAGAATCTGGAACAGAGTCAAGATGCACACGGATGACTCCCGAGCCGAGCGAACACAGTACTGGGCGCCAATAGGGTCATCTTGGCAAGGGGCCGTAGCCCCGCATAGACCGTTCCACGGAGGTGTGTCCGCTAGACGCATCGCAACTAAGGCCCTCGTGTAGATCATACGTTGACGTCATTTTAGCTGAGAGGCCCTGTGCAGATCGTACTTAGTCAGATCATCCAGCCCACGGGTACCTGGGCGCCAGACTGCTCCACTCGTCCGGCAGGTGCCAGGTTACATCGTCTCACACACATACCCTCCTGCTTCCCAAAGAATCACTTTTCATGACCTATGATCACAGGAGACATGACTCGCAATACGAACGTTTGTAATGGCCTGACTATACATTGAGCCATCTTGACCACTCATAACCAATAATGGGTTAATGAACTGACATGATCAAGACGACCGGCCAGCGACCCAGTCGATAGCGATCACCATCTGAGCTCATGCTCAGGGGCAACCGATGGTCTGATCCGTATCTATCTGCCAACAGTATACAAACTTTGACCGTTTTCCCCGGCCTTGCTTGCAGGACATCTCTGGCAAGCACAGCGAACTTCTAGTCTGCCAGAGATGTCCTGGGTGTGGCCTGTCATCCACACACCACGCATGTCCACTTACTGAGACAGGCGGAACTTAAAACTCTCAGTAGCCCGAACAATACGCCGACTAGACGGTACCACAATAGGATGTTAATGCATCCTTCATTAGACACGAAGGCCTTCGTATCTCCTCTGCACTATACCAACGATTTCATGTGCCCTGGACTCTTGCGAGCCCACTGCCGCCTGTTGCCATCACCCTTTCGAGGAGCCTATCCCTCTCTGGTAATGGCGTTGGAGCAGCATCACTCTGTATATATTCCGACTGTTTCCGTATTGCTTCTCGTAATGTTGCAGGTGGCTGTGTGAGGAATGTGTCAGTCCGTCGTCTCCGCTGGGTGTAGACTGCGGTGAAGACGGAGCTGGTGGTAGCATTGATGGTGGTGTTGTTGTCGTTTCTGTGTGAGCAGTATTGGTATAGACGGCGGCGCGTGCATGATGATGGATAAGTTCTACCTGTGCAAGCCATTTCCGGCAA
Source organism: Chaetoderma sp. LZ-2023a (assembly GCA_034401795.1). Lineage (NCBI taxonomy): Eukaryota > Metazoa > Mollusca > Caudofoveata > Chaetodermatida > Chaetodermatidae > Chaetoderma > Chaetoderma sp. LZ-2023a. The sequence continues at coordinate 30,962,201 of CM067361.1, read as the reverse complement.
TGCTTCATAGGATGTTTTGTTGAAGCACAGAAGAAACAGCGCGGTTTCCATGGATGTGTGTTCTTTCGTCCATGTCGGCGCTTGCGAATCCATGAGGCAGAATGAATTGTCTCCACCGAATCGATACTGTCTGTGGATGCGAAAGATGCTGCTGATTGGGGTGGTGTTCTGCATACCACCAGGGGGCACCGAGAATCTGGTGTCTTGGTGGCGGGACGTGGTGCTTTCGAAAACGATGGGGGAGGCAACGTAGGCATGGACATATTAGAAGCCGTGCATTTTGGTGTTGGTGTAAAAGCTGATTTCTGTGGATGATGGTTAGTCACTGAACGTTGTTGTGTGAATGCCGCAGTTGAGCTGGGAGAAGGATACGGGCACCGAGGTGGCTCTATGTGATTCGGTACCCTTAGGAGTTTGACTGTTTCTCTAGTTGCGGTGTTCTGCGGTCTGGAGCAGGCATGGTGGGGGAGGTCGGTTAGGACACTGCTCCCACCAATGTCCTGGCTGACCGCATCCGAAACAGGTGTTCGGTGCCGGTGCGGTGCTGGTAGTGTTTGCTGTTCTAAACTGTGTGGTGGCGAGGTTGGTGCTGAGTGTGGTTAGCAAATTAGTGAGTGCGGAGATCTGTTTATTAATCTCGTATATCTGCTCTCTCGTTGCCGTTTATGTTGTTGTGCTGGTTTCCGTGCCCTGGGCTCCACTGTAACCTACTCTGCGGGCGCGGCCCTTACCTCCAGGCGCTTGATTCTGACTGGTCTTCTGCATATCTGATGGTGCTGGTGTATGTGCAGTTGGTGTTGCTGATCTGGGGGGAGAACTACTGGCCGGGGCGATAGCTGCACCCTCTATCTCATTGATAGGATGGAGTTGGCGCCGGTTATTTTTCTCCCGGTCTAGAAAGTTCTCGATACGAACCGCGGTTGCTGTCATTTGGGCCAAACTTCCGTGGTCGCCAAGAAATAGTTTTTCTTTTAGAGCGGGTTCACCGCTTAATGCATCGATGAATGTATCAAGATGCAAGTGAAGTACGCCCTCCGTATTGGTGCTCGGATATGCGCGGGTGACTAGCCTTCGAATTCGGCAGCTAACTCAGGAAGAGTTTCTCCCACGCGTCGTCGAAGATTTTTAAGTTGCAGACGATTAGTTTCTCCGAGAGCTGTGTCACCAAATCGCTCCGTGAGTGCTCGTTCCAGTTGTGTGTAGGTAGGTGTACACTCCAGATCAGCAAGAACTTGCAAGGCTTTTTCCGAACGTTTTGCTGCAAGATACTCACCCATCTGTCTATCGTCCGACTTATTTTTTCGAACTGGATTTTATAGTTGGTCCAGTCATTCTACCCGCTAAATTCGGGAGGGAGGGTTACTCGGCCAAGACCGCGGGAAGAGTGAAGTGGTTGAAATCTGGGTGGTGTGGTTATCTGAGAAAATGAGGATTGTACTGTAGTCGGTCGTGGTGCAGGTGGTGGTGGTGGTGGTGTTGGTGTCTATGCAGCAACAGTTTCCAGCCGAATTATTCTTAACCTATTCAACACAATAATTATTAAATAATAAAAATTGTGTAAGACCTACGTGACATCACAAACTATCGCTTAAGGAGACAAAATGGCCCATGACCCAACAATATCGTGATATTAAAAAGCATATACAGGCAGGCATCTGAAAGTTCGTAATTTCTCCGTATTAGAAAAGAAACCGGAACAGTTACCTCCCCTTAGCCGCTCTAGCAAAAACACTATCTAGGAAAGTCGAGCCTTAATTAAGATATCTGTTAATGATAGTAGGCATATTTCCATTTCTATATGTATGTTAAACACATTATATATCTTACCTTTCCAGGATTCTGTTAGTCTTTGCTGCCATTTCTGTTGAAATTGTTCCATCAGTATGTGTTTAAAGTATCGCGAGTTTTGGCACGCCATCTATAGTTTGCGTTGCCCATTCATAAGTAAGACCAGTTTCATGTAGTATATTTTCTATATGGCTTAACCATGTGTAATGTGCGCCGTTCTGAGCGTAATCCGCAAGTAAGAATGAATACATTTTGGCGGCTAGTTTTGTCTGTTTCCCGAATATTAGTCTGAGCTAGTATAGGCGAGCGACGAGGGGCAGGATTTTTGGAATTTAATGCACCCATCAGCCACACACCCACATCATACATCATTGGAAAGGTCTGAATCTCTGCTTTCAGAATATGTATGATGTGGAGTGCTGCTGTGGAACAATTTTCGTGAAAACGAGGGAAAACAAGGGGACCATAAAACCAATTGTTGCTCATTTTACGTTATTGGCTTTTGGGAAATAATACCAGACATGTTTGGAAGTGTCTCAGCGGTAACAGTCAACTCATTACTCTGGGTAAAATAAGGCCCACGTCCATATTGAAGTCCATAATATGATGTCTATCTGTCTGTCTGTTTGTTTATTTGTTTGTTTGCAGGAAAATTCATGAGTGGAAGAAGGTAGAATCATCAAATTTGGTACAAAGCTCACATATCTCATTTGCTAGAAAGAGTTAGTTTGGGGTAAAAAAGTCAAATATTTAGGCCACGGCTATCACTCAGTGGATGGCATGTTGTGGCTATATATCCAGAATGCAAGAAAGTAGAATAATTGTGATTACCTCTGTCTATTATGATCACATTTGACTGTATTGTGGCAAACTGCAACCCATGGCCATCGAGCCATTGCCATTTTGAATTCACCTTTCATCAATGTACCCACATTTTTAGCATTACATTGATGTGGCTATCATGACATGCTTCCTTGTAGGGCATAACCATACTATGGTTTTGCCTTACAAGGAAGCATGTCATGATAGCCATATAAATATTATTTGATGTTCATGCTTCCATATACCATAATATCTACCTACATTTTACTAATCCTCATCATCCGCAATGTCAGTAACAGCGCCCAGTCAAATTAGTTTCAAAATATTCAACAGATTTCCTGTGTATTTTTGGGGAAATTGATAGTCAGGGTGTTCAGAGATCGGTCGATCCCAACACGAGCGATGTGTGGGTGGGGCTTAGCTAGAGATGGGCGGGGCGTAGCTAAAACCGGAAAGGTCCATTAGACGCACATTATTGCTGAATTTAATGCCCAAAGGTATCCCTTTATTTGTGATGGTGAAATGTTGCTGTTTTAAATATCGCATAGTGGTACCAAATATAATTATTTTGGTTTTGTTAACATTAACCTTACGTTTGCAAATATCTGTATAAGAGCCAACTGCATCTATAGCTAATTGGAGATCACTCTGGGTTTCTCCTAACAATATAGTATCGTCGGCATAAGACAGAACAAGTAATTTTACATAGATTGCAAATTCTTGGTCTTCACTTCTAAGTTCTATTTGGTTGGCATTATAATTCAGTAAATATGATTACAAATCATTACGGTAGATGGAGAACAGCATATGGGATACGTCCCCCACCCCCCCCCCCCCACCCCACCCCCCTCGCACCAATTTGCTGCATGTAAAAGCTTGTGATATTTCTGGATTTAATTTTATTTTAGATTTTATGTCACTATGCATACTTAAAATAACTCTAAAGATTTTCCCGTCTAGCTTGTATGAGCTTAGCTTTGCCCAGATGCCATTTCACCATACAATGTCAAAGGCCTTTTCACAATCCATGAATGCACACGATATATTTCTTTCTTCTTCTGAAATAGTTCTATTAGCAAGGACAACAGAAATATGTGATCCGTGGTCTAGTAATTTCTCCCAAAGCAAGCTTCGTGTTCTTCCAAGAAATCTCGTTCGTTCATATGCTTATTTATAAATTTGTTTAAAATGGACGTAAACATTTTACAAAGACAGCTTAGTAATTTTATTGGAAGGTACATGTTTGGTTCATGTGGGTCCCCCTTGTCTTTATAAATAGGAATTATTAGCCCTTCTGTCCAGGCGACGGGTATCGCTGCAGTATCCAGGACTGTGCTGAATATATAATGATAACAGTCTAACATCATGTCCCCAGTTGTTTTAATGAATTCATGTATTATTACATCATCTCCAGAGGCCTTATTATTTTAAGCGCTTTTCTAGCAATGTCAATTTCACTTAAGCTAATTTCTGCGCTTAATAGCCGTTATCTGGTATATGCACGTTTTTTTCATCTAATCCTAAGATATCTGGGACCTCTCAGTCTGGTTTACTTTCGTCCTCGCTAAAATTTCTGAAAATGTCATACATTTCTGATAGGTCTACTGGGTATTCTTGTTTCTTGCCAGTGTCTTTGGTTAATGTCAAATAGGCTTTTGGGTCCTTAGTTCTTAATAATAATAATAATAATAATAATAATAATAATAATAATAATAATAATAATAATAATAATAATAATAATTATAATAATCTTTATTCACGGAGGGTAAATCTTTAGCTAACTGATCTTACAGAAGCCCTCACAAAGATAAATAGATATACATATTACACATCAAGTTCTCACTGGAGATTTAATAGGAAAACATCGACATATTGTGAAAAATATAAATCGAGATTAGTCACGATTTTAAACCAAAATTCTTGAAGCTGAACGGCAACAAACCCTTTTCATAGTACAACAGAATCTTAAAATTCTTATTTCTTTTCTCATTCTGTACATATGATGAAGTATCAATTTGTTCATGCTTTCTTCATAGTTCATACTGCCAGTTCTTACGCTTCCTCTCCTATAATATTTCGGCATGCCTCGACTCGCTCAGCCCGTTCACGACATGCCGACTGTCACTATTCACGTGGTGGCTGACGGCTGTTGTGATCGTTCATGCGTATCCTGATTCTGACGCAAAGCGCTCGATCCGGGATTTGCCCATTAGCCGGTCACCTTTGACAACGGAAGTGGATGGGCGTGGCTTGCCGATTGACTCCTAAATGTTATTATTTTTTATACGTATCAAAAGCTCTCCTACCACATATAGCAACAATGGGGCTGTCGACTTGCACCATCCAATCCACCAAGGCCGTGTTCTCACTGGAGAGTTTATCTGGAATGACGCCATACCTCGGTATGGCATCGCACTGGTTGAGTATCTAGTGAACAGGGTTGCAGTCAATTCCGATTGGAATTGGAATTGATCAGTCAATTCCAATTCAATTCCGGAATTGGAATTGGAATTGAAATTGATAAATCTGACGGCTCCGAAATTGGAATTGGATTTGGAATTGATACATTTTAAGACACCGGAATTGGAATTGGAATTGATAATTTGAATTGACCGGAATTGATAAATTCCAACTCAATTCCAATCAATTCCAGTCATATTTGTCATAGATTTACCGAACATTGTTGGCTATGAAATGTACATGTAATATCCGTATTATACACTGATCTTTATATGCCCTTAATGCCTTTCATCTTAAATGATCTATATGATACCATTTACCACATTTCATTCTATATGCGGGTTGATGATATGTATTATGGCAGCTGTTATTAGAAGTGTTATTGAATATTTTACAATTTATTTGATTGAATACTTGTGTCTCCTTTGGCTGCAACAGTTTCTATTAAAATTAATTTTAACAATTTAGTTATATATGTTTGGTTTGAAGACTAGAATTTGAGATACTGATAATTCAGTGATGATCAAGTTAGCCCTTAACCCTTCAACACCTAAGCCGAAAACACATTCTGCAATGAGTGTGAGAAATGCTCATTGGCAGGCCAACAGAAGACTATTTTTGAAAATTTACCACTGGAGTGGCTGGCTGGATAACTGAGCCAGCAATTCCCGTGGTAAATTTTCAAAAATGATCTCTCTGCATTGACAAAATAAATATCTGATAAATGCTGTGAACTTTAATACATTATTGAATTAACTCAATTCTCCATAAACAGTAACCAATTAAGCCTTTTATCCTATGTTAGTTTTGTACCTCCTTTATTCAATCAAAGCCACTTGAACGTATTTCATTCTGCATTCCCTGGAAACAGGGGTTCATCTCTATGACATCACGCCATCTTTAAAATCCTACAAATTAGTTAAAATGAGTTCAAATATATATGCTAGAACCCAAATAACCAAATTGTGTTAAAATTATTCAACAAAATGTTAGCAATAACTAAAGTAATATCTGCATGGAATGAAATGGGTGAAGAAAGCAGTACATTACAAGATAATAGCCCTGTAATTATACCCTCCTACATAACAAAGGAATTATTGAACACCCCCACCCCCTCTGTGAAATTACTCAGCCTTTAAAACACAGACACATAGACTAGAGGTGCTACTCAAACTCTACATACATGTGCTCAGTACTCTCACTCAGTATTGTACTATATACATTGTATTCTAATGCTTTGTAATGCAAACATTTATATAGCAAAGTGTTCATGTATCTATAATAATTAGACATGGCATAAACCTTTAGCCCTATTAATCAGAAAATAATCACCATTAAGCTATAATTAAGTCAAATGAACTAAAAATAACATCCGCTGAATGGTGACTTTTTGGACAATGATTTGACAGAAAGATATAACTACCTACTGGCAACAACAATTCTTATTCTAATTGTTTTAAATATAAACGGATAAGCCAACCAAAAATGCCTTCTGCACTGGTCTTGAGGATGGATCATATATATGTATGCTAAGAGACTATTTTTTGAAAATTTACCAGTGGAATGACTGATTCCATAACTGAACCAGTTATTGCATTTGTAATTTAAAAAAAATAGTTTTCTCTTATCCTGCAAATGGACATTTGCTAATGATGAATCTAGTTTTTCTTGGCCAATCTTGGGCATTAAAGGGTTAAAATACAACAATGTTGATCTCAAGTAAATATTGGTATGGAATTGGAATTGGAATTGAAATTGATAAAATGGAATTGGAATTGGAATTGGAGTTGAACTTGTCTGGGTGGAATTGGAATTAGAATTGATAAATCTGAGGACTCCGGAATTGGAATTGGAATTGATAAATTTTAAGACACTGGAATTGGAATTGGAATTGATAAAATTGAATTGACCCCATCCCAGCTAGTGAGAACACAGACTAAGACTGATTTCAACATTTGGATGTATGGTTAGGGGTGCACAATTGTCGATAATCTGATATATCGTGATATGGTATACCTTGATGTGTTGTGATACCAAACGGAAAATATCGAAATATCGTGAAAAACATGAATCGAGATTAGTTACGATTTTAAACAAAAAATTTTGAAACTCAGCGGCAACAAACCTTTTTCATAGTACAACAGAATCTGAGCTTTGGATGACCCCCCCCCCCCCTCCCCCCCCCCCCACCCGCCTTTTTGAGATCCACTTTTCTCCGTGATACATCATACAGTCGATAACAATGCCAATTACCTCAGTGCCGCATTTGATACGATAGACCATCATTTACTTATGTCACAGTTGAGTAGTGTATTTGGTTTACAAGGCACTGTCTGGAACTGGTTTCACTCATATTTATCCGATAGACACCAGTCTGTATATATTAACGGCACACTTTCAGAACCAGTCAACCTCGTGTGTGGTGTGCCTCAGGGGTCTATTCTAGGTCCGGTGTTATTTACACTCTACACACAACCACTTGGATCGGTTATTGATCAGCACAACATTATGCGTCACTTCTATGCTGATGACACACAGCTTGTCATTAGTTTTGAACCTTCAACATGTACTGCACGCTTAGCAACAAGTCAGCTCAATATGTGTTATATAGACATTAAAGAGTGGATGACTACAAACATGCTGAAACTTAATGATGAAAAGACTGAAGCTCTGTTAGTCGGGCCAGCAAACCGACGTGCTAAGACCGACCTATGTGACATCACAGCTGGAAATAGTCAAATAAAGCTGTCAACTGTCGTAAAGGATCTTGGTGTATACTTAGACAATGAACTGACTATGGATAAACATGTTAGTTACATCTGCAAAGTCTGCTATTTTCAATTGCGCAACATCGGCAGCATCAGGCGCTATATCACAAAAGAGGCCGCGATCATGCTAGTACGAGCACTGATAACGTCGCGCCTGGATTATTGTAATAGCCTCCTGATTGGGGCCTCAAAAGAACTTATTCAGCGACTTCAGGTGGTCCAGAACACTGCAGCGAGAATCATATCCCTGTGTGCCAAGCGAGAACACATTACTCCGGTCCTACATGATTTGCACTGGCTCCCCATTGTGCAAAGAATAACTTTTAAGACACTATGTCTGACATACCAATGTGTATCTGGCACAGCACCAGCCTATCTCTCTGACCTTGTACAACCTTACATTCCTGGTCGCTCTCTCAGATCTGCAAATCTAAATCTACTAAAAGTACCTAAGGTCAACTCTAAAACATATGGCCATAAAACTTTCTCTTTCACTGCAGCTACCGAATGGAATAACTTACCAAATGAAATTAGAAACTCATCAACTTTAGAAATCTTTAAATCCAATCTTAAATTCTATTTATTTCAAATAGCATATCCATAGAATACTTACGCGCGTTAGCGCTTAGAGCATGCAGTTGCATGGATTAAGCGCTCTAAAAATGTACTATTATTATTATGTACCCTATGTATGATATATCAATGTATCCCAATTTTTAAGCACTATGTATTGGGAAATCGTCTAGGCCAATTCCACGCTCCCACCTGAATGCCTGATGATACGAGATGAGGAGATCTCAGAGCCGTAGAAACTAGCTGAACTGCTTGCGATGCTGATAAGTGGCTAAAATTAGAACTAATGTTAAATACATATTGTTGACTCGAATGAAGAATTACTCGGTCTACACGTAATGTGTGGGCTACATTTATGACAGCCTCACAGCTGTTGATGCTGCTGAATTTGTTGCTGATGTTGTTGCTGTTGTTCACGTTGCTTTTGCTGCTACTGATGCTGCTACTACCGCTGCTGCTGGTGCGACGTTTCCTTCTCCGTAAATGTTTCTGCGCAGACCAAGTAATCTCTGGAACGAATGGAAGCGTCTATTTGTCGACAAAGTATTTGCTTGTGAGCGTATCCGTTCGGATAAACATTCGGGTAAACGAAAAAGTCCGATGTTGCTCGCTTACGCTGGTCGTGCTGACGAGTAGTACATATTTCCAAAACAAAAAAAACCCCAAACACATGTTAGTTAGTAAGAAATACTCTGTTGAATAATTTGAACACAATTGGGTTGGAACTTGGAAGACAAATCAAACACAGTGATTATCATTTTAACCCTTTGTACTTAAAATGAAAGTAGCTAATAACTGCAAGGGGCAGATAATCATTTTAACTCTCAGCTTTGTTAGTTATGTAGGCTTAATGGTGGAACTAAGCTCCACCCACGCTGTGCCAGTGTTGTGATCGGTCGATCCCTGCACTCCCTAAATCTCAATTTCCTGAAAGCTATACATGTAAGCTGTTGAATATTTGAAAATTAATTTGACTGGGTGCGCAGTAACATCGCCCAGTCAAATTAGTTTCAAAATATTCAACAGAATTAGTAAAGGGCCAATCGATCCATGCACTCTCCGAATCTCAATTTCTACCAAACTATACAGGCAAACTGTTGAATATTTTGAGACAAATTTTACTGGGCGCTATGGCAACAACAGCGCCAATCAAACTAGTTTCAAAATCTCTAACAGCATGTTTATTAAATATTAAATACATACAATTCGTACAACTTGTCGGACTTTTAAGCGTTTAAGACAGACTAAATCGAGTCACTCGTGACGTAATTGATTATGACGTCAGCATGTACGCCCCGTAGTTGATTATGACGTCATTTGATTGACAGAGAAAATGGATACCTCAATTCTTTGATTCTTGGCAGTAGCCTCGGGGGGCCTTGCAACATGACGCGATATGACAACATTTCTGAGCAAGCCATTAGTGGAGACCGAGGATAGTTCGTCATAGTGGCAAGTCCGACCATGCATTTCTCATACTAAGTGATTTCTATTTATAGCGTCTTACCCAGTGTGTACGTATTCCCGGTGACCCACGTGTCAGATAGTGTGGGCCGCATTACCTTCTGTTTTGTCTACTGTGAACAATCGATGAAAGCTAATTTCAGGAAGAAGTGGGTATTATTTTCATCACGGTACGTTTTGTCTCATAGGAAAGCATATAACAATCAAAGGTAGAGGCTTTCGAACATTACTTGCCAGTTACAATGTGTTTCTTTTAAAAAAAACTATTGAGAAGAATTAGCCTTTTAGATTCTTTCAATATTGAAATCATTCGATGGACGAACTTGCCCCATGTGGTCTAACTTACTCCACATGGGTGTCAAACTTGCCCGCAGTAACGGAGTATGTTGGTCCACCCCCACCACGTCTTCTTCTTTCTTGATTTTCAAAAAAAATATCCAAGATCTAAATCGTGTTGTTTACTTATTTAACCTTTGGGCCCTTAAGGGCAATTTAAATGCAAGTTTCCATCGATAAATTTATTAAGAAATATGCACTGTATAAAACATGGCCGAACTAGCCCGGGTCTCCCCTACTGTTTTCCTATGACCATGCACATTGGCCCCTTCCAATCCACCCACCCACCCACCCGCGCACCCACGCCACCACCACCACCACCACCCCCACCACCACCCCCAAGAACTCGCTATGTTTTACGCGTAAGCCTACACATGACACAGTTTATACGTATTAGTAGGGCATCAGGTTAGTCAGTGATAATTGGAATCTCTGTTTTATCATGAGCTGACCATCCCAATTAGGTAGCGTACAATAGCGGTGGTCGATTTCTGGCAATGCACCGCCCATTTTAATACACTTCCTACGATTCTCACAGTAGTATTGTTAGTCTAACAATACCCGTTTAAAAAAAATTGTTGCAAGCAACACTCGTAAATTTAAAACGAGAATCGTTAACAATACTCGGACTAGAATCATTGATCGTAATGTACATGAAATCCGACTGGTCAGTCAGCTGAGATATAGTGTCGAGCCGCACTATGGTCTGACCTCTGTATGTCCATCAGCCCGGCTCGCCCACCCGCCCGCCCACTGACCAGCCCGTCAGCTGCTCATCCGCCCGACAATGTTTCCCAGCCTTTGGAACCTACTGCTTGTGTCCACGTGTGTCAGTAGACCAGGTAGCTTGGCGGATAGGCTGAGCCATCCCCACAGTTCTTAGAATGTCAGGCAGATATTTCATGCTGGATAGCTGGACATTGGCTAGTATATAGCCTAGCCCGCTGCCCCATTACAACAGCATGTGACAGTACAGAATCCCCACGGACTGATGGTCTTTTTGGTCCAGTCAATCTATGGTTTGACCCATCAGTATTTGCAACATTAATGAAACCACTTTCATTTTGTGTATTTAGGTCTTAGAAAGTATGTACAAAAAATCTAAGAAAATCTTTTGTGTGGAACATGTTGAATTCAAGATGGCTGCCGACATGGTCGCCAATCGTGCATAATATGGCATATATCTCGAGAACCGTTTATATTTAGACCACATGAATTTATTACGAGTAGATAGCAACAGGCCCACAATCTACCGAAAAATGATGTCTTCTGAACCCCATGACAACCCTATGACGTCACAACCCAACAGTTGACAATGAAGTTCGATGTTTACAAACCACGTCTACATTCATTGGCAATGTTTTTGTTCTCATTGTCATCCAAATCATTATTTGACCTGGTTTCACAAATGCCTCCGCGTCCATAACAGGGCGACGAACAATCAAGTCCATGACAACGGCAGCCACACCACATAGTTTCACAGCCCGACTTGCAGGTGCATCTCACTAGTTCGAGAAGGGACTTCGGGCAGGATCCAATTACTAGTGTATTCGTGGCATTGTTCCTTCAGAAACTTTCTAACCACATTCATCGGCTTCCAACGTATTCCCTTTCCACATTTGGATGTTATGGACCACTCAGAGGCTGTTTTATTTCATCGCCACAAATGCTGGTGCCAACATATTTGGGTGGATGACTTTTTTGCTGGTGTTAACAAGCTCCAGGAATCTCTGATGCCTCATCGTCTCAAGATGGTCATTCTGCGTAATTGTGCCCTAATATTTTGGCCAGGACACGGAATACCGTGTTGTCACGAATGAGCTTCAGTTCACCAGCTTTGCCTATTCCAAATACTCTGAACGTTATATCGCATCCGAGGATAGCGTATGCGAAAGGATATTCTTGTAGACCTTCTTCCATATTGCATGCCTGATGGAATTGACATTGCAGCATTTGATAACTGTTCCGTTCTTTGGTTCTGGGCAGAAGTAGATATAAGACTTGTTTCCTCCGGCAAGATGTATGAGGTGAGTCGGCAAGTCGGTGTCATCCCCAGCAAGTACTGCTTCACAGGTGCTTGAGACATTCACTGCCACGTGTACAAGTACTACATCTGCATTCCCTGTGGCATAGTCTACCTCGCAATCACATAATGCTAATCTACCCCTAGTAACACAAGGAACCGTTGTTTAATCTCTTTGTTTGAGAGAAACTCTTTCTTATTCATCTACGGTTTCATGGATTGATTGAATATCACTTTGCAGCCCTGACACCTTGCTCTGCGCAGATGCGTATTCACCTTCGTTGAAGGGCCAGCCTCTTACCCATCAAATACGACAACTGCTTGACCATAGTGCATTGCCACACAGTCGCTATTTTCCTGCAATATATTTTCATACGTGGTACCTACTTACCAAGGAATGCGGTGGAGAAGCGCACCACCATCAAGTACGTATTTGGGATTCTAACTAAATGTCTCCAGCTCCACAGAACGTGTCAACTCGCGCTATGAATATGTTAGCACGTCAATTTCAGTAACATAGTAGCCTGTTTCGTAGCGATGACTATTAGGTACTCAAGTAACTATACTATTGTACATCTAATTTTTATTTCCGTATATGGCACTGATGACTAATAGGTGCCTTCCCGGTCTTAGGACCGCAATTTATAATTTCTATATTACTGTTCACAGCATCCTTATTTACTGTAGGTGCTTTAACTAACCGCACCGTTTAGGTCTTTCAACCTGATACGTACTACCTCATTAATTCTTATATAAATTGTCATTGTTCATTGCATTGGTTAGTTGTATATGGCAGATAGCCATTCCATTGATATGTTTTGTTTAATTATAGAAAACTTAGACCGCAGTACTCTAGGAAATACTAAACAGCAAAATTTATTTCCGCATCACTTATTCCTACCATCGTCAATTTTACACTGATGTCGCTGACCATGCTCTAACTGTATGAGCCCGGCATGTTACCGACTAAACCTTACTATGTAGCTCAATAGGATAGGTTAAAGTGGTTAAGGACAATCTCTTCGTTAGGAGACATATAGTGTACGCCTCTTTTCCGGTTCTTGCGATAATGTAGCCACGCACTCCGGCAAAGTTGTGTAAAATTGGGCAAATACCTATAGAGCCTTATATATATATCAAGTTATTGTCTCTTTCCACGATCCACCAGCCGTATGGCTTTATAATTGTTTGGATGTTCCATCAGCACGTTGATCTAGTCCGATCCTGGGAAACTATCGGAGGTTTCCGAGCAGTAATGGTTAAAGTGCTGATTTACATACATCTCCCCCCGCCCCGTATCCTCGTATACTTGTTAGCTAGATAACCCCGCCAACGAAGGAAAGCACTGCGAACACAGATAGTTATAAATGTGAGTTTGATAAGTTTATTTACCAACCCACAGTGCATATCTGGGCACATTGGAACTTAATCCTAACAACAGGTCAAAAGTTAGATCCGTAGGAAGCAGTGACATACGAAACGCGCACTCCATCCAACTCGTCGGAGAGTCTGGGAAGGATCTTGGAATCCGCCACGCCCTCATGGGAAGGACGCTCACGATGGATATTCTCTCTATCCCCGCCCTAAACGTATCAGTGATCAAACTTGCTTATGTGAAATGTAGCCATTGTCCAGGTGATGTGTTATTGGGTTGCAGGGCAAGGTAGCCGGATTTTCATCAAATTCGGATGCGTTACGATGTAACATGTACGCATGCTGCCGGTGGAGGTAGATGCTCTTTTAAAGTGACCTACGCGAAGCTAGGCATCTGCGCCCATTGGACAGCTGTATATAACGATAGGTAGGAATCCCTGCCACTTGCGACCAAAGCTAGTTTTCGTTTCTAACACTTAATTGGTAGGTTAGACAGTAGCAGAAAGCCGCATAAATAAAGTGGGATCTACCAATACAGCATCTTGGAGATACATAAGACAGTGACATGGGAATTCTTCGGAAATCGCTCATTCCGCCTTCACGTAAACCAGTACTCATCACGTTAATTATGGCTTCACTAGGATTTTTCAGCACTTAGCATTTTCTGATGAAGAAAAGCCTGGCCCTTTTTGCCAACACTTTTCCTCCGCTTCGGTGTTGAAGGCATTTTCCTGTGATGGAGGCCCACGCAAGGCACTTGCCCCTCACAACAGCGAGAATGCCTGTGACGGAGTCCGGTGCGAGGCACCTTCCTTTCATGCCATCATGAAATATTTAGTGACAGAGGCCCATACGAGGCACTTTCCTCTCGCAGCAACATTGTTCTCTCTGTGTATGTTTTGGGGTATATTAACTTATATTAAATTACTCAGTGAGCTCCTATGCGGATGCTTTTCTTGTGGGAATACCTATGCGGATTCAAGGATCTGCGTGATACCTCCGGCGACACCATGTAGAAAGGACACCAGCTAGCTCTATATTGTGTATTATTGTGCTCATTTTACTGTGAAACGATTTACCTTGTTTGTATAGTACTTATTTATATTTCTAGTATATTATTCTAATTGTTCCATTCTCTAAATTTGTATGGATAGACACACCGGTGACACACATAGTTGGGACGACACCGTGTGAGTCAATCTCAGCGGCAATGGTCGCAGGGCCCCACTAGAACATCAGTGTTCCAGCGGCTACACCGCGGAGAGACGTCATACTGGATATGCAACCCCGAGATCAGCGGCTAACCAGCCATCCCGGTCATTGCGCGCTTGCGGTGCGATGGGCAGATATTTATCGGCGGACCAGCACGTACCCCCGCGAGCTACACTTATCAAAATAAGCCGTCATTCTAAATAGTAAAATTTATTATAGCAATGAATAAATGGATTTGGGTAAACGTTGGTAATCAGTCAGTCTTGATATCTAAGTAATATACTCTTTTAAATACTATGATTCAGATATCAAATTTCGCTTATATAAGTACACTGTTGTGCTTTGTTCACTGTTGTAAGATAGTGTTACAGACGGCGTTGGCAGGCGGGATACCTCCGGTGGATGGTTCGCACATATATCAAAGAAAGACTATATTCATGGGTTGTGACTGTCTTGGTAGCAAGGTTTTGACATGGGTTTTAAAAATGTTTCTGTCTATTACACATCTTATGATAGAAGGTAATCCTACAGCCACGATTTGGTCATTCGCACATAAATAGCACTGGTCATCGTGACATTATTGTTTAGTAGAGGTGCTGATTATATAAGCCATATCATCTACAAATTGTTATGTTTTTGTTTTTGACATAACATTTTTGAGGGGTCACATGATGCACAAGTGGTTCTCACATTCTAATTACGTGTATGCATTACTTTTCTATATTTCTGTCTAATCACAATTTTAGTTGCCACTACCGAGAATAGCTTACTAATAAGCATATTTGTACTCACAACGCAACTATTTGCTGACAAAGCCCCCTGGCTACTATCAGCCACACCCCACCCACACATGAATACTTGCATATAAACACCATGCACACGCATGCAAGCAAGTGTAACATATTACATGGCTGCTTAATATCATGTTAGGATAAGACACAGCTAAGGGTTTATTATCTGATAACGTGCGTTACTGGGCCGGTACTGGGCCGATATCGGGCCTCATTAGCCCAATAACGGCTACTAATCTGCATTATCATTGTTGTACTTTCCCAATATCTCAGAATAAGATAAGCGTTCGTAGCAACTCTAGTATTGTTAGATAGCAATGTACGATAACATAGCCGTCTTCGGTCACCATGTGTAACACATTAGCTGGAGGCGCGCGCCGATAACCGAGCCAGCGATTCCAGTGGTAAAAATTTCAAAAATATTATTCTTTTGGTCTGAGAATTAACATTTCCTATGAAATAATTGAACTTTTCGATAACAAAGTTAAGTGCTAAAGGGTTAAGTAGCCTCACGCGGCCTGCTCGGCAGTTACTTAACTCAGCTGACTCATCGGATTTCAAAATAACCAACAGATGAAATCCCCCATATCTCAATCTCAAAGCAAACAAAACCTGAAAGCCTTTGAAGATTTTGTAATTAATGTGACTTGACACCGTTATTGCCTTTGGCGTCATACGTTGAATCACATCCGAAAAAAACCCTATGATAACGGCACTCTCAAGACAGGAGTGCACGCATTTGTATGGTGATATCTCTATCGGTGATCGTGCTATCGACGTCATTTAGAAATTATATATATATATATATATATATATATATATATATATATATATATATATATATATATATATATATATATACATTGCCACACAGTCGCTATTGTTCTGCAATATCTTTCCATACGTGTTAACTACTTACCAAGAAATGCGGTGGAGAGAGCACCACCATCAAGTACGTATTTAAGATTCTGACTTGGTAATGGTTGGCGTTGTACCAGACAGCTTTGCTAGTTGTGGTTTGACGGCTTCTAAGAGGCTGATCCTTCACTCGAACAAAGCTGTGTGCGTGCGTGCGTGAGTTTGCGTGCGTGCGTGCGTATGTGTACGTGCGTGCGTGCGTGCGTGCGTGCGTGCGTGCGTGCGTGCGTGCGTGCGTGCGTGCGTGCGTGCGTGCGTGCGTGCGTGCGTGCGTGCGTGCGTGCGTGCGTTCGTGTGTGCGTGCGTGCGTGCGTGCGTGCGTGCGTGCGTGCGTGCGTGCGTGCGTGCGTGCGTGCGTGCGTGCGTGCGTGCGTGCGTGCGTGCGTGCGTGCGTGCGTGCGGTCGTGCGTGCGTGCGTGCGTGCGTGCGTGCGTGCGTGCGTGCGTGCGTGCGTGCGTGCGTGCGTGCGTGCGTGCGTGCGTGCGTGCGTGCGTGCGTGCGTGCGTGCGTGCGTGCGTGCGTGCGTGCGTGCGTGCGTGCGTGCGTGCGTGCGTGCGTGCGTGCGTGCGTGCGTGCGTGCGTGCGTGCGTGCGTGCGTGCGTGTTTGTGTGTGTGTGCGTGCGTGCGTGCGTGCGTGCGTGCGTGCGTGCGTGCGTGCGTGTGTGTGTGTGTGTGTGTGGGTGTGGGTGTGGGTGTGGGTGTGTGTGGTTGGGTGGTAGTTACACAGCTCCTAGGTCAGAGCATTCACAAGATCGTGTGCCTGAGATACTATGATGATTAGCCTTTGAAACAGAAGTATTGTGCCCATCAGGTATTTGCCTATCTTGACAGCAGCCTTGGAGTCAAATGTTAAAGCGTGTTTTTTCCTCATGAAAGAATCCGCGGGCACGGGTTGACCATCCATTTCATTCAGAATGGTCTCTCCATTCTGTTTTACGCTATCGACGTTAACATGAATTCCAGCTGTGATGCAATTGGCTATGTTCCAACGTAAGGGAATTGTCTCAAATAGAGACCTCCATTCAATGAAGGACGTGAGCTTTCTAGAATCGACAGTGTACCTTGTTTGCCTAGCTTGTGATGAATCTATATGCTGTACACTTGTTTCATATGTGACTGATGTCATCTGGTGCATGGCAATATTAAATTCCATGTGTGCAGGTGTTGACAGGCATCATTCGGTTCGCTGTCTTTCTGCCCTGCCCATTTCTCTGGAGAGGCGACCACTCATCTTCAAACTCCTCAGTAGGTCGCGCCGAATAATGGTGAAAAGAGTCCGTGTACAGAGTTTTGCCAGATGCTGCCAGGTGTGAAAATATTGCTTGAATGTTCTCCAGATAGAGAAACCAATCATATGTTCGTTCCAATCGTATGAAGGTCCATGTGGTGTTGATCATCTCCGTATAATTCACCCATAGCTTGGCATTGAGATAGTTCGACTCCAATTTACTATCTCTGCTTGAAGTTTACTTTCAAGAGACTGCAGCTCCACTGATGACTCTATTTCTTGCACAGTAGTTTTGCCTGATGTGACGTCATCGCCCATGTCCGCTATTGCGTCAAGTTCAGCCGGAGCACTGTCGCCTCCCATTTCAGTGTCGGTTTCTTCTGCCATACTGGCATGAGATTGTAGAGACAGTTTTGTTTGAAATACGTTACACAGTACAAGTGTATAGAGGACAGCGTCTATAAAGAAGAGGCCGCGGATAGCTCTTGCTATAGCTTTACCGCTCAGTACACGTGACAAACCGTGTTCCCAGCGAAGATTACCTCCACAAGGTGTTGGAGACCTGTTCCGGCCATCAAGCGTTCAATGCTACCAAGAAAATTCATCAGACTATGGATGCCACCCAATCGTAACACCATTGAGAGCAAAGGACTCTTCCGGGGAGCACTTCCAACAATTGTTATTGCATTCCACCGCAATTGCTTGTCGAACGTGAGCTCTGGTGCAACCGCTTATATGTTCAGATACGAAATGTAAAGTCGAGTTTACGCTGAGATTCAGATTCTTTCCTTGGGAGGAATATGACGAATTCTTGTCCCGGGTGTTTCCCCTTCAATATTGATTGCATATAACCAGACCATGCTGGCCTAACATCTACCATTGTTGTCCTCTCCACGTTATTCACCTCTAAGTATTATGCGCTCTATATGAAAGCTTCCGCCCATACCAAATCTTTTCTTACGGATAACTAATCTCTCTTGATAGCTATTCAGGTGATCTCATGTGCCACTCATATACTATGCAGGTAATTTTAAGGATGTTTTCATCATGCCACTAAAGAAAGATATTCAAGCGTCAGTAGCTAAATGTTGATACAGTTTTACATCCTATGACGGCTGTCATGATTTAATTTTCAACCAATCAGAAAAAAAACCTAACTTGACCGCCTCAGATTATACGCTCAGCCATAAAGGTGCTCGCTAGCTAACAGGAGGCGGCTTGATGTAGTCGCTAGCACTCAGGACTACTTAACCGGAGAACCCGGTTCACGTCTGAGCTGTGCCCTATCTAACCGTCGTTGGAAGCATGGGAAATCTCCTTCGCTCCTTGCCTCTCTCCACTCAGGAGTATAAATATGTACCAGTGTAAAGGCTGGGGAAGTTAGCAATAATAGACTGAAATGAAATCAGCCTTGTGTAGCCAATTGTAATGAAACGAAATAAATCTTAGGATGGTTTCATTCCGTGTAAATTAATATAATTTTTCTATTTGTGAAGTTGAATCGCGTCTTTAATTAAATTCCACAACTTAAACAATTATATTAATTTATATGTACGTAGTGAACTCATGATATGATAAGATTTGTTTCGTTTCATTCTTAAAATGTTATTTGAATATGCGGCGTTAATGGAGGATTCCAGTTTCTCAGTCAATCGTATGACGTCATAATCAACCACGTGGTGTGTAGGATGACGTCATAATAAATTGCGTCATGAATGAGGTAGCTAAGTACGCCATGAACGCTTAATTGATGACGGGCTAAGCGTTGTTGCTATTAAATAAACATGATTTTGAATATTTTGAAACTAATTTAACTGGGCGCTGTCGTTGCCATAGGCAGCAACAGCACATAGTGAAATTAGTTTCAAATAATGTAACATCTTACCTGTATAGTTTTCTGGAAATTGCTAGTTAGTGAGTTCAGGGATCAATCGATCATGGGCGAAGTGGTTGTGGAGCTTAACTAACGATGGGCGGGGCATAGCTAAAGATGGGCGGGCATAGCTAAAACTGGGCCCCTTCATTATTGTAATTTAGTTGCCAAGATGTTGGTATCGCTTTGCAAGTAAATGATCACCATTGATGACATCGACGATGAAAAGAATGACCGGACGTTGGCAGTAGTGGTGGTGGTCATGGTTCCTCCTCGTCGTACTAGTAGTAGTAGTAGTAGTAGTAGTAGTAGTAGTAGTAGTAGTAGTAGTAGGAGTAGCAGTAGCAGTAGTAGTAGTAGTAGTAGTAGTAGTAGCACCAGCAGCAGCAGCAGTAGTAGTAGTAGTAGTAGTAGTAGTAGTAGTAGTAGTAGTAGTAGTAGTAGTAGTAGTAGTAGTAGTAGTAGTCGTCGTCGTCGTCGTCGTCGTCGTCGTCATCGTCATCGTCGTCGTCGTCGTCGTCGTTATTATTATTATTATTATTATTATTATTATTATTAGTATTATTATTAGTATTATTGCAGCAATGGCTGTCTGGAATGTAACCTACAGAAGAGAAAATAACCACCCCATGCTTACATGGTTCATTAAGACATGTTGGATCTACAGGCTGAAGTTATTTTTCTTTGCTGTAATCATTTGGCTGATCCCGATGCTAATTACCTTTATAAACTTCTCAAGTGCACATGATAAACTAGCGTTATGTCGCATGATCTTTGATACTAATAACACATATTCTCCAATGCAAGACACAAATCCAAACGATTATGTCATACATTATATTGTGGACATGACGACCTACAGATTTAATGTTCATAATTTCATCTCAGTTCTTAGTGTAATCCGCTTCCTTAAACCCAGACAGATCAGGTTCCATGCAGTCGTGTGGCCATGGGAGGAGTCATATTGGTGGAAAGCGACACGCCAGGTGTCGCCACAAGTTGTTGTTAAAAAATTAAAGTATGACATTATACCGTTTGCTGGTAATTTGACGGACAAGTACAAGCAGTCGTTAATAAAACTGTCCATTTTAAAGGAGCATGGTGGTATACTACTTAGACTGTATACAGTTCTTCTCGGATCTATAGATATCTTCGGCGAGGAGCTTCACAAACTCAATGGAAGTTCCTTCCTGGGGTTATCATCTGTACAATAGACAATCAGTGAAATGGTCCGATCTGTCACTCAACGGAGGATTCCAGCTTATCCATCAATGATATGACGTCTTAATCAACTACGTGACGTGTAGAATGACGTCATTATTAAATACGTCATGAATGGCGTAGATACGTTCGTCACGAATGCTTAAATGATGACGGACTAAGCGTTGTTTTAGGAATTGTATATCTTTACTATTTAATAAAGATGCTGTTGAATATTTTTAAACTAATTTGACTAGGCGCCAAATCAGGTTAGTTTCAAAATATTAAGCTCTATCGGTTTCTGGAAATTGATAGTCAATGAGTGCAGAGATTCCCCAACACGGGGCAAAGCGTGGGTGGAGCTTAGCCAGAAATTGGTGGGGCACAGCTACAACCGGATTCATCCATTATCTAACGGCATAATCAAAGACATCACATTTTTGCTGACGTCGCAATCATAATGACCTCATAATCATAAGCCTCGAAAATCGGTCACAAAGTATGGACGAATTGTATGATTTGATCAATTTAATAAAGCTTCTGTTGAATATTTTAAAACAGTTTTAACGGAGACTCATAGACAGCAGCAAGCCACAGTCAAATTACTTTTCAAATATTCGACAGCTTATCTGTACAGTTAACTTGCAATTGAGATTCTGGTGGGGTGGATGGGTGGGGCTCAGGTTTCGATGTTTTAAATCGAATCTAATACGCATAAAATGTAGCAAGAAATGGGTGGGGCAAAGCTAGAAATGAATCTTCTAATTTTCTAGTACACATGTACTCACTTAGCGTATGATAAGGTAGAATATGCATCACAATTACTTAACATAACACTTTTGCTGCATATGCAATAATGGACCTTTCCAGTTTATCCAGCATTACATGACGTCATAGTCAACTATGTGACGTGTAGGATGACGTCATAGTCAACTATGTGACGCGTATGATGATGTCGTAATCAATTACAGCATGCATGACTCGATTTAATCCGTCTTCAACGCTTAATAGACCGCCACGTCGTACGAATTGCTATTTAATAACAATGCTGTTGAATGTTTTGAAACTAATTTGGCTGGGTGCTGGGTGCTGTTGCTACAATCACTATTCGACAGCTTACCTGTATTGTTTTCCTGGAAATTAATAGTCAGGGCTGTCATGGATCAATCGATCTCAACATGGGCCAGGTGTTGGGCGAGCTTAGCTAGAGATGGTCGAGGCATAGCTACAACTGGAAAGGTCAATTCCAAAGGTTACTGAGGATTCAATATTTGGTGTTTGTTTGTGTTTTCAGATTCGTTTAATAGAAAGTTTAAATATACTGGAATCAGAGAAATAGTAAATAAATAAGGGTGGAACTATGTGGAAAACACACAACAATGCGCCTCGTTTAACCACGCTTGTGTCAACAGCGCCTCAAAGCACTCAAAATACCACTTATATAGGCCTATTAATTAACCATTTAGCGGTCAAGATTTGTAAAAAGAATATGACACTGTTGATCATTGAATAAGTACATGTGCAGGCCAAGAGAATTCAATTTTTAAAGGTGTTCCAATGGAATTTACAAAAAAGTCTTAGTTGTCCTGGCAATGAAGGCTTTTTGAACATTACGTGGTCAAGAAAATTCAAATGTGTGCCGAGTTTTTCAATTTGCAGGCCAAGAGGGGACTATTTTTTTAAAAGATTATCACTGCAATGAGTGGCTAGGCAACAGAGCCAGTCTTTCCAGTGGTAAAAAATATAGTCTTCTTTTGGCTTGAAAATGGATATAGACGTGTTACTAGTTAAAATCCAAATATTCCTCTTGGTTCACCCACATGGTCAATAGTTAGCATTTCCTTATTTACACATTATACATAGATGTCATTATAACGCAACGTGATGGTTGATCTAGACTGAGTGATATGCAAGCTTTTGTATCTCGCTGGTGTAAGCACAGGTCCGTCATGTCGCTCCACTCAATCGCACGCATGCGCAGGATGCGTGGGAGGGCTGTTTAGCTGTGGTTCTAAGGGTTGCGGATCCCGTATCGCGTCTCTCTGGAAGGTACAAAGACCGACCTCTAGAGCTGGTGGAACGTTTACGTTCCAGTGGGGCCGTGCGACCATTGCCAGCGAGATTGAAACTCACCGTCTCATCACAACTGTTGGTGTCACCAGTATGACGGTCAATTAGTAACCTAAAAGTCTGGATATGATGGTATAATTAAACAGTCACAAATAATTCACTATGCAAACAATATCACTCGTTTGACAGTAATGCACAAATAATAGAGTACATAGAGCTATCCGGTGTTCTTTCTACGTGGTCTCGGCGAAGGTACCACACAGATCCGTAAATCCGCAGAGGTATCCCCGCAAGGGAGCACCGCAACGTGGCCACTTTGCAGTTTAATATAAACTAATTACACCCCAAACACACAAAATATTGTTGTTGCGAGAGGAAAGTGCCTCGCGCGGGCCTCCGTCAGAGGAAAATGCCTTCAACGCCGAAGCGGAGGAAAAGAGCTTGAATAAAGGGCCACTCTTTTGTTCAAACCAAATTGCTAAGTGCTGTTCAATCCTAGTGAAGCCATAATTAATGTGATGCACACTGGTTCACGTGAAGACGGGACGACTGATTTCCGAAGAATTCACAAGTCACCATCTTATGTAGGTCCAAAGTTACTGCATTGGTAGTGGCCGCTTTATTTATGAAGGCCTTCAACTACATTCTAACCTACCATTTGGTTATTAGATATGAATACAAGGTTTAGTCGCAAGTGGCAGGCATTTCTACCTAACTTTAGACACATTCATCTAACAGGCGAAGATGATCAGCTTCCCATAGGTCGCCCTGCATAGCATCTACCTCTGAAAAATAGCGTGCGTACATGTTACGGAGCAACAGCTCCCGAATCAAATAATGATCCGGACACCATTGTCCCGCATCCACATATAACATCACTAGGACAAGTTTACAGCTCACAAAAGCAATTTTAGAAAGCGCTATATCATTTATGGTGGGGAGAAAGAGACGGATATCCACAGCTAGTGTCCTTCCCGTGGGGGCGTGGTGGGTTCTAAGACCTCACCCAGACATCACAACGAGTTGGATGGAGATCTGCATCTCATCTGTCACCGCGTGCTACAGAATTATCATTTTACCTGTCATTAAGTTCCAGAATGCCCAAAGATGTACTGCAGGCCAGTGTTACAACATAATTAATTTCTTTTCGCAGTGCTTCCTACATTGGCGGGGGAGTCTAACTAACTAGTCTCCGAAGATACAGGAGATGTGTGTGTAAATCGGCACTTTAGTTATCACTGCTCAGAAACCTCCAATAGTTTCCCAGGGTCGGATCCTGCTAATGCGTCGATGGGGAATCTAAACAATGATTAAGCATAGCGGTTGGTGGACCGTGGAAAGAGACAATAAATCGATATTAATAAGAGGCCCTCAGGTAATTGGCCAATTTTAAACAACATAGCCGGTGCGTGGTGTTACATATCCACTATATCCGGAAAAGAGGCGTACACTATACGTCTCTTGAGGAGAAATTGTCCCTAACCACTTTAAATCTATTCTATTGAGGTAGAATAGCCAGGTTTAGTCGTAACATGTTGGCTCAAGCAATTAGAGCATGATCAGCGACCTCACTGTAACATTGATGGAGGGGTGGGTGTGTGGGGTGTATGGATATAGCGATGTGGATATAATGTTGCTGTATAGTAATACCTAGCGTACTGCGTCCTAGCGTTTTTTTTATAGAAACAAAACACAATAACTAGGATGGCTACTTGCCATATACACAACTAACTAATACAATGCTAACGATATATCACAGATCATAGGACCTTACGGTGCTGTTAGTTGAGAGCACCCACAGGAAATAAAGATAATATTTACTGTATGAAACAGAAAGTATAAAGATGCGGTCTTAGGAACGGGACGGCACCTATTAGTCATCAGTGCCTTTTACGGAAATAATTAAATGCACAATAGTACAGCTACTTGAATACCTATTGGTCATCGGTATGATAAGAGTTCATAAGTCACTGAAATTGATACGCTAATATGAGACAGCGCAAGATGGCACGATCTTGACTGCAGGGAGGATTTCCGCGGGCAGACTTCCGCAGGCAGACTGTTGAAGTGGCACACTCTCATGACGGTGACGAAGAACGGGTAATAATATGTCCACTAGATAGGCAATGTAACTAATACATGATTAAAACAGTTGTTGTAAAGTTTCCGTACGGCGACGGCGCTTTGAAAGTTGAAAGTTGCCCATTAACAGAGGGGGCTATTGTTATGATTAATTATGCATGTACAATAACTGGGTACATGGTGCGGGATACGCCGCATAGCTCTTGCAGCGCACCGAGCAAAGTCCCACCAGACTGTGGTCTAAAAATTAATTATCACACGCGACATGCTGCGCGGAAGTTTGAATCCACTTTTCAGCGTGGTCGGAAGATCCGACAAGTTATCCACCAAGAATCACCATCAGCTCTGTTCTGTAGAATCGCATTGGGCCCACAAGGCCCATCCGCAAGAAACTCCTCTAGGAAAGTTCCGGAAAGGGAGTTCTTATATTAGTTTAATTTTTGCTTTTTTTAAAAGTTCTGTGATCCTCGTTTCGATCTGGTCCTGATCGATACCAAGAACGACGAGACCGGTGCGATTTGAGAAAATCACGAGTACCAACTCGGTATACTTTAGGCATACACTCTCTCCAATCCCGACACGTGTTGCCAGGGAAGGTTTGAAGCGCGAGCATGCGCGCTATGCGTTCTTATGGACATTTTAACGAAAACCTCTCTCATAGAGTTTCATACACGCGTGCGATCCTACACATGTGTGTGAGGGGGGGGGGGGGGGGAGTGCTTGGAGCGAATCTGGAACGGTCGTTCCACACCCAGCTTAGCTGGGACGGTCCGTACCGGTCTAGTCGATCCGTGCTACACCTCATTGAATATATTAATACCAGTATTTCACATGGCATCTACATTTTGGAAGCCTCATATTCCGTTTAATAACGGACTGAGTGAAATAAAGAAAACTGAAACTGACTGTGATCCCACACTCTGAAATATGGGGGTCCAAAGCTGAAATCTAGAGGTCCCAAACTGAAAAGCTGGTGTTCCAACGCTGTTTTCCCTATCTACGCTAAAATTAGAATGTACCATGGACTCATGGCTATGAATTCTGAATTCCCATGCCATTCTGTGGCTATTTTTGTGCAAAAAACTAACTAATTATTTAATAATCATACACAATTCTCATGCGTCCCATAAGACCCACGGCCTCTACCTTTTTCTTTGGTTTGGGGTGGGGTGGTGTGGTGCGGGGTGGGGAAGGCCAAAGTTGCGTTTTGGGGTACATATACCCTCAAAAGGACCCTTATGGGAAACCCTGCCAAATACCACCATCGGTCTTCCTAAGCCATTCACTTCGTGCTTAGAATTATGACATTCCCACTTGCTCTGTGTTCAACAACATGCGCCGAGATCGAGAAGTCACCTGCGTGTAGCATTGTATAAGAGTGTGTCGGAGATTGCTTCTTCCATTAGACAACGTACTAGCTTACCTGTGTCTGCCTCGAGCCTTGCTCTCGCACACAAGAAAATTTGTTATCCAGTGGAGCCTGTTTCCGTGGATCCGATTGATGAATCTAGTTAATTCATCAATGATATGACGTCATGATCAACTACGTCAACTATAGGCTGACTTCATACTCAAGTATGTTACGAATGACTCAATTTAGTCCGTCTTAATTGCATAATAGTCATTCAGGTTGTAGGAATTGCATGTCGTTACTGTTTAATAAGCATGATATTGAATATTTTGAAACTAATTTGACTGGGCGCTGTTGCTGCCATTGGCAGCAACGGGATCCAGCCAAATTAGTTTCAAAATATTCAACAGCTTGCATGTATAGTTTTCTGGAAAGTGAGATTCAGGGAGTGCAGGGATCGATCGATCCAAACACGGACAAATCGTGGGTGCTGGAGCTTAGCTAGAGCGAGAGAGGGGGTGGTGGTGGTGGGGTGGGGAATATCTAAAACTGGATTCCCCAATTCCCAGAATGCATCAGGGCCTGATGCCTTTGGACAATGGGATCCAAGGTAACCCAGGAGAAAACAGTATGTTTCCATGTAAAGTGAAGAACCCAGTTGTACCCTGGTATAAATGCCATATCCGACACGAATAAGACAGTCGGTAGCATGTTATTGGTGCTTTGGCAAATACGAACATAGGATAATATCACCAGATATACGTTACTTTATTCACACAATAACATTATGTTGCCATCACGGACTAGACACATAGCGAGATAACAGATGAAAGTGTGCTCTATGTACATAAATAAATAAATAGTAAAATGTTCATCTAAATTAAGCATCTAACCTATTCATTGCAGGACCACATACTCGGACATTTTTCTTAGCACATGCCGCATTTTCTACAGTAATCATCTTCCAACTGCCTTCTCTTCAGACGTCCCTTTTTGCAGTTATTTTTTTCCACAGCTACATTTCAATGCGCATAACCTTTTTTCGCAGCCAGATTCGTCAGCAGTTACGTATTTCACACCTGGTAGAATGCATAACATTTCAAACAGAAGATTGGCTCCTAAATTAGCTGTTTTTCCAGATGTGTCGTACTGGGGTGATACCTTCAAAATAGATAAATAATAAACACATTTATAAGAAGAATAGAATAGATAACTAAATACGTAACCAACTAAATAAATAAATAAAAAAACTAAATAAATAAACAAATATATATAAATAAATACATAAATAAAATACATTTAAAAGCAAACAAATGGTTGAATTGATAGATGGACCGACGGACTGATGAATGGCAGGAGAGGCGGGTGGATGAACAGATTGATGGGCAAATGAACGAATGCATGAATGAACGAACGAATAAGCAAACGACCGACTGATAGGACGAACAAACGAACGAATGAACGAACGAATGGACGGACGGATGGACTGATGGACGGACGGACGAATGGACCAACGAACGAACGAACGAATGAATTGCTTCTCTTAGTCTACTCATCAAAAGATACCATGAACCACACACTGCCACTTTCCTCTATCAGACAATGCCCAAAGTCATTCCTTTGAAAAGGTGAAATCATTCATATGGCATAACACTGTCCAAGACACTTCTGGAATTCAAATATAATAACTAGTCCTAAAGATAAGCCGAATGCACATTTCCACTTTATCTATCAACCAGATGGCGTCATAATCAATTACGCGGCGCATAGGATGACGTCATAATCAATGACAATATGGATGTCTGAGATAAGTTTGTCACGAACACGTAATTGACGACGGACTAAACGTTGTTGTACGAATTGAATGCCTTTACTATTTAATAAAGATGCTGTTGAATATTTTGAAATTGATTTGATTGGGCGCTGTTGCAGTCAAATTACTTTCAAATTATTCCACAACACATATTCAATTTGTATATTTTTTCTAGAAATTGATAGTCAGGCAGTTCAGGGATCGAGAGATCCCAACACGGCGAAAGCGTGGGTGGAGCTTAGCTAGAGATAGGCAGGGCATAGCTAAAACTGGATTCCTTCGTTATGTGAAACACCAGGTCATTGAATCAGAAGTTAAAATGAACCAGTGTGGTGTGGAGCTTTGTTCTTACCTCCACCATGTCCGCACCGACAATGTTTAATCCCTTACAGCCACGTATTATCTCCAGACCTTGAATGCTCGTCAGTCCGCCTACCTCTGGTGTACCTGAGGAGAAAATAGATTCACCATTCCATATCATACTTCTCTCAACGATTTTATTTCTGTAACATTTTTCAAAATGATACATTAGAATCTCTGTTGAAAATTAAACGAGCATGTAAGATTTAAGACGACATTGTCTGTCTGTCTGTCTGTCTGTCTGTCTGTCTGTCTGTCTGTCTGTCTGCCTTCCTGCCTCCCTCCCTCCCTCCCTCCCTGTCTGTCTGTATGTCTGTCTGTCTGTCTGTCTGCCTGCCTGCCTGCCTGCCTGCCTGCCTGGCTGGCTGCCTGCCTGCCTGCCTGCCTGCCTGTCGGTCGGTTAGTCGGTCGTTCGGTCGTTCGGTCGTTCGGTCCATCCGTCCATTGGTTCGTCCGTTTGTCCGTCCGTCCGTCCGTCCATCCGTCCGTCCGCCTGCCTGCCTGCCAGGTTCATGGCCATATTATTTTGTAAACTATTTATCCGATTCTTATCAGATTTTAAAAACTGCTAGCCGATAGTCTATAAATTCCCCAATTTGGTCTTCGTCCGATAGAACAGATATGAAAATCTGTGTAAAGATTCCGAAAATGATGTTGTGTTAATATTAACTGGATACGAGTTTGGGATTCTATTGTCCCTCATGGATTGATCTAGTTTTAGCAATGCCCCGCCTTATTTGGTTAATATCCACCACCCGTGTTGGGATCGCCCTGAAATCCATGACTTAATTTGAAGCGGAATCTAGACAGGTAAGATGTTGAATATTTTGAAACTAATTTGACCGGGCGTTGTTGCTGCCTATGGCAGCAACAGTGCCCAATCAAATTAGTTGTTGTTATTGTGTTCGGATATTCCTCCTGTTGATAGGAGCACCATCTATGTCGACATACTAGCCGCTCAGTGTGGTCCATTCTGCGATATACAGTGTGCTATTTACGGGTTCAGATATGGAGCCACTGGCCGCTTGAGCTCTTAGCGGAGACGTAGATATAGTACAGTATTTTAATTTGTTTACAGTCCTGACTATTGACACTATTAGAGCGTATTCACAACCGAGCTGCCGATACAGGGCCTGGCACGCAGAGTGAGTTCTTTAACATGATTAAAGAAAAAAACATGGCACAGACACCGCACGAGAGGGGACTAACAGCTTTACGTCCCTTCTGAAATGGCATGCGAATGGCGTCTGGAATGGCGCAGGATTTTACACCTCGATCACATGTCAGAACGCGGTATCCAACACCGCTCTTTGAATGAGAATTTTTCTCAGCTCATGCCGCATTTTCTACAGTAATCATCTTCCAACTGCCTTTTCTTCAGACATCCCTTTTTGCAGTTATTTTTTCCCACAGCTACATTTCAATGTGCATAACCTTTTTTCGCAGCCAGATTCGTCAGCAGTTACGTATTTCACACCTGGTAGAATGCATAACATTTCAAACAGAAGATTGGCTCCTAAATTAGCTGTTTTTCCAGATGTGTCGTACTGGGGTGATACCTTCAAAATAGATAAATAATAAACACATTTATAAGAAGAATAGAATAGATAAATAAATACGTAACCAACTAAATAAATAAATAAAAAAACTAAATAAATAAACAAATATATATAAATAAATACATAAATAAAATACATTTAAAAGCAAAAAAAAGGTTGAATTGATAGATGGACCGACGGACTGATGAATGGCAGGAGAGGCGGGTGGATGAACAGATTGATGGGCAAATGAACGAATGCATGAATGAACGAACGAATGAGCAAACGACCGACTGATAGGACGAACAAACGAACGAATGAACGAACGAATGGACGGACGGATGGACTGATGGACGGACGGACGAATGGACCAACGAACGAACGAATGAATTGCTTCTCTTAGTCTACTCATCAAAAGATACCATGAACCACACACTGCCACTTTCCTCTATCAGACAATGCCCAAAGTCATTCCTTTGAAAAGGTGAAATCATTCATACGGCATAACACTGTCCAAGACACCTCTGGAATTCAAATATAATAACTAGTCCTAAAGATACGCCGAATGCACATTTCCACTTTATCTATCAACCACATGGCGTCATAATCAATTACGCGCCGCATAGGATGACGTCATAATCAATGATAATATGGATGTCTGAGATAAGTTTGTCACGAACACGTAATTGACGACGGACTAAACGTTGTTGTACGAATTGAATGCCTTTACTATTTAATAAAGATGCTGTTGAATATTTTGAAATTGATTTGATTGGGCGCTGTTGCAGTCAAATTACTTTCAAATTATTCCACAACACATATTCAATTTGTATATTTTTTCTAGAAATTGATAGTCAGGCAGTTCAGGGATCGAGAGATCCCAACACGGCCAAAGCGTGGGTGGAGCTTAGCTAGAGATAGGCAGGGCATAGCTAAAACTGGATTCCTTCGTTATGTGAAACACCAGGTCATTGAATCAGAAGTTAAAATGAACCAGTGTGGTGTGGAGCTTTGTTCTTACCTCCACCAGGTCTGCACCGACAATGTTTAATCCCTTACAGCCACGTATTATCTCCAGACCTTGAATGCTCGTCAGTCCGCCTACCTCTGGTGTACCTGAGGAGAAAATAGATTCACCATTCCATATCATACTTCTCTCAACGATTTTATTTCTGTAACATTTTTCAAAATGATACATTAGAATCTCTGTTGAAAATTAAACGAGCATGTAAGATTTAAGACGACGTTGTCTGTCTGTCTGTCTGTCTGTCTGTCTGTCTGTCTGTCTGTCTGTCTGTCTGTCTGTCTGTCTGTCTGTCTGTCTGTCTGTCTGTCTGTCTGCCTGCCTGCCTGCCTGCCTGCCTGCCTGCCTGCCTGCCTGCCTCCCTCCCTGCCTGCCTGTCTGTCTGTCTGTCTGTCTGCATGCATGCATGCCTGCCTGCCTGCCTGCCTGCCTGCCTGCCTGCCTGCCTGCCTGCCTGCCTGCCTGCCTGTCTGTCTGCCTGCCTGCCTGCCTGCCTGCCTGCTTGCCTGTATGCCTGCCTGCCTGCCTGCCTGCCTGCCTGCCTGCCTGCCTGCCTGCCTGCCTGCCTGCCTGCCTGCCTGCCTGCCTGCCTGCCTGCCTGCCTGCCTGCCTGCCTGCCTGCCTGCCTGCCTGCCTGTCGGTCGGTTAGTCGGTCGTTCGGTCCATCCGTCCATTGGTTCGTCCGTGTGTCCATCCGTCCGTCCGTCCATCCGTCCGTCCGCCTGCCTGCCTGCCTGCCTGCCTGGTTCATGGCCATATTATTTTGTAAACTATTTATCCGATTCTTATCAGATTTTAAAAACTGCTAGCCGATAGTCTATAAATTCCCCAATTTGGTCTTCGTCCGATAGAACAGATATGAAAATCTGGGTAAAGATTCCGAAAATGATGTTGTGTTAATATTAACTGGATACGAGTTTGGGATTCTATTGTCCCTCATGGATTGATCTAGTTTTAGCAACGCCCCGCCTTATTTGGTTAATATCCACCACACGTGTAGGGATCGCGCTGAAATCCATGACTTAATTTGAAGCGGAATCTAGACAGGTAAGCTGTTGAATATTTTGAAACTAATTTGACCGGGCGTTGTTGCTGCCTATGGCAGCAACAGTGCCCAATCAAATTAGTTGTTGTTATTGTGTTCGGATATTCCTCCTGTTGATAGGAGCACCATCTAGGTCGACATACTAGCCGCTCAGTGTGGTCCATTCTGCGATATACAGTGTGCTATTTACGGGTTCAGATATGGAGCCACTGGCCGCTTGAGCTCTTAGCGGAGACGTAGATATAGTACAGTATTTTAATTTGTTTACAGTCCTGACTATTGACACTATTAGAGCGTATTCACAACCGAGCTGCCGATACAGGGCCTGGCACGCAGAGTGAGTTCTTTAACATGATTAAAGAAAAAAACATGGCACAGACACAGCACGAGAGGGGACTAACAGCTTTACGTCCTTTCTGAAATGGCATGCGAATGGCGTCTGGAATGGCGCAGGATTTTACACCTCGATCACATGTCAGAACGCGGTATCCAACACCGCTCTTTGGATGAGAATTCCAAGCAGGAGCGGCACAACGGTTTTAACAACTGAGCCAATGCGCCATTAGTATCAAAATATGCAACATCATGTTTCTTAAATAGTAAAGACATGCAATTCGTACATGTTCAACGCTTAGTACGTCATGGATTAAGCGCTCGTGATGGACTTAGCTAGCCATTCAGGACATAATTGATGGTTGATTATGACGTCATATGATTGATGGATAAACTGGAATCCTCCATTATCTGATGTCATGTCAAATATCTCACATTTTAGCTGACGTCACAATCACAATGAGGTTTAGCCCCGTTATGAGAATCAACACGTACGTCACGAGGTGTACGAATTGTATGTCTTGATGAATCTACAATTTACTAATCATTTAATAATTTGAAACTAATTTGAGGCGGCGGGGGGGGGGGGGGCTGTTGCTATCAAATAAGCCCTACTGACCTGTTCCAGGTGCATAAGCGGGATCCAGCGCATCGATATCAAAAGATAGATAGACTGGACAATCACCCATCTGTTCTCGTACCTCCTGCATCAATGGCGCCAGAGATTTATACCAACAATCAGCAGCAGGTACTACACGAAAACCCTGATAACAATAATAATAATAATAATAACAATAATAATAAAAATAATAATAATAATAATAATAATAATAAAAATAATTATAATAATAATAATAATAATAATAAAAATAATAATAATAATAATAATAATAATAATAATGGCAACGACGACGACTGCGGCGACGATGACGATGACGATGACGATGACGATGGCGATGACGATAACGATGACGACAACGATGTAGATGATTATTATTACGAGGATGACGACGACGACGAGGACGAGGACGATGACGACGACGATGACGACGACGACGAAGAAGAAGAAGAAGAAGAGGACGACGACAACGATGATGTTGATGACGATGCTGATGACGACTATGACGATGATGACCTGGTTTATTCCCCATCTGATTTCCGTAGGTTCGAATCCCCATCCTCTAATTCCAATTTGTACCACACGTTTACAGTCAAGCAGATCTTCATCTACCGCGCGACGGAACGGCGTGCCGTGCATAATCTTCACGCCAAACAGTTCGTCGTGTGTATCGCAATGAGCGTCCACGTGGATTAAACCAACTTTGCCATATTTTTTCTGAAAGAGACCAAACACAAAAAGTCATGAGTAACTCAAAGGGCTAATTATTATGCTGCATATTAATTGCCCATAAATGGAGGATTCCAGTTTAATCATCAATCATGACGTCATAATCAACTACGTGACGTGTGGGGTGACGTTATTTTCAATTGCGGTATGAATGGTGTAGCTAAGGTCGTCACAAATGCTTAGTTGATGACAGACTAATGGTTATTGTATGAATGGTATGTCTTGACTATATAACAAGGAATATGACGCCACATGTTTGTCATGGAAGGTGGAAAAGAAACATTTTGAGAGTTGGCAATTTGCCACGAACACGGGCACTTGTAGTTTTGGACGTCCCACAATGTCAATCTCAAACTGTGGGCTTTGGCCAACTGTGTACAGTGTTCCAGTGTAAGTACAGATATTTAGAATATTGATTAAATAACCACAAAGAAAAGTACGTGCTATCTTAGCAGTTAGACGAAAGATATTCATTGATGGCGCAGGTCAATGGGGCAGATGAAAGATGTTCGATGATAGCACAGACCTGGTTACCGGGTCAGATGAAAGATTTTCACTGATAGCATAAGTTACCGCGTCGGTACTGGACTGGTAGCGGTCCGATAGCGGGCTATATTGGCCCAGTATAGATCCAGTACAGACACAGTAAGCGGTGCCGTCATTATTAACGATGTATTATGTTCGACCGAAATGTAAACAGGATGTGAGGGAAAGTTCAGATTGAATGGCGGAACCCAGCTTTAGCTATGCCCCGCTCATCTTTATCTAAACTCCAGCCACACTTCACCGGTGTTGGGATCGATCTATCACTGAACTCCCTGACTATCAATTCCCAGAGACGTATATAAGCAAGCAGTTGAATATTTTGAAACTACTTTGACTGGGTGCTGCTGCTGCTAATGGCAGCAACAACGTCCAATCAAATTAGCTTCACCGTATTCAGCAGCATGTTTATTAGATTGTAAAGTCATACAATTAGTACAATAACGCTTAGGCCGTCATCAAGTAATCCTTTGTGTCGAACTTAGATACCTCATTGATGACGTAATTGAATATGACGTCATCCTACGTGCCACGTAGTAAATAATGACGTCATATGATTGACTGAGAAACTGTAATCCTGAATTAGACCCTGTATTATGCATTTCCAAACCTTCATTGCTTGTAGAATAGGATACGATATCGTGTGATCGCCGCCTATCGTCAAGGGACGACAACCGTTCTCGATTATCTTCGAATAGTGCTCGCTTATCTGAACACACGCTTTTGGTAGATCAAATATATTACAGTAGAAATTGCCAAGATCAGCAACCCGCAAGGAATTCAAAGGCATGGCACCTGAAATATATAATGTATCAAGTTCACTATTGAATTCTAATATACAAAAGGTTTAGAAAGAAATCCCCTAGACTGATGTTACCCAGACGGCACTCGTTCAGGAGACCACCCCACCCCGCCGTCCCTACCCCTAATAACACGTTGCACCAGGCCAGTACTAGACCAATACTGGGCCATATTGGCCTGGTATTGATCCAGTACTCACCATGTAGGTCGCATTATCAGGTACTGCGTCCTGGCTGGTCTCCCACGTTGTCTACTTTCAAAGACTAAAACTCAATTATCTGTTACACATACACTTTAGGATTACATGAAAAAAACCTGCCACGCACACTGTATTGACCGATATGATTAGGACACATTTTTGTAGCATAATAGGAGATTCCACCAATAAAATCCTTTCATCTCAATTTCACGGTAACCGCACAGGAGAGCGGTTGTATATATTCTAAAGATAATTTTATTGCTATCTTTGAAATTTAATATCAAAATTTGTATTGAAACATCTCATATGTTGTATCACGTTTATAGCTCTGAACTGGCCAGGGTATGATGTCACATATTACAATTATGGCCAAGTTCGGTTCGCTAACCGTAGTCAGTGTGCAGGTTTAATGAACATGCGCAGTTGTTATGCCCAATCGAACGCTTGTTAGTTAACTATGGTTCGTTGGTATCCGATTCCCCATTCAATTCATAATAAAAATAATTTGGAGCCGGGTTCCAAACTCGATTAACACTTTCTGTCGTCTGTTTTGATGGCCAACGAAAACGGGTTCAGGCCACGAAATTACACGTTCCTGCTGTCAGGGGCAACCACTTTTTACTGCATGGCAACCAAACTTTAACACATTGATTGCCCTGGGGACAACCTAGATAATGTGTTATTTTCAGGGCCTGTATATGTACTCATGGCGAGTATTTATTTTATTTAGTCTTAACCCTTTCACACTCAAATTTGTTCAAGATAATTACATTTTTCTCATAGAACATGTC
Source organism: Chaetoderma sp. LZ-2023a (assembly GCA_034401795.1). Taxonomy (NCBI): domain Eukaryota; kingdom Metazoa; phylum Mollusca; class Caudofoveata; order Chaetodermatida; family Chaetodermatidae; genus Chaetoderma; species Chaetoderma sp. LZ-2023a. The sequence continues at coordinate 30,926,073 of CM067361.1, read as the reverse complement.
CATTTGCAGACCAAGAGAAGACGGGTTTTGACAATTTACCACTGGAATGGCTGGCTCGGTTATCGAGCCAGTCATTCCAATTGTAGATTTTCAAATATAGCCTTCTATTGGTCTGCACATGGACATTTCTCTAAACCACCTACAGAAGCCGGTTTGGCTGATATGAGGGATAAAGGGTTACTATAACGCTTGAGTTGGTATTTACAAGGATTTTGTAGTTTGTATAGCTTACAACAATACATATTTTCAACAGAATTTACAGAAATGGGCCAATCTGGAAGTACAGTCGGGCAACCTAATTTAAATGGCATACTTGCCCCTGGGGCCAACAAAATATTTTGCTCATTTTCGAGCCCTGGTATTTTTTTTTGTCCACTAAGACGTCAAAAAGCGACCCTATGATATAAAGTCGGAATAAACGTTGGGAACATTGACATACAATAGGAATGTTTAATTCCATCAAACCTATTTTAGATAGTGAAATATGTGCACTTTTATATACATTTATTCGTGGCGAGCGAAGGGTGTCCGCCATTTTAATATTTACACAGATTTCGTACTAACCATTTGAAACCGAGTTCGGGTGCTCGGTCGGATATAGTATAGCTATTGTTTCAAGTTCAGTTAGTGTCTCGTTAACTGTAGTTAACTATGGTTAGCGAGTCGAACTTGACCTAAGATATGATGCCATATTACTATTATTATGTCACATGCCATTTTATAAACTTATTCATTTCAGTTTTATGGCGTTATGTTGATAAACACTTTTATTGTTACATTACGTGCGTGCGTACGTGCGAGCCTGCGTGCGTGCTTGCGTCGTTCATATATTCATGCATAGTTACTATGACGCTGTTTCGTGAATACTAATGACTCCAAAATGGCGAACAAACACGCACGTACCTGTTGCCATGTTAAACATTCCCATAAAGAAAGACTCTTTTCGAATCTCCCTGGGTCCGAATCGTGACCCTGGCCGATTACATGAACCGGTATCCAACGGAATTCCAATGAAACAGGCATCCAAATCTGCCGAACAAGAAGAAAATGGTAGGAAAAAGCATACGTGGTAATAGAGGTGTTTGATGCTGTTGTAATGATAGACAGCAAGACTAAAACGCCATCTAACTCATTCATGATATAACCGGCCCAACGCGGGCTCTACTGTGGGCTTGAGGCATGTCTTTGTTCAGGCTATGAGAATAATATTTTTGGAAAATTTGCCGCTGGAATGACTGGCTCTGTAACCGAATCAGTCATTCCAGATGTAAATTTTCAAAAAAATTGTCTTCCCTTGGCCTGCTATTTATTGACACTTAATAAGAAAATAGTTTGAATTTCGTGACGAAATTGAGCCATTAAGCCCTCGTAACGCTCATGTCGCGGACCGCGGACCTCAATCGGAAAATGTTTAATTCTAGACGCTCCGAGGTACACTATATAGCCTATGTGGCATAATTTTAGAAATTATTATAGTAGACAGTCTGTGTTTTACTTGCGTTATGTAGCAGATTGAAAAAATCCTATAATTTATTATTGTTTGAAGAGTCACGTCCTCCTTAAACGCGAGGCCCTAGGCTGCAGCCTAGTTCGCATAACGGGTAATCCGTCCCTGTACGTCATTCATGACGTAATTTATTGTGACGGCAACATAAGTGTCACGTAATTCTTTATGACGTCGCATATGTGGATGACAGACTTGATTCCTCTATAGTAAATTTCATATATAGGCAGAGACGATCTTAATATCTTTGTCATATTAGAATTAGAGACTCCGCAAATATTGACCCTTTACCTTTGTCAAATAAAATTGGAAAATTTCCTTATTGAATTTCCATTTGCAGGCCAAAAGAAGACAATTTTTGAAAATTTACCACTGGAATGGCTGGCTCAGTTACCGAGCCAGTTATTCGAGTGGTAAATCTTTTTTAAATCAGGCTTCTTTCGGCATGCAAATGGACATTCCCCAAAACCACTGCAGAGGCCGCTTCTGGCCCGGCTTCGTCATGAAAGCGTTAATACGTTATCACAAATTTGACTGTTGAATTCACCACCGTTTCGCAGAGAATACCAACAGTGTATATTATGGGAACGTTCCCTTACTTCACAAAAAATCCCAAATACATACAAATACGGTTGACAGAAACTGAGTATCCAGTAATAATACACAAAGTCTGTTAGGCTATATTTGAATACAAACAGCTTCAGTATTTTAAAAATTTGGCCTCATGTGGGTCAGTTGATCAGTCTATTTACATCTATACATGGATCTTATCCGTATATTTACTCTTGGCCCGTAAGGAAAGACATTATTGCGATCCTGCCTGACTTCCTGTCTGTCTGTCCGTCCGTCCGTCCGTCCGTCCGTCCGCCCGCCCGCCCGCCCGCCCGCCCGCCCTCCGGCCTGCCTGCCTGCCTGCCTGCCTGCCTGCCTGCCTGCCTGCCTGCCTGCCTGCCTGCCTGCCTGCATGCCTGCCTGCCTGCCTGCCTGCCTGCCTGCCTGCCTGCTTGTTTGCCTGCCTGCCTGCCTGCCTGCCTGCCTGCCTGCCTGCCTGCCTGCCTGCCTGCCTGCCTGCCTGCCTGCCTGCCTGCCTGCCTGCCTGCCTGCCTGCCTGCCTGCCTGCCTGCCTGTATGTCTGTCTGTTGTCTGGCTGTCTGTCTGTCTGTCTCCAAACCTGTATCTTGAAAACTGCTGCTCTGATTTGGCTCAAATATTAACACGACAAAGGAACTTGTCACGCAAGAGGGTTCCATGCTTTAGCCATGATCTGGATAAAATAATCCGGATACGGATGGGATCAAATTCTGGATCCGTGGATATCTCGTGTACTGCTGGTCCGATTTGACTAAATATTAACACAAGAAATGGTGTGACCATACACAAGGATTGAGCGTCATCCGAAATTCTGGAAAATCGGAAAACATCTCAAAATCTGAAAACCCGTATACAATATGACAAAACGGGAGCTACGCGAGGGTCTGCAATCTCTGCTTGCTATGGTTATGGTAAATGTGACAGGTTATGCAATCCTACCTTTCGCGTCGTCGGCGGCTGGTATATTTGACATGGTGTGTTGGTCAGCTGTGGGTATATTCCACGTCGTATGTCCAGCTGCAGCGGCCGCTAGTTCACTCACACCTACTTCCATGACTGACGATGTACTGCGTCAAAGTACAATATGTTGGCGGTTTTCTGCTGCAAATGTTCGACAGACAACAAATAGTAATACGCCGTCAATGAGCAATATCTCTTTATATAGGATAAACATTGAATAAATAAAGCCGGGCGTATCTTGTGATAGTATACAGTACCGCTCATGAATAAGTTAGGTTAGTTCAAAAACAAAAACAGAAACATGTAATATATTAGTTAGTAAGAAATGTTTTCCCTTGAATATTTTGAACATAAGTGAGGATTCCCGTCTGTCTGCCTGCCTGCCTGCCTGCCTGCCTGTATGTCTGTATGTCTGTATGTCTGTATGTCTGTATGTCTGTATGTCTGTATGTCTGTATGTCTGTCTGTCTGTCTGTCTGTCTGTCTGACAAATCAAACTAGTTTCTTATTGAATGTCAACAGGCCAGGGAAGACAATTTTAAAACAAAATTACAACTGGAATGACTGGCTCGGGTTTCCGAGCCAGTCCATTCGGATTACCGAGCCAGCCATGCCAATGGCAAATTTTCAAAAAATATTATTATTTTATATGACGTCGTAATCAACTACGTGACGTGTATAATGGCGTCATAATCAATTACGTCATGCATGACGTAGATAAGTTCGTTACGAACGCTTAATTGATGATGGACTACGCGTTGTTGTACGAAGTTTATGTCTTTACTATTTAATAAACATGCTGCAACAGCACCCAGTTAAATTAGTTTCCTGGAAATCGGTAGTCGGGGAGTTCAGGGAGCGATTGATCCCAAAACGGGCGAAGTGTGTGTGGACCTTGAGCTAGAGATGGACGGGATATGGGCTTGTTAATTGATGACGTATTTCCGGGTTCACCTCGATTGTTAAATACACAAATCAATGTTTTTGTTTAACATAAACACGTACTTATGATGCAATAAAGCAAACTACACACTTCCGGGTTGCGAATCACGCGCAGTGACGTCATACTTAACAAGCCTGCAGCTACAACTGGATTCCTTCATTGGGTTGGAAGACATTGTTGCCTTGGGCAGAAATGTTTTCCGATCAAATTATATTCAAAATATTCAACAGCAGATACTAGGTTTGGGATTTTTGGAAGCATGATAAGTTATTTCTAAGGTATACTATACGTGACGACAATGTTTCAGATGCTTTAGGGACCTAATTTTTGCCCTGGTCACTAGTCCCTACACATTCATTTCCTAGGTCAAAACTGAGAGTACTATAATTGAAAATAGAACGTATATACCCCTCTTGAGTACATCCACGGGGCTTTGTGTTTCGCGAGATTTTTTTCTAAACGAGATCTAGAACGTATGTCACGCGGCGTGATGAGTAGCTATTGGTGTAGTAATTTCTTCCCGAATTGGGAGGTGGATGGGGTTGGGTTATAAAGAGAATTGACCTTTCCACTTTTAGCTATGCCCCGCCCATCTCAATCTAAGCTCCACTCACACCACGTCCGTGCTGGGATCGATCGATCTGTGAACCCCATGACTATTAATTTCCAGAAAACTATACATGTAAGCTTTTGAATATTTTGAAACTGCAACAGCGCCAAGTCAAATTAGTTTCAAAAGATTCAAAATATTCGACAGTATGTTTATTAAATAGTAAAGCCATACAATTCGTACACTGTGTTGGTCTATTAAGATTTAAAGACGGGTCAAATAGAATCATTTGTGACGTACTGATTATGACGTCAGCAGACACGTCACTTAGTTGGTTATGACGTAATATGACGTCATATGATCGATGGATAAACTTGGAAAGGTGAAGTGACTCTTGAAAGGGCACTAGAACTACGCTAGTCATACTAGACAATGTTATTCCCACACCAAAATGAGACGATATAGAGACCAGCGTCTTCTGTATGATGCATAGATAATAGATGAAACTAGACCTTCTTAATTCGTATTAAAATTCACAATGGACGCACCCATACACATAAAAAGAAGACATGGATTCGCCAACATTGTCTAGATACTGATATCGCAGCAGTTTGATGCTAGCTTTCATTGGTATTATGGCAACTGGGATTCTATTTCCTGGGTGGTGGGGTGGGGTGGGGTGAAGCTACGAATCGGGCTGGCGACGGAATCAAAGACAAACGGGTGAATATAATTGACAGCATACGTGCTGATGAGTGACTGACAAGATAACTGACACTCTTGAATGTACAAGGACAGGTCGATTCAGTAACTAATACACCGACTGAGTGACTGACGGACTGACGGACTGACTCCCTGATTCACTGACTCACTTACTCACTTACTCACTTACTCACTGACTCACTTACTGACTGACTGACTGACTGACTGACTGACTGACTGACTGACTGACTGACTGACTGACTGTCTGACTGCCTGACTGGCCGGTTGGCTGCTTGGCTGGCTGGCTGGTCGGCTGGTTGACTGGCTTGCTGGCTAGCTGGCTAGCTGGCTGACTGACTGACTGCCTCGCTTGCTCACTCAGTCACTCACAGGCACAGACTGGCTGGATGATTCTATGGCGGTAGCGTCTACAAATTATATTTCTGTAGTTCTGAGGAAAACGTTGATTTTACGCATAATCGTGGACAATTCTGACTGTTCATTTTTGTAAATGATTTGTATAAAGTATCAATAGTTAGTGATGAGTGTCGTTTGTGTATAAATTATGGCAACTGTGTGTGGATTCGCTTATTAATACAGAATATTGGATTTTGTCATGAGAATTCGTGAGTACTTTTCAAGTTGTACTATTACTATTAGTCTTACTTCCATTGTTTGCAAAGTCATGGAATCGTTCATCAAGGACGCAATAACGAAGCATCTTACAAATAACAATATGCTATCAGAGAAACAATTTGGCTTCGTAAGTGATCGGTCCACCACCCTTCAACTATTAGTGGTTCTAGAAAAATTGATGGAGACGCTCGATAATAAAGGCATGGTCGATGTTGTATATTTTGACTTCATGAAGGCGTTTGATAAAGTTCCCCACAAACGTCTGCTTGCAAAAGTACCTGCATATGGCATACTAGGAACTCCACTAAATTGAATAAAATCATTTCTCACGGGTAGAAAACAATATGTGGTTATTAATGGAACCCACTCTAAACCATCTGATGTAACCAGTGGTGTACCACAGGGATCAGTCCTCGGCCCTCTGCTCTTTTTGATCTATATTAATGATTCCTGTTTGCAGACGACACCAAAATATTTAAGCCAATATTTGATCAAACAGATTGTATTTCCTTGCAAACTGATATAGACGCCATGTGTGCATGGACAAAAAACTCATTATTACAGCTGCATCCTGACAAGTGTAAAAGTATGCGTATTTCTACCTGCAGGACAATCCCGCACAAATACACAATGGACCCAAATAACCATATTATAGTGACTTCATCAACTGAAAAGGATATTGGGGTCGTGATTGATGAACGATTAAGTTTTGATTATCATAAAAATGAAAAAATAAACAAATCTAACCAAATTATGGGACTGATTAGAAGAACATTTAGCCACAGAGACAAAGAAAGCTTTAAACATCTATACACATCCCTTGTCAGCCCGCATATCGAGTATGCTAATGTAATATGGGCACCATATTTGAAAAAACACATAAATGCAATAGGAAATGTACAGAGGCGAGCCACCAAGCTTATCCCTGGCATGCAAAACCTTCCATACAATAAACGCCTACAAATACTGAATCTACCGACCTTGGCATTCAGAGGACTGCGTAGGGATATGCTTGAAATATACACAATTTTACACAACCATTATGACATGCCCACATCCAAATTTATCCAACTTTATGGTGAAAGCATTGTTACGCGGGGTCACAGCATGAAAATCAAGAAAAGCTAGATTAAATCTAAGAAAGTTTTCTTTCCCTCTACGGTGCACAGACCATTGGAACAGTCTAGATGAAAACATTGTCACTGCACCATCCATCAATACATTAAAAAACAGACTTGATAAACTATGCAAAGACCATCCACCGCGTTTCAATTTTGAATCTGTAGTGTAGACTTCACCACTGTTTTTGACATAGAAGTAGACCCGAGGTTAGAGGCTTGCTAAAGGCTTACATTCAGTAGCATTTCATGTTTCATGTCTTGAACGTCTTGAAAATATTGAAATGCATGTAAAACATATCAGTGGTGCTAAAACTTGATAAAACTAATAAGCGGGTTGGAGATCTCGAAAGTCCCTCTGCCTCTTATGAAACGCCTCTTCGCACCCAAAGTGACACAACCGATGCCATAAGGGGTGAGAACAATTTTCTACGCAACCGATATGGTGAGCTACATGATCGTGTGATCGATCATGAAAACAGAAGTATGAAGTACAATCTCCTGTTTCGTGGCATCAAAGAAGATGAAGGAGAAGACGTGTATTCGTTGCTAAACCAGTTCATTGTAAACGAACTTAAAATCGAGGACCCGATACAGTTCCAAAATATGCATCGCATCGGCAAGAAGACGAATAACAATGACCAGCCCAGGCCGATCATAGGCAGGTTCCAACTCTACCAGGACCACGAGTGCGTGGGACAAGTGGGATACGAACAATTAAGAGAGACTGCTTACAGCATAGTGCAGCAGTATCCTTTTGAAATTCGTGAACAACGTAAGAACCTCGTGCCAATAATGATGCAGGAAAGACATACAAACCAGACGGCTAAACTAGTATACAATCGGCTTTGTATTAATGGACAATTGTATATGCCAAACACGAGATAGGAAATCCGCGGGGAGAAACGCAGACAGATCAAAACTATCGCGAAACAAACCCTGTCGCGGAGAACATTTTCAGTGTATAATGAACTTCGAAATAGTGGCAATAATATTAATCACACCGACAATGACTACCGAACCATTAACAATAATATTAATAATAATAATAATAATAATAATAATAATAATAATAATAATGATGATGATGATGATGATGATGATGATGATGATGATGATGATGATAATAATAATAATAATAATAATAATAATAATAATACATATGGCAGTGGTTGTGAAAGCAATGCCTCCCAATTATGTAATTCTAGCTTGAGACATATATGTGACAAAAGCAAAGCAGCGATCAACAGGGCCAAAAGTAAAGTAATAAAACCCAAGCGTCAATCAAATACTTACTGTAATTCATCGACGCTTGTTAGCTATTTTATATACACGTATGTTAAATCATTTACTTATGTTAAAGCTAAACAAGCGAACCCTTCTCTAACCAGTCAAAATAGCCTAAGACCAGACTAAGATTCCCATATTACTATTTTGAAATACCGCTTTAGTATCTTATGCTGTGATGTAATAGAAAATAGCGCATACAATGAAAATCAATATAATACTGCTGCTACTGCTACTGCTACTATTACTGCTGCTGCTATTACTGCTACTATAACTATAGCTACCACTACCACTACTATTACTGCTACAACTGTAGCTGGTCCTGTCACTGCTGATGTTGCTGCTGCGGCCACTACTACTGCTACGACTACTAATACAGCAGCATCTGCTGCTACTACTACTGCTGCTGCTGCTGCTACTGTGGCGGCTATGGCTGCTGTGCCGCTAATAACATACAACTTTCCGGTACTGCATCTAATCATGACACTATACTCAGAGACCAACCACAAATACGTTCAGTATTGATGTTATTCCTTATAATATGGCTGCGATACAAGATAATACCGTTACTAATAGTATGCCTTCTAACTATATATCGCAGCCCTGGCGACGGTGGCATCAGCAGCAGCTGCATGACGAGTGACGAACATTACCATCAACACTACCACCATGGCAATACTACAGCAATCACCAACAACAACACCACAAACAAGAATGACGACGAGGATGATGATGATGATGCCGACGATGACGATTACGACAATTACGACGACGACAACAATGACGACAGCAGCAACGACATCGGCAACAGCAACAACGATAATGACAGCGACACACATTTGGACGAAAGCGGCGGAAACAACAACAACAACAACAACAACAACAGCAGCAGCGGCTTGTTGCACATTGCATCCTTAAACGTATGTGGCTTAAAAACAAAGTTAGCGTTTACGGAATTATATGAATTCGTAAACGCACATGATATCATCTATTTAAACGAGACAAAGCTAAATGATACAGATTTTGCCTTAATACCTAACTACGTACTTTTAACACAAACTCGAACCAATACATATGGAAGCTCAGGAGTCCTAATAAAGGAAAGTTTGAAACAGTACGTCCGTAAAGCAGAATATGAGACAGAGAATGACTTCGTTCTATGGCTACAAATTAGTAAAGAACTAACGAATTACTCAAGGGACACGTTACTCGGAATAACATACATTCCACCCGAATCATCAAGATACTATACAAACGATGCGTATGAGAAAATTGAACAAGACATAATAAACCTTAGTAAATCGTTTGACATATTTTGCCTAGTGGGGGGCCTCAATGCTAAAACAGGGGAAGACTGTGATTACGAAGAGTATGACGACTTTACATCACGGAATTTCGGTATAAGTGACGTTCCAAATTCTGACCTCCTAAAATGTACAATGACTGGAATACCTAAGGATAGAAGAAGCGAATGCGAAGGACGTAAAAATACAAGTGGACGGAAACTGATTCAACTTTGTAAAAATGTGAACATGTTTATACTTAATGGGAGGGTGGGAAAAGATAAACTCATAGGCAGGGTGACGTCCACTAATAAAAGCTTAATCGATTATGCAATAGGGAATAGGAAATTTATAGAAGTAACAAAGCAATTTGAAGTTTACAATTTTGACACTATTATTTCCGATATGCATTGTGGTCTTCATTTGAGCGTAACAAACAACAACAATAACAACAACAACAACAACAACAACAACAACAACAACAACAACAACGAAACAAAACCAATTAGATGGATAGAACAAAAGAAGTCTAGTTTTGTAGATAATTTAATTTAATTAAGGATATCAAAAATAGCATACTGGAAATTCAAAATGGCGATGTTCAAAGTAATATAAATAAGACGATTAGTATGATTGGTAAACGCAAGAAAAACTCCCAACCATGGTTTGGCAACGATTGTAATGAAAAAGGAGGGAATATCACAAAGTGAAAAAGAGGTATAATCTAAACAAAACTGAAATAAATAGACAAAACTTACAAAGAGCTAGCAAGAGTTATCAAAGAATATAAGAACATATGCACAAAATAAGCGTTATCAGCTGCATGCAGATTTACGTCGCTTGCACAAAGGCGATAGTAAGGCCTTCTGGAAATTGTTCAATAAGCAATCAAATAAAGAAGAAAACACCACGAAAAGTGAACTGGAAGCCTTATTTCAACACTTTACAAATGTAAATGCGGTGGAACCTGATACAGAACAAAGTGGTATTCCAGTCAACAATATAACTGAGTGCGCTGAACTGGACGTACCAATTACAAGTGAAGAAATAAAGGTACGAATAACTAAACTAGCAAATGGGAAGGCAGCAGGGGATGACAATATTTATAATGAATATATTAAAAGCACCGTTGATCTCATGCTCACTATATACGAAATGCTATTTAATCAAATTTTTGACACAGTGGTTGTACCGACTGACTGGCTTCTGGGAAATATAATACCTATATATAAAAATAAGGGAGATCCACTAGACCCAAGGAATTACCGTCCAATAACATTATTTGGCTGTTTGGGCAAATTATTTACATCTATTCTTAACGAAAGACTAAAGAAATATGCAGAAAATCACGAAATCATTTCTGAATCCCAAACTGGATTTAGGAAAAATAGGTCTACCTTAGACAATATTCTCTCCCTCTACCTCATTAAAGAAATACTATTTGCACAAAAGAAAAAACTATATTGCTGTTATGTTGACTTTAAGCAAGCGTATGACAAGGTTTGCCACGTTGGTCTATGGACTAAGCTTCTTAAGAGCGGCATATCCGGAAAATGTTTTAAAATTATATATAATATGTATAACGATATAAAATCATTTGTCTATCATAATCGTACAAACTCAAATTGTATTATCAGTAACATTGGTGTACGGCAAGGAGAAAATCTTTCACCTTTTTTATTTTCAATATATTTAAGCGATTTAGAAGAATATCTGGGGAAAAAATGGAATTGTGTGGCTTAACATGTTTAAATAAACAGGCAGACGAAAATTGTAATCTTTATCTTTATCTTATTATTTTACTATACGCCGATAACACTATTATAATGGCCGAGTCAACGGAAGCCTTGCAACAAGCACCCAATGCATTTCATGACTATTGTCTTAAATGGAAGCTTGAAATAAATACCACAAAAACAAAAGTTATCATTCTTTCCAAACGTAAATTAAAGAAATACCCAAACTTTGCCATAGGTGGCTATCTACTCGAAATTGTACATGAATACCTATGTTTGGGGTCATGGTAAAATCAAACGGGGGGGGGTCTTCTCTAGCTGTAAACACGAAACTGCAAACAAGGAACGTGGGCAATGTTTTCATTATTATCAAAAATCAAACAACATGATATAACAATAGACCTGCAGATAATACTATTTGATACTATGATTGCACCAATACTACTTTATGCCTTAAAAACCTGGGGTTTGAGAATACAACTCAGATAGAAACATGCCATATTAAATTCTTTAAAAGTGTACTGGGCTTGAAGAAAAGTACCCCAAATGTTATGATGTATGGTGAATTGGGAAAAATGCCTTTAGATGTACAAATAAAATGTAACATGGTTAGGATTTGGGGAGGGATAGTAAAGGCAGGATACGGGAAACTCTCGTCAATTCTTTATTATTCAAGTCTAGACGTCATTACCCAACGGCAGATACAAGTTAATAGGATTAACACAATCAAAACTATCGTAGAGGCAACTGGTCAGTGATATGTATTCAACACTGAAAACATAAACATAAATAAGGTGGTCAGTCAAACAAAGAAAGCCTTGGAACAACAGTCAATAGAAAAATGGACAAGACAGCTACACGAATCAACTAGGTTAACGTTTTACAAAGTTATAAAATTCATATTTCAGTTTGAAAGCTACTTAAAATTACTGTTATGCGGCGATGCTATACGCTTATGTCACTTCAGGACACTTAATCACAAACTGGAAATTGAGTCACAAAGATGGGCGGGCATCGACCGGAATGAAAGATTATGCAATGTATGTAATGTCATAGATGAAATTCACTTCATATTTTACTGTAGCAAATATCAGAATGAAAGAGAGCGATTTATCCCAGAATACTATGCAAGAGACAACAGTACAGAAAAGACACGGGGTTTATTTGGAATATGTAACAGGCCAGTCCTCAGCAAACTATGTAGATTTTTAAGGTTATCAAAGCAACAACAACAACAACAACAACAACAACAACAACAACAACAACGATGATAACAGCAAAAATATATACATCGATGACAATTATATCCACTACCCAACAGCAACAACAATAACAGCAATGACGCCAACAACAGACAACGACTACTACTACTACTACTACTACTACTACTACTACTACTACTACTAGTACTACTACTACTACTACTACTACTACTACTACTACTACTACTACTACTACTACTACTACTACTACTACTACTACTACCGATACCCCTACCACTATAATAATAATAATAATAATAATAATAATAATAATAATAATAATAATAATAATAATGGCCTACCGCCTATAATGGTATAAATAACCTTTCGCTCATATGAGCTAGCTCATATGCCATGTATATATATATATATATATATATATATTATATATCAATATGTAAATTATAGGTGTGTTAATTAGCCTGAGTGTATAAAGGAAACTGGAAACTGGAAACTGTCTGGCTGGCCGACTGACTGATAACAAAAAGCCGGTAGAGAGACAGTATTTTCGTGGGAATCACCCACCAACGAGCTCTTGAATCAATGTAAAACCTTCATATTTATACAGGTTTTCACAATGATGACTAGAATAAGTATATATGTATAGATTATGTAAGCGACAGGTGGCATTTGACAATTTTTTCCAAATTTTCTTTCATATAATCTGTCAGTGTACACAACTTATACGCTTACTATATCAATCAATCAATAGCTTAGTCAATGTATTTACAGCCATATCACCATGTGACATATGGGGACACAATAATACATATATTTATATGGTCAATGGCGATTACATGGAATAATAGTAATTATTATCATCATCATCATCATTATCATCATCATCATCGTCATCAGCATCGTCGTCGTCGTCGTCGTCGTCTTCGTCGTCGTCGTCGTCGTCGTCGTCGTCGTCGTCGTCGTCGTCGTCGTCGTCGTCGTCGTCGTCGTCGTCGTCGTGATTATTATTATTATTATTACTATTATTATTATTATTATTATTATGATTATTATGTCGTCTTCGTCATCGTCGTCGTCGTCGTCGTCGTCGTGGTCGTCGTCGTCGACGTCTATTGTTTAGGTAGGCTAGATAATAGGAAGTTGTTATATTTGAGGTAGCGTATACGAATGATGAGCTCTTGAAGTCTATCTGTACGGAAAGGTGTGTACAATCATGCGAAGGAATTTGCACAGTTTTATTAATAGTTTTAATTTACTGGTTGTGAAAATTTGCTAGAATTTATGAAAGTTTGGCGGATTGCTATAGTAATATGATAGGGCTTCTAATTGTTCAGTTATAAAATGATCGCAAATAAAAAGATAGTGGTACGCGTCACCAATGCCAGCTCGTTGGCAAAGGTTACATATCCTCTGGTTTCTATCTATGCCATCCCACCTTCCCTTTTGAATTGCCAGATAACTGTTGCCTACATGCAAAATCGGGCAAATGTAAATCTATTTTTATCTGTTAATGATAGTAGGCATATTTCCATTTCTATATTTATGTTAAACACATTATATATCTTTCCTTTCCAGGTTTCTGTTAGTCGTTGCTGCCATTTCTGTTGGGATTGTTCCATCAGTATTTGTTTAAAGTATCGCGAGATTGGTACGCCATCTATAGTTTGCGTTGCCCATGCATAAGTAAGACCACTTTCATGTAGTATATTTTCTATTTGGCTTAACCATGTGTAATGTGAGTCGTTCTGAGTGTAATCCGCAAGAAAGAATGAGTACATTTTGGCGGCTAGTTTTGTCTGTTTCCCGAATATTAGTCTGAACCAGTACAGGCGGGCGACGAGGGGCAGGGTTTTTTGAATTTAATGCACCCATCAGCCACACACCAACATCATAGATCATTAGAAAGGTCTGAATCTCTAATTTCAGAATATATGTGATGTGGAGTGCTGCTGTGGTGCAATTTTCGTGAAAACGAGGGAAAACATGGGGACCCTAAAACCAATTTTTGCTCATTTTACGTTATTCGCTTTTGGGAAATAATACCAGACATGTATGGAAGTGTCTCAGAGGTAACAGTCAACTCATTACTCTGGGTAAAATAAGGCCCACGTCCATATTGAAGTCCATAATATGATGTCTATCTGTCTGTCTGTTTGTTTATTTGTTTGTTTGCAGGACGATTCATGAGTGGAAGAAGGTAGAATCATCAAATTTGGTACAAAGTTCACAGATCTCATTGGGTAGAAATAGTTAGTTTGGGCTAAAAAAGTCAAAGATTTAGGCCACGGTTATCACTCAGTGGATGACATGTGTTGGCTATATATCCAGAATGCAAGAAAGTAGAATAATTGTGATTACCGCTGTCTATTATAATCACATTTGTCTGTATTGTGGCAAATTGCAACCCATGGCCATCGAGCCATTGCCATTTTGAATTCACCTTTCATCAATGTACCCAAATTTTCGGCATTACATTGATGTGGCTATCATGACATGCTTCCTTGTAAGGCATAACCATACTATGGTTTTGCCTTACAAGGAAGCATGTCATGATAGCCATATAAATATTATTTGATGTTCATGCTTCCATATACCATAATATCTACCTACATTTTACTAATCCTCATCATCCGCAATGTCAGCAACAGCGTCCAGTCAAAGTAGTTTCAAAATATTCAACAGATTTCCTGTGTATCTTTTGGGAAATTGGTAGTGAGGGTGTTCAGAGATCGTTCGTTCCCAACACAAGCGAGGTGTGGGTGGAGCTTAGCTAGAGATGGGCGGGGCGTAGCTAAAACCGGAAAGGTCCATTAGTCGCCCATTATTGCTGAATTTAATGCCCAAGGATATCTCTTTATTTGTGATGGTAAAATGTTGCTGTTTTAAACATCGCATAGTGGTACCAAATATAATTAATTTGATTTGGTCGGCATTAACCTTAAGTTTGCAAATTTATGTATAAGAGCCAACTGCATCTATAGCTAATTGGAGATCACGCTGGGTGTCTCCTAACAATATAGTATCGTCGGCATAAAACAGAACAACTAATTTTACATAGATTGCAATTTCTTGGTCTCCACTTTTAAGTTCTATTTGGTTGGCATTATAATTCAGTAAAAATGATTCCAAATCACTAAGGTAGATGGAGAACAGCATATGTGATACGGCCCCCCCCCACCCCCTGTCGCACCCATTTGCTGCATGTAAAAGCTTGTGATATTTCTGGATTTAATTTTGTTTTAGATTTTAGGTCGCTATGCATACTTAAAATAACTCTAAAGATTTTCCCGTCTATATTGTATGAGCTTAGCCAAAGGCCTTTTCAAAATCGATGAATGCACACGATATATTTCTTTCTTCTTCTGAGATAGTTCTATTAGCGAGGACAACAGAAACATGTGATCCGGGGACTAGTAATTTCTCCCAAAGCCAGCTTCGTTTCCTTCCAAAAAATCTCGTTCGCTCATATGCTTATTTATAAGGTTGTTTAAAATGGACATAAACACTTTACAAAGACAGCGTAGTAAATTTATTGGACGGTACATGTTTGGTTCATGTTGCCCCCCCCCCCCCTACCCCCCCCCGCCCACACCTTGTCTTTATAAATAGGAATTATTAGCCCTTCTGTCCAGGCTGCGGGTATCTCTGCAGTATCCAGGACTGTGTTGAATAAATAATGATACCAGTCTAACATCGTCCTCGCTAAAATTTCTGAAAATTTCATGCATTTCGGATAGGTCTTCTGGGTATTCTTGTTTCTTGCCAGTGTCTTTGGTTAATGTCCAGTAGGCTTATGATCCTTGGTACTAATAATAATAATAATAATAATAATAATAATAATAATAATAATAATAATAATAATAATAATAATAATAATTTATGTAAGGTAAATCCTCAGCTAGCTGTTCTTGCAGAGGCCCTCACAAAAATAAATAGATATATACGTATTACGCATCCAGGGGCCGTGTTCTCACTGGAGAGTTAATAGGAAAACATCGACATATTGTGAAAAATATAAATCGAGATTAGTTACGATTTTAAACCAAAATTCTGGAAGCTGAACGGCAACAAAAGTTTTTCATAGTACAACAGAATCTTAAAATTCTCATTTCATTTCTCATTCTGTACATATGATGAAGTATCAATTTGTTCATGCTTTCTTCATAGTTCCTACTGGCAGTTCTTACGCTTCCTCTCCTATACTATTTCGGCATGCTCAGACCGTTCACGACATGCCGACTGTCACTAATCACATGGTAGCTGACGGCTGTTGTGATCGTTCATGCGTAGCCTGATTCTGACGCAAAGCGCTCGATCGAGGATTTGCTCATTGGCCGGCCACCTTTGACAACGGAAGTGGATGGGCGTGGCTTGCAGATTGGCTCCTGAATATTATTATTCTTTATACGTATCAAAAGCTCTCCTACCATATATTGCAACAATGGGGCTGTCGATTTGCACCACCCAATCCACTAACGCCGTGCTCTCACTGGAGAGTTAATCTGGAATGACGCCATACCTCAGTTTGGCGTTACGCTGGTTAAGTATCTAGTGAGAACACGGCCTAAGACTGATTTCAACATTTGGATGTACGGTTAGGGTGCACAATCGTCGATAATATGATATATCGCGACACGATATACCTTGATGCTTTAAGATACAAAACGGAAATATCGAAATATCGTGTAAAACAAGAATCGAATTAGTTACGATTTTAAACACAAATTCTGGAAGCTGAACGGCAACAAACTTTTTCATAGTACAACAGAATCTGAGCTTTGGATGCCCACCAGCCTATTTGAGATCCACTTTTCTCGGTGATTTATCACAATACAGTCGATGGCAATGCGATATACTCTATGTATGATATATTAATGTATCCCAATTTTTAAGCACTATATATCGGGAAATCGTCTAGGCCAATACCACGCTCCTACCTGAATGCCTGATGATACGAGATGAAGAGATCTCAGAGCCGTAGAAACTGGCTGAACTGCTTGCGATACTGATACGTTGCTGAAATTAGAACTAATGTTAAATATATATTGTTGACTCTAATGAAGAATTACTCGGTCTGCACGTAATGTGTGGGCTACATTTCTGACAGCCTCACATCTGCTGATGCTTCTGAATTTGTTGCTGATGTTGTTGCTTTTGTTCACGTTGCTTTTGTTGCTGCTGCGACTGATGCTTCTTCTACCGCTGCTGCTGGTACGACGTTTCCTTCTCCGTAAATGTTTCTACGCAGACCAGGTAATCCCTGGAACGAATGGAAGCGTCTATTTGTCGACAAAGTATTTGCTTGTGAGCGTATCCGTTCGGATAAACATTGCGGGTAAACGAAAAAGACCGATGTTGCTCGCTTACGCTGGTCGTGCTGACGAGTGGTACATATTTCCAAAACAAAAGAACCCAAACACATGTTAGTTAGTAAGAAATACTCTGTTGAACAATTTGAACACAATTGGATTGGAAGACACAGTGATTATCATTTTAACCCTTTGTACTTAAAATCAAAGTATCTAATATCGGCAAGGGGCAGATATGGGTAGAAATTTTAACTCTCAGCTTTGTTAGTTATGTAGGCTTAATGGTGGAAACTAAGCTCCACCAACGCTGTACCAGTTTTGTGATCGGTCGATTCCTGCATTCTCTAAATCTCAATTTCCTGAAAGCTATACAGGTAAACTGTTGAATATTTTGAAATTAATTTGACTGGGTGCGCAGTAACATCGTCCAGTCAAATTAGTTTCAAAATAGTCAACAGAATTAGTAACGGATCAATCGATCCATGCACTCTCCGAATCTCAATTTCCAGCAAACTATACAGGCAAACTGTTGAATATTTTGAGACTAAATTTACTAGGTGCTATGTCAGTAACAGCGCCCAATCAAACTTGTTTCAAAATCTTCAACAGCATGTTTATTAAATATTAAATACTTACAATTCGTACAACTTGTCGGACTATTAAGCGTTTAAGGCGTTCTAAATCGAGTCACTCGTGACGTAATTGATTATGACGTCAGCCTGCACGTCACGTAGTTGATTATGACGTTATATGATTGAGTGAGAAACTGGACTCCTCAAGTCTCTGGATCTTGGCGGTAGACTCGGGAGCCTTGCAACATGACGCAATATGACAACATTTCTTAGCAAGCCATTAGGGGAGACCGGGACTAGTTCGCCATAGGGGCAAGTCCGCCCATTCTTTCTCATACTAAGCGATTTCTATTTATAGCGTCTTACGCAGTGTGTACATATTCCCGGTGACACACTTGTCAGATAGTGTGGGCCGCATCACCTTCTGTTTTGTCTACTGTGAATAATCGATGAAAGCTAATTTCAGGAAGAAGTAGGTATTATTTTTTCACGTTACGTTTTTCATAGGAAAGCATGTAACAATCAATGGTAGAATCGTTCAAACATTATTTGCCAGTTACAATTTGTTTCTTTTAAATAAACTATTGAGAAGAATTAACCTTTTAGAGTCTTTCAATATTGAAATCATTCGATGGACGAACTTTCCCCATGTGGTCTAACTTACCCCACATGCTTGTCGAACTTGCCCGCAGTAACGGGGTATGTTGGTCCACCCCAACCACGTCTTCTTCTTTCTTGATTTTCAAAAAACTATACAAGATCTAAAGCGTGTTGTTTACTTATTTAACCTTTGGGCCGTTGCGGGGAAATTTAAATGCAAGTTTCCATCGATAAATTTATTAAGAAATATACGCTGTATAAAACATGTCAAAATGGCCGAACTAGCCCCGGTCTCCCCTACTGTTTTCCTATGACCATGCACATTCCCCCCCGCCCCTCCATCCACACACCCACCCCCGCACCACGCCACCACCACCACCACCACCACCAACTCGCTATGTTTTACGCGTAAGCCTACACATGACACAGTTTTAATCATAGATATCGTACTGGCTAGATCCCTCATGACACTCACAAAAGCAAGTCATTTTTTGAAGACTATATATGTAGTCGATCTTCTGCGTCAGAGGCAGTAAGTTAATACCCGATATTGCGCAATTGAGATATACTGAATTCACGTCACTGACGGTCGCAACAACTAGCCCCGTAGTAAGTGTATGCACATGAATCGTCTAGTCGGTGCACGCGATATCAATGAATTTATCACTTTGACTTTTCAGAATTTAATTTTTAAGTTATTTATAGAAGTAAAATGTTAAATATTTCGAAACAACAGCTCCCAGTCAAATTAGTTTCAAAATATTCAATAAAGTTTGAAAACTTAAATTGTAACTTCATCAAACACGTACAATTCGTACACTAGTGCCGTACATTTCCAATTTCATAACATAATTATACGTCAGCTAACATGTGACGTAATGGCGTATGACGCCAGATACTTGAGTGACAGATGGGATCCGTTCATTGATGTTCTATCCATTAACCCTTTTACTCACGCAGACAAGAATCGACAAATGGGGTGAATCTTCTGCTGAATACCTTGTAACTAATTTAACCGGGAGATGTTTCCTTCGATGGAAGCAGCAGATTCGATCCAATCAAATGAGTAAAAAGATATTCAACAGTTTTCCTGTATAGCTAGCAATGCAAGAGTGACGTGTAGGTTGACTTCCTAATCAATTTCAATGGAGGAAACCAGTTTTAGCTATGCCCAGCTCATCTCTATCTAACAGCCACCCACAATTCGCGTGTGTTGGGATCGATCAATCCCTGAACTCCCTGACTATTAATTTCCAGAAAACTATTTTGAAACTAATTTTACTGGGTGCTGTTGCTGCCATAAATTAGTTTCATAAAATTCATCAGATAATGGACCTATCCAGTTTTAGCTATGCCCCGCCCACCTCTAGCTAAGCTCCACCCAACCCTCGTCGTGTTGGGATTTATCGATCCCCGAATGCCCTAACGAATTTCCTGAAAACTATATAGGTAAGCTGTTGAATATTGTGTAACTAATTTTACTGGGTGCTGTTGCTGTCAATGGCAGCAGCGTCCAGTCAAATTAGTTTCAAAATGTTCAACAGAATATGTATTAAATGGTAAATCATACTATTATCATAGAATTCGTACAACAACACATAGTCCGTCTTCAAGTATGCGACGGTGTCGTTTTTATCTACGTATTTCATGACGTCATGATATCATTCTACACGTCACGAAATTGAGTATGACGTCATATGCTGGATGACTAAAGTGGAAAGGTCCATTGTCTTAAAATTTAAGCATATGAGACTGCCGAGTTCATATGGTTATTACAAGCAGCTTACTATTAGATATGGTTTTCGTGGTCAAACGTCCGATAAGGTGGTCGCATATTTGGCTAAGCTGTTGAATATTTTTTAAACTAATTTGACTGTGTGTTGTTGTTGCTGCATATGGTAGAGATAGCTCCATGTTAAATTAGTTTCAAAATATTCAAGATAATTTTTATTGAATCGAATATTCACAAAAAAAATACAATTTCTCACTTCATAAGAAACGTTTAGATTTTCTTGACGGAGCTATACGTAATTATTATTGTGACGTCAGCTGGTTAGTGATGTATTTGATTATAACGTCAGAGAATTGAGTGCCAGGTCGAATCCTTACATTACCAAGCGCACATAGGTTCAACTTCTACACCAATATATGGCTTGATGCCACTGTTGTGTCAGCAGACGCCATTTGTTCTGACATCCTTCTCGTCTCTGCAGACGCCATATTGTTCTGACGTAATTCTCTTGTCAGCAGACGCCATATTGTTCAGACGCCATTATCTTGAAATCAAGCACCATCTTTTACCGACGTCATTATCTTGTCAGCTACGCCATCTGGTACTGGCGTATTTATTTTGTCAATAGACGCCATCGTGTACTGACGCCATTCTCCTTTCATCACACGCCATCTTGCTCTGACGTCATTACCTTGTCAGCTGACGTCATCTTGTACTGACGCCCTTAACTTCTCAACAGACGCCATCTTGTACTGGCTCCATTATCCTGTCAGTCGTCGCTAGCGCGTTCATGTCCTCTGAAGTGACAAAATCATAATTCTAATAAGGTTGTTATAAGATGCCATAAGATACTAAAGATTGCCTATAATGAAATCACATGTACTACAATGTCACACCAGTGAGCGCATATCCATGCTATCGATCAATCGAGCGATTGCTCGGTATGTCGGTCAGTCAGTTGGTAGGTTGGATTGTCGTTCGGTCGGACGATCGGTCGGTCAGTCGGTTGGTCAGTCCCTCCGCCCTTCCATCGATCCGTCTCTCGGTCCATCCGTCGGCATGACAGTCAGTCAGTTGATCCTTCAGTCTTTTTGTTGATTAGTTCGTCAGTCAGTTAGTCATACATGTAGTCATTTGGTCACTCAGTCGGTCGGTCGTCGGTCCCCAAGCTACTACTCCTACTACAACAACAACAACAACAACAACAACAACTACTACTACTACTACTACTACTACTACTACTACTTGCGGCCTTAGGTAGCAATTAGGGGTGTGCATTTCGAACAAAACCAATACATGTGCATACGTATTTGTCATTCTACTGCAAAAGTGTAGTATTAATACTCTACTAGCGAGGTCTTCCAATCCAATTATGTTCAAAGATTCAACAGTATGTTTTATTTAGTTTTGAAAACCGATTTCTTGAGTTGTACTGTGCGTGATGGTGATTGTAGAATGAGTCAGTTGGCTGGCTATAGCCGTTTCTGTGTGCAAAGAAACACATGATATAAACTGTAACACAACGCGTCCTTTACAAGTTTCTTAGGACATATTGATGGCGTAACAAAGATGATCGCGTGAACGGTAAGGCGTGGGGTCGCGGGGTGGTCCATTGGAAAGGGTAAAATGTAGAACGGGTTAAAAAGCAATTATATTGATTTAAGTGGAGCTATTTTTAAAGGTCTAACTTCAGTGCTAAGAGACGAGGATTATATCTCAATAAAAACGTAAAAAATAATATTTTATCATATTTTATGAGTTAAAGGGTTTTTTTAATTTTTGACAAACTTTATCTCTGTTGAAATTTCGGTTTAGAGAGAGAGAGAGAGAGAGAGAGAGAGAGAGAGAGAGGGGGGGGGGGGGAGAGAGAGAGGGAGAGGGAGAGGGAGGGCCAGGGGGGAGGGAGGGGGGAGGGGGGAGGGAGAGTGGTAGGGAGGGAGGGAGATAGAGTGAGAGGGAGAGGGAGGTGGAGGGAGAGGGAGGGGGAGGGGAGCAGAGGGGAGGGGGGAGAAGGAGGGAGGGAGGCGGTGGGAGAGGGAGCGAGGGAGGGGGAGAGAGAGAGAGCGCGAGAGCGAGAGCGAGAGCGAGGGAGAGGGAGAGGGAGGGAGAAGGAGGGAGGGAGGGGGAGGGAGGGAGGGAGGGAGGGAGGGAAGCAGGGAGGGAGGGAGGGTGAGGGAGGGAGGGGAGGGAGGGAGAGAGAGGGAGAGAGAGGGAGGGAGAGGGAGAGCGAGAGCGAAGGAGAGAGAGAGAGAGAGGAGGGAGGGAGAGAGAGAGGGGGGGGGGGGGGGCGGAGGGAGGGAGGGAGGAAGGGAGGGAGGACGGGAGAGGGAGGGAGAGAGGGAGAGAGAGAGAGCGAGAGATAGAAATTAGAGTGGTAGAGGGGGAGGGGGATTGGAGAGATGTTTTATGTTATGCTAATTACAATAACATTATTGTTCAATAACACAAATTTAGTAAGGGAAATCATCTTGGCAATAGTAAATATGATGTTGATATTCTCAACAATAACAAGAGCATGATACAAACAATGATAATAAAAATAAATACATGAGAAATATTCGTATTCACATCAGTTCTTCAGATATGGATGGAGTCTTGGAAATATGCTTATGAAAAGTACATCGCTCCATATGACAGACAAACAGACATATGTCAAAATCTGCCAGTCTGCCTCATAAAAGGATATATCCTAGTCGCTATATCCTCGTTCACCTCGGCCGAAAGATTGTCGCTTCCATTTAAAATCACGTCCAGTAAACCAAATGGGCCAAATTGAAGTAGGGAGTCCACCAGAATTTGTCTTTCATCAGCGCATTTTGGACACATCAGGAAGAAGTCTCGGATACTTGGAAATGAATGCAATCGGGTTGGTTTATGAGATGGTATCTGTGTAAATCAGCATTAATTGGCAGCGTTTGTGTCTAAGCTTACACAGAATACTGTTATCTTTTCTTTTAACAAGCGAAAAGTAGACTGGAATTTTCTGTGGAGATGTCTGATATGAGCTGATAAGCTTCTTCTTAAACATATCCAGTGTTGGAGATGTTTTAATTTTGGTGTCTAAGTTATTCCAGAGTTGGATAGTATCAATGAATGAATCCGATCTGTCGCTCAAGTATATGACGTCGAGAATATTCCGTCGTGAAACTGAAATAATCCGTCAAGTGTACGAATTGTACGTCTTTGACGGATTTACTGTTTAATAACCATTCTATTAAAATATGTTGAAACTAACATGACTGGGCGCTGTCGCTGCCATAGGCAGTAACAAGCATCAAGTCAATTTAGTTTTAAAATAGTCAACAGCTTGCGTGTATATGCACCTTGAAAATGGGATTCTGAAAATTACGTATAGACTACCTATGCTCAAGTTTATATATAAATCGATACTAACACCCTCAAAGCGTAGGCAGAGCTTGGCTAGACACGGGCGGGGCATTGCTAGAAATGGGCGGGGCATAGATATAAATGGTTCCCTCCATTTTGAAATATTCCTGGTGGTTCCGTAAGATAATGGATGAATAGCTATTCCCCGCCCATCTCTGGCTAAGCTCCACCCTAGCTTCGCCAGTCTTTTAATCAAACGACCCCTGAACTCCCTGACTAGGAATTTCCAGAAAACTATACAGGTAAGCTGTTGAATATTTTGAAAATAACTTGACTGGGCGCCGTTGCTGCACATAGCAGCAACAGCGCCCGGTCAAATTAATTTCTAAATATTCATCAGCAAGCTTATTAAATAGTGAAGACATACAATTCATACCACAACGCTTAGTCCGTCATCAATTAAGCGTTCGTGACGAACCTAGCCTCATCATTCATAACGTCATTGATTGTGACGCCATCCTACACGTCGCGTATTTGATTATGGCGTCATATGATTGACCTGAGAAACTGGAATCCTCCATTGGCTAGTGTTTCTACGAATATGCCACTTCTCGAACCGAACTACGTGCGCTATCTTTGCCCCCGAGCTTTTGTGCTGTTGATGAATCGTGATGATTGTCAATACAGGTTATTGCAACTCAATCCGATGATGACTCAACAGTATTACCCTCGCCACGAATGGCGTGTGGGTGGTTGGGGTTGGGGTGGGTGGGGTGGGTGATGAGTAGGGAGCTGGCAAGGGTATTAGATTCGGGTCTGCCTGCCGGCTGCCTGTTATTACCTTCGCCACGAATGGGGTGGGCGGGTTGGGGAGTGATGGGATGGGCTGGCGAATGTTTTAGATTCGGGCCTGCCTGCCTGCCTGCCTGCCTGCCTGCCTGCCTGCCTGCCTGCCTGCTTTCCCGCCCGCCCGCCCGCCCGCCCGCCCGCCCGCCCGCCCGCCCGCACGCTCGCCCGCCCGCCCGCCCGCCCGTCTGCACGCACGCACGCACGCACGCACGCACGCTCGCCCGCGTTGTTGACTGGTTATGCTGGTTATGAACACAATCCCATAGCTCTTATAATGTCCAGATTTGGTTAAGAAAATTAAAATATTTGGTTTTTGAATTGCCATTGGCAGGTCAAGAGAAGAATATTTGTGAAAATTGACCAATGGAATGACTGGCTCGGTAATCGAGCCAGTCATTCCAGTGGTAAATTTTCAAAACTAGTCTTCTCTAAGCCTGCAAATGACTATTCAGTAAGACTACAGCAGAGATCGGTTTTGGCCGGCTTTGGAATGAACGTTTTAAGGCAGGGTTTGAAGTTGTTAACTGTTGTGGTTGCCATTGCAATGCTGGGAGGCTGTTCCAGATTCGGATGGCTGAAGGGTAGAAAGACTGGTGCTTGGTGTCCGTTCTGGAATATGGTACCATCAGCATGTGGTTTATTCTGGTTTGGTGAGGGCAGTGATTGATCTGGTTGGCTCTAGTCTCGGGGGGACTTCAACAAGGCTCTTTATCATTGTGTACATCATGATAGTCTTGGCTTGATGTAATTCAAGTCGTCTCATTTTTTTAACGAGGAATGGGGTGCTGGAAACCTGGCTGAAAGAAATCCCTGCGGCTTCTGCGTGCTGATCGTCTCTGAACCATCTCAATATCTCATATGGTTTCACTATGACACGGATTCCATACAGTAGACGCGTATTCCAAACAGGTCTCGACAGTATACAAGGATTCCCAAAAAGTCCGAAAAATCCGAAATTTAAAAATGTGACTAAAAATGGAGGTCGAGGGTCTGCATCTCTGATTGCTCTTGTTAATTATACTATCTTTGAGCTCTTGCGTATTTGCTCAAGACCTGATATCATGACGTCACACACCACGTGTACAGTGCCACTTGACTGTTAGTGTCTTTTTATCAATGCAGGTCATGACTGGTGGCTCCATGATTAGATACGAGTGCGGTGATAAATCGGTGATAGATAAGATAGGCATACCCGATAAACCAAATACGAATAACCCTATTTATTACGTCACGTGTATTACTGGGAGCATACGGCGGCGACAATGGTGGGAACCGATCTGTCACTCAGCTATCGGACGCCATACTCATTTACGTAATACGTAGGCTGATGTTGCGATTATATTGATGTATTTAGATCTGTCACGAATATGGAGAAGTATGTCAAGTGTACGAATTCTATGTCTTGATGGTGAAATTACAATTTAATAAATTTGAAATTAATTTGACCGTGCCGTTGCTGCCAAACAGCTCCATGCCAAATTACTTTCAAAATATTCAACAGCTTACATGTAGGCAGGTAGTAGTTACCTTGAAATTGAGGTTCTGGGAAGTTAGGGTCAAAGTATAAAATCATTCCCAACATCCGCAAAAAGTTGGCGAAACTTAGCTATAAATGGGTTGGGTGGGGGCATAGCTAGAAATGGGGTTGGATGGGGACAAAGCAAGAAACGGGGTTGGTGGGGACAAAGCTAGAAATGGAGCCCACCATTGCATGCTCATATCGAATTGATGAATCCAGTTTCTCAGTCAATCATATGATGTCATAATCTACTACGTGACATGTAGGATGACGTCATGATCAATTCCGTCATGAATGGCTTAATTTAGTCCGTCTTAGATGCTTAATAGTCCGACATTGTACGAATTGACAGCAACAGCCCACAGTCAAATTAGTTTCAAAATGTTCAACAGTTTATCTGTATACGGTAGTTTTCTGGAAATTGAGATTCATAGAGCGCAGGGTTCGATCGATCCCAGAACAGGCAAGCAGTGTGTGGAGCTTAGCGAGAGGTTGGCGGAGCATACCCAAAACTGTATTTATCCATTAGTTTCAAAATATTCACCAGCTTACCCGCACCTTGAAATAGTTTTGCTGGGCATTTGGGTTATTAGAATGTGTTAGCCGCAAAACTGTCTTAAAATTTAAATTATGGCATTTATAAAACTTCAGGATCTAATGGGGTAGGCCTATACCTTGTTTGACACCATTTATCAGTTGCCATCGCAATCTTAATGGCAGTCCGATATAGACCGACAAATATAGTCAGTAGGCTATATGTGCATCGGACAAACGCGATATTGACCCAATTAATCACCTCGCCCCCTAAGGGGAAAGAGTGTATTGCGCTCGTGCCTGTCTGATCTTGCGTCTGTCTGTGTTGTCTGACTGTTAGTACAATAGAAATTGACATGTACCCGGACATTTTGTATAACAAACAAATTTTTGTTTTAATCACTTCGGTATGGCCCAAAATACATCCCAGAAAGATTCTCCAAAATTCACACATGGGGAAATATGTTTTTTAGAGGAAATTCAAAATGGCCGCCAAGGCGATGACCAATAACCAGGTAATATGTATTTTGACTCTAAAAACCCGTGTTTTGGTAAGTGTTGTACGGTTTAAAGTATGTCATCATCAAAATCACTTGATAAACTATAAATTTAATGCAAACTGAGCGACTGTTGTGAAACACAGCGAACAGGCAGAATGGCTGAAATGTGTCTATGCATTTTCACTTTCAAATTTCGAGCTGTTAAGGCAGTGACCTTCACATTTACAATGTATGCTACAGGGAATGCCTTTCTTGGAGCAACTACACGAGGAACACAGACGTGTGCTGCTTTTACACTGGCACCTTATATTTAGAAGTAGCTCCTGAGGCGCTGCTGACTTGTCCGTAATGATCGCCGTCACTGATCCTTGTTCTACTGCATGACCATACTCTTCTTTCTTTAACACAGTTTTTAGGTAAAGCCATGTGCTTGCTTGGAGATGAACCCGAAGGCTATGGAAGTATGCTGCCTTACGTGTGGGTGGCATCCTTTCAACTGGTACATGCTTAGGAGAGATGGCAGTCATGTATCTGAGATTGTCTACGCCAGGACTCCTTGATCCAGCACCATACAAAGACTTAATATACTTTTCACCAATAACCATTATATCCGCCTTTGATCTGGAGATGTCGCCAAATGCAAGTACATCTTGTCTGAGGGTTGGTGAAGATTGGATCATTTGCATTCATATGCTTTACTTTGCCCATGCCATATAAAGCTGATGTCGTGTCACATCCAGACATACTATGGACGAATGGCATGCACATACACAATTCCTTGCCTAAGATCTCTGTGGCCACTTTGATGCATAGCTTATGTTGCTTTGTTTGTAGGAAAATATTTGCAGAGGTGCTTGCATGATAGAGGAGTAAGATCAATATGTCTGTATCGTCAGCAACAACTATCGTTGTTCTTTCAGTTCCTGCCAATTCTAATGCTCTCCTTACAATCACCACATCAGCATCGCCTTCATCTACTGCATGTACCACCTCAACACCTGCATCTGATAAATGTTTTGCCAACAGATTTATGGTATTCTGCTTGTTGCGTTTGTTTGAAAGAAATCCAGTTTTGTTTCCTGGAACAGGTGTGTTGTCTTGGACAGCTACATCAGGAGCGCCAACTTGATTAAGCCGTCGTCGCTTCTGTTCTTGATCTTTTGTGGTCTCAGTTTGATAGTTATCAAATATAACGCATACAGGCGCATCAAGCCTCTGATAATGTACTACTGATGCTACGAATGAGCTACAAACGGTCTCCATTGTTCCAACCTTAGGCCAATGGACAGAAGCAGTGGTGATACAAATGATTGCTTTCCAACAGCTTGCATGATAACATAACATACAGATACCATCTTAAGTTTATTTTTCAACTTGGCAGATTCACTACGAGGTTCAGAATAGATACATGAAATAAGATGTTTCAATGCATCTGGCACCTCGATTTCAAGCTTTTCAAGGTCTAAACTGGACGGTTCTGGATACACATCTGATGGTTGATCAATATCTTTAATTGTTTGATTAATCATAGATCCAACCAGTCTAACAAGTCGCATAGTTTCATCACTCTCGTAACTGGTTGATGCTGCATGTGATTCGTGTATGATAGAAGATGCTCTATCAGTCAATGTGACCACGCTTGTCTTGCCTTCAACCTGTGATATTGTCACATCTGTCCCAAATCGGCCGAGCAGACGACGCTGGACGTGCTTTATACTATATGCGGGTACACCATTTGGCAAGTAGGTGGTCAATTGCGTACGACGGTTGTGTAAAGTGAACTGGCGCTGTTGCTGTTCTGGTGCCAATTGCATAGATGATTAAAGCCCACATCATTCATTTCATCAAAGTTCCGGGCATTACATCCAGAAGCACCACACGAACTGATGTTTCTACAAGAGATGAATTCTTGCATACATTGACGATGATATTTGGCCTTAACAGCACATAGGTCACCTGCAAAAAGTATTCTTGCTTTAACATCATTCGCTAACGAATCGTGCCTTTTGCCACACGCGTTTAACAAGGTTCCCTGGACTACACTGAGTTTACCCTTACTAACATATTCAATATTGCTTATGTGAGAATGCCGTTCAGGGTGACGGCGGACAGCATCAAAGTCGATCTCTTCAGCACATATCAAACAATGAGTATGGTACTCATAATGATTAGATTCGGAGTACAGTGTAGGGGTAGATGGTCGCACTCCTTCATCGTTTCTGTTTTGCTGTTGCACTTTTGCAATATTTCTAGGCAACGTGTAATTTGTGTAGCATTTATCGTGTACATAATGTTCGTTCGACGGAGATAGTTTCAAATCAATACCATCTCCACGAAGCTTTGAAGCGTCAATCAGCGTTGAAAGCCCTTTATGACTAAGTTTTCTAGAACTGCTGCTATCATGGGAAACATTACATACAACACATGTTTTTTCTTGCGTAGGGTCAGACATAATTGTACAAAACCATTAATTAGCATGAACAATGTGATTTTGACTCTATATATTTATCGTTTTATAATTGAATCGACTTAACTTACTTCAAGTAACATTTTCTAAATTTACCCCGGAATATATATTATTGTAATAGTAAGAATAATAGCGTTAGGTATATTTATATCATTGACTGCATAGTTGCGATCAACATGCTGTCCATATGTGTAACTCTCTCCGTCAGATCTTTAAAAAAACTGACCATACATTGATGTATCATGTTCTGGAATTCACACTCATGTATCAAATCATATATGGTTGTCATAGACAGGTTTTACTGATTATTTGTAATTTACATTAGTATGTCTTCCAGGTTATTTGACTGGGATCTGTTGTCATATACACAATTGACAATATCAATTGTCAGTAGGTCTAATTTTATAAAATTCTCAACAGATTACCTATTTATGCTAAATATTTTTCACATTTCGTTCCCTAACTTCAAAGGGTTAAAAATCAGGTTTCCCCAAGTGTGAATTTGTGAGAATTACTTGTGTGGACTCTGGACAGTCATAAAAAGTGTTTGGAACACAAAATCGTCTGTTATACAAAATGTCCGGGTTAGCCTATATTTCTGTTGATTTATACAGGACTATGTCTGCGTTGTGCGGCTCAAAATTAAACACAGCGACAGAACTTTTCTCGTTTTGTACTAGCTATTCATGCACTCGAATATGTCATAGATAAACTGCGGGTGATATTCTCAGATTGCCATCATGACGTCAAATATAGAAATTCTATTTTAATAGCTAAATGTCTTTCCCAAGTCTATGAAGGCTGCACAAAACATCGACCGACCGCATCGGTTTATACACTTAATCGTAAAGATACAATCTAGTTTGCCAATGCGGTGTAAAAACATTCATACACGTAAGCTGTTGAATATTTTGATAATAATTCGGCTGGAAGCTGTTGCTGCATTATTATTCTTAAAATATTCAACACAGTAATTATTAAATAATATAAATTGTGTAAGACCTACGTGACATCACAACCTATCGCTTAAGGAGACAAAATGACCCATGACCCAACATCATCGTGATATTAAAAAGCATATACAGGCAGGCATCTGAAAGTTCGTAATTTCTCCGTATTAGAAAAGAAACCGGAACAGTTACCTCCCCTTAGCCGCTCTAGCAAAAAACACT
Organism: Chaetoderma sp. LZ-2023a; assembly: GCA_034401795.1. Taxonomy (NCBI): domain Eukaryota; kingdom Metazoa; phylum Mollusca; class Caudofoveata; order Chaetodermatida; family Chaetodermatidae; genus Chaetoderma; species Chaetoderma sp. LZ-2023a. Next base: position 30,894,959 of record CM067361.1, on the reverse strand, counting down.
ATCTAGGAAAGTCGAGCCTTAATTCCAAGCAAAAAAAGCAAGAGTTGTCTCCCTTCTGCTTAAAGGCGCATTTTCACACTAGAATACTTGGAAAGAAACTGGAGATGGGAGAAAAATCAGCTCAGATGTATTAATCGTTTCATCATGAGATTGGTCAAGAATATACAAAAGACGTTCTCTACGTGGGTGTCCAGTTGTAGGCCAAGAGAAGACCTTTTTAAGTTACCACTGAAATGGCTGGCTCGTAGTCATTCCAGTAGTAACATTTTCAAAAATAGGCGTTTCTTGACCAACAAATTAACTTTGCAAAATCCCTTTGGAGCGACTTGGCCATTAAAGAGTTAACAAAGCTACAGAGAACAAACAGTAACAGAATATTCTGAGTAATTCCGAGTGATAAAGATGTGGCTGCGAAAAATTGCTAGATGGAAAGAATGTTGAAAATAAAGCCTTCAAATTTCAGCATTATCTTTTTTACAAGATATAAGAGAATTAACTTAGGAGGGTTTGTGAAACAAAAACATGTGTATGGCCTTAGTGTTAAACGGTACTAGACTGAAACCTGCGTAATATCAATTCATTGAAAGAATCGTTAACCTAGAATGATAAATAGAAATGAGTCGACAATACCCTGAATAAATCATGTTAGCGAGCCAGTAGTGTGCCAATACCGGGATATATTGTTACACCATTGCCTCAGGGTACTGACCCAGAAACCTGTGCTAATAAGATAGATAAGATTAGTGAACGATAATGCTTGGAAACCACTAAAAAAACATTAGAAGTCACGACACCAGGGGTTAGCTTTGTGAAAACTGCGGTAACCAGCTCCCATTTCTGACCCTGTAGCTGCAATATATATATATATATATATATATATATATATATATATATATATATATATATATATATATGTGTGTGTGTGTGTATGTGTGCGTGCGTGCGTGCGTGCGTGCATGCGTGGGTGCGTGCGTGCGTGCGTGCGTGTACGTAACCATATATGTGCGTGCGTGTGTACACTTGTAGAATGATGTGAATAGTACGTATACATGCGCCTTGGTATTAATTAGTTATGATCATCTATCCGGAGAACATTTGTTCACCCCACATCCGTCAATATGCTACATTAGAATATTGTGTGATTACGTGAATCGAAAATCGCGATGATGTTTTAAATCGTGAATTTATATGATTACAAATTAAATAACCGAATCATCGTGAATAATTTCTACTGAATAAAGAAATTTCAATTCCAACATTTTTATTACTTTTGAATGAGATCTGTCACGAAAATTGTCATTTTGCCAAAAGTAGACTATTTTTTGAAAATGTATCACTGGAATAACTGGCTCGAGAATCCAGGCATTCCAGTGATACATTTTCAAAATAGTCTTCTCATGGCCTGCAAATGGACTTTTCTAACCGCCATTGCAGCTTTCGTCATTGACATGCTTTTTGGTGCTATAACTTCATAATTTCTACCCAATCCGATTAATCGAGTAATCACAATTCTTGTTAAATATTCGATCGCGATCAAGAAAGTAATAATCATACAAGCCTATAACTGCTACATTCACGATGACTAATTTCTCCGCCTCACTGTATAGTCTGGGTGTTTGCAATATCCTCTCTCATTGTGTAAATTTGTGTTCCCAGTCAAATATGTTGTTTCCATCTTCTTAGTTCTGTAAATTTGCAAGTAGTATTTTTTGCGGTTTCTGAACTGCTTACGGGATCCCGTGATAGTTTGTCCCAATCCCGTATGTTCCTGGGAACAAATGTGGATTTAAAGATGTTGATGTCTAGAGAATACGGCCGTTTTGTTTCCTTCTGTCTTTCAATGGTGTGACTTTTAGGTTTTCTGAGGAAATGTCCGAGACTGTTATTTATATGAACTAAAATCTGTTATTCTATACTTGAGGCACGCCAGACGCAACTTCGGCAAAGTTTGATTTAGCACCATTGACTACCATGCGCTGTTTACGATCCATTAAGAAAGAATCCACCCAAAGTAATATGGTTTGATACACCGTATTTGTGCGATTTAGCTTTCGACAGTTGATGTGAAACGGTAGTGAATGGATGAATGGATGACGTTCGATCATTGATGACATTAATTAATTTAATTTCACAACTCTGAAATTTACGGAAGGTTATTCTGTTCAAAATAGCCCATTAGAGCAGATGGCATATTCCAGGATCTTAAAGCAAATGAATCTGAAGGAAACGGGTTTATACATAGTTGCCCGGTTACCAATTTATTTGATGTTCAAGAATACTGAAAAGTAGGGCACAATAATGACGTGTTCGATTGCGTGATTAAACCGAAAATCACGATTATGTTTTAAATCGTGAATTTATATGATTAAATAGTATATAAGTGAATACGCGTGAATAATTTATATTGAATAAAATATTTCGAATTCTACCTTTTAATTACATTTTAATGAAATCCGCTCACGAAAATTTACATCTTGCTAAATGAATATATGCCCATTTGCAGACCAAGAGAAGACTATTTTCGAAAATGTATCACTAGAATGACTGGCTCAAGAACCAGTCATTACAGTAATACATCTTCAGAAATGGTCTTTTCTTGGACTGCAAATGAACTTTTCTCAACACCAATGTAGCTTTCATTATTGATACGCGTATGTGTGTTATGTCTGAGTAATTTGTACTCAGCTGATTAATCGAGTAATTGCGATTATTTTTAAATAGTCGATCGTGATCACAGAAAGCAATAATCGCAAAACGCCTACAACAATAGCATGCTTCTGATTCATGACAACGTTACCCGGAGATGAATCCATATACCAAGTTTGGTTACCGCATATGAAAAGCTCTTGAAACAGTTTAGCGGTTAAATAGCTAGGAACACATATTTTAGCGAATCAGCAGCAGTCATAGCATATGTATGATAACTGTGTTCTGCGGCTAGTAGTAGTAGTAGTAGTAGTAGTAGTAGTAGTAGTAGTAGTAGTAGTAGTAGTAGTAGTAGTAGTAGAAGAAACATGATACAGCTGCAATCATTCCTTCTTCGATTTTGACCACTGTCTTGTCATCAGCCGAAATCCTTAGCTTCCTCAGGTCCATTCTTGACTTGAGTGTAACGAGTCCTGCTTTCTCGAGGTCACCTCGTACCACACTTAGCATATTTATGCAATAGCATCTTTTGGCTTTTGTATTTGCTCTGTGGCTCCGAGTAGGGCGAATTGCAAGGCTCTTTGCTTCTGGTGTGTCTTCTGGCATCCTTAGCACATGGCCAAAAATGGACGTTTACAGACAGCGGCGACGTATTATACATCGTATTTTATAGTATTTGGCATATGCTGTGTTTCCCAAGACAACGTTTGGAGGCTCCATGCACCCAGTACCCTTAAGTTTCGCTGTCCCAAGCTGACACCTGGTGGGCTCAGATGGAAATCTAGGCCTCCCATGCAGTTTTTCTGACATCCATGCTAGCATTATAGGATCGCATCGACTCACATCTATGGAGTATTGTTGTTCCAATCTAGATTGTGTGGGTTTGTTTGGGCATAAATCTATAAAAAATATTAGTATTTAAAAATCATACACCTTTTTAGGGTCCTATGAGACCTACTGGCAATAGTTGTGTGGGTACCAAGTTGCATTGGGGGTGGGGTATATATGTATATATCCTCAAAAGGACCATTATGAGATACCCTACGTATAGCTGCTGGCTTAGAGTCAGTTCGCTTCCACTTCTGTGCTCAGTCGACTTATTTATTCAGTAGAAATTAGCAAGCAATTGGAAAAGAAATAAGATACGAATGAATCAACCCTACTCCCTTTATTAGTCTAACCGAATGTCTTCAACTCATTGTGGGATGTCCTCTTTAATGGCGGCACCAGCAAAGTCCGCGAACACAAAGTCCTGCCTCGCCATCGGTTAGACATCTTTCCTGGCACGAGCTCAAGTCACACCAGGCTGAGACCATGTCCGACATCACTGGAAGAGAAAAGTTGAAAATAAACTACAGACCTACACATTAAGATCTGATTCACAATAAAACGCTCACCTACAGCAAATCACAGACGCCCGTTGGTGGGGGGGGGGGGGGTGGGTGGAGTGAGTGGAGTAATCGGGAACAAATCAGGAAAGTTAAACGTGGCTCAACTGTCCAGATCTGTAAAAAATAGTCTGAGATCGTCTGCGATGCTTTTCATCAATTTGAATGCTATCTGCAGCTGCTTGAATTTCCGATTTTATGTGAACCATGATTGTTGTTCGTCGTCTTCTCCTTCTACTTCTCCTTTTTCTTCTTCTTCTTCTTCTTCTTCTTCTTGCTCCTGCTCTTGTTGTTTTTGTTGTCCTTGTTGTTGTTTTTGTTATGTTAGTCGTTCTTGTTCTTGTTGCTATGGACATTTTGTTTCTTGTTACTACTCCAGTCCGGAGAGCCATGGAATGCACCTTATTGGGAGCCAACAGATAACGAGCCAGAAGATGACGTCATTGCATAATCTCTTACGCGTGCTTCGAGGTGACATCAAGAAAACAGATCTCGGTACACTCAGATCGAGAATGGTCCTGAGGAAGCTAAAGATTTTGTCTGAGTAGAAGACACAGTGGTAAAATGCGAAAAAGAACAGATTGAAGCTGTAGGATATTTCTACTACTGCTACAGGGGCAGAATAGAGTAATCATACATACAGACATACTCTTTATACAGTTCTCATTCAATCTCGCTGTCACTTCACACGCCTATAATTCTAGGGATAAGTACGGAGCCTGATTTTCGATTCACTGCCATGTGGGGGTTTTAGTAAGGCGCCTATCATTGTAAAAACGATACGTATCTGTTATTGAGGAACCGATCTTGATAAAAAAAAATTGAGAATATCATTAAAGATCCTGCTGGTATCTAGAAAGGTGGGCCACATTTAAATTTTAAAATCTATACAAGTTGTGGAGCGTTCAGAATCTTAGCTCGCGCGAGTTTTCTTTTATTTGACTATGTCATTGCGTGGACATACGTATAGGCCACGGTCAAAGTCAGTGTGCATGCACATCCCCGACTATTTACGATTTCATGGGTATACTGTATTACTGTATTTCTGCGAAACTTGTAACCGAGATTTCAAAATTGCCCCTTTGCCTCAAAGGGTTACACATTTGACTCCTGAATTCCCAGAATCTCAATTTCAAGGTAACTATCCTGGTAAGACGATGCATATTTTGAAACTATTTTAACAAGGGACTGTTGCCCCCAGTCAAATTACTTTCAAAATATCCAACATAACATGTATTAAATTGTAAGACTTTTCGACTTCTATCTCTGCGTTCAGAGGATTAAGATGGCATATCGTGTTTGTGAATTATTCTTATGGGCCTTATATTGTCAGATAAAACAGGGGTAACAGTATTTAGCAAGGGCATAATATCAGACGCCTTTTTAAAGACAAATCACATATCTTTGGATATAGGTACAATCTCAATGTACTTATCGCCTTTCACCTCATTCTCTCAATCCTCCGGGATTCCCAGTCTACATCCCCCCTCTCCCTCACTACCCTACACACTCTCTCTCTCTCTTCTCTCTCTCTCTCTCTCTCTCTCGCTCTCTCTTCGCGCATGCGCCTCTCTCTCTCTCTCTCTCTCTCTCTCTCTCGCATGCACCTCCTCCTCATCCACAGACCCAATCTCCAACTATCTCCCTATTTGCATTGATATTTCTTAGATTTTCTCTATACTTCCGCTCTCCTTACTTACGGATCATCACAAGGACTATCAGAATAGCCACGATGAACACAACTCGCCAATTGAACTGGAACATTGCTGAGAACAACAATAATATAGTTTGATCAACTCGTGGGGTAGATGTGGGTGTGGGTGGGTTGCGCGGCCATGTACGTAGTAATTTCCACCAGAATATGGTAATAAAAAGAATTGAATATTATAAAACTAGAACTACCATATCCGTAGCAAGCACGTCGACATTTCAATAACTTTTCGAAAAGATATTTCAATCGCAAGATAGCCTGGCATTCCGTTACCTGTGTGTTCTGGGGACGAGTCCACGAGTAGCATTTAAAAAGATTATATGCGGGTACCCGAGTAGCAATTTGAGTTATGATTCACACCTAAAGGACCGTTCGCATTCGAGTACGTACACCAACCCTTCCTTGACATGGTGATACTTTGTTAACGCAAATGTATCATGAGAATATATCTATGGAGGAATCCAGTTTTAGCTTTGCGCTAATCTCCACCCACACTTCGCCCGTGATGGGATCGATCTATCTTTGAACTTCCTGGCTATCAATTTCCAGAAAACTATACAGGGAAGCTGTTGAATATTTTGAAACTAATTTGACAGTGGCAGCAACAGTGTCCAGTCAAAATAGATTTAAAATATTCCCCAAAAAATGTCATTAAATAATAACGATATACTACAATTCATATAACAAATCTTAGTCCATCATCAACTAAGCGTTGGTGATGAAGTTATCTACAGCAGCCATGACGTAATGGATAATGACGTCCTCATACACGTGACGTCATATGATTGATGGATAGACAGGATCGTTGTGGATTGTAAGAGTCTAGGTCATCACTCTCTCAGAGACTTACCAGCGTTATCGTCAACAATCACATCAAACCTCATCACATGCCGTCATAATCAACTACGTCACGTGTATCGTCGACGTCAGAATCATAATCAATCCGCCATAAATGCTCAATAATCTGTCAAGTTGTACGAATTGTATGCCTTTACTATTTAATAAACATTATGTTGAATATTTCGCCATAGGAAGCAACACCACCCAGTCAAATTAGTTTCAAAATATTCCACAATGTAGTCGACAGTAGGTTACCAATCCACGTATGGTGGTGGCTAGCGAAACCTGGCTATAGCAATCTATACATCATGATGGTTAACTAGGTGAGGTGCACACGTTTAGCTCACAGTAGAACATCTACAGAAAATACTGGTCTGGGTGTTTTGTTTATTGCTGTAGTTGAAGACCTCGTTAGATCACGTGTGTCAGAATTATGGTCAGGTGGAGAAATGGTATGCGTCTAAAGTAATTTACGAAGTGGCAAGGCATTATACGTTTCTGGCTGCTATCAGTCGCATTAAAATGATAAGTTTGGACATAATATGAGCAATTTGCAACAGCCTTGGCCAAAATATCCTCCTCCATTTCAAGATATAGAGATATGTTGAATATTTTGAAGCTAAACAGTTTTCACTTGGTCTTCAAATTGACACTGATTAAGCAAAAATCTGAGTTTTCTTGAACATTAACCTTTAATGCTTAAGCCGGTGAAAAACAGCCTCTTCAGCGATGTTGAGGAATGCCGATTGGCAGGAAACAGAAAGCTATTTTCTGTAACCTTTAGTGGTAAATTTACAAAGAATGTCTCCTCTTAGTCTGCAAAATTTCTTTAAAAATTGTCTCTAATTCAATTTCACAGCTTAACAATTTTATTAATTTATATGGAATAAAATCCTCTTATGTTAAGACTTATTTAGTTTCAGTACGTCTAGGCATATAATTTAAGCTTATAAAAGTAGATAATTGTAACCATTTTATTTTTAAACATTCTGGTGTGAATATGCCCCTTTAACCAGGAAAGGTTTTAATGAAATGAGTTACATTTTAGCTGTTCGCACAAGGGTGTGTGGGGTGGAGGCGGTGGTTATTTATCTCTTTAACTTCAAATTTCTTTAAGAAATTTTTAATTTTCTCATAGAAAATGTCAATTTGCACGCCAAGAGAAGAATATTTCTGAAAATTTACGACTGGAATGACCGAGTCAGTTATAGAACCAGTCATTCCATGAACACGGGTTCTTCCTGCCTTATTAACGGTGGTAAAATTTCAAAAGGTTATATTTTTTTGGCCGGCAAATGGACATTTCTCAAGACCACTTTGTCTTTTGGCCGATTTGAGACTTAAATGGGTTAAAAATATTTACACCGCCCACTCGCTTTAACCTCTCTTATGTCAGCAGCGCCTCAAAGCCCCCAGGATGCAACTTATATCAATTAACCGTTTAATTGCCAAGATTTTTCAATAAAATTATAATGTTTGGAGGCCAAGGGAAGACTATTTTTTGTAAATTTACCACTGAAAATATCAAAAATACTTTCTGCCCTCAAGACAACAACAGAGAAACGTGTTTGATCAGGTTGACCACCAACGTGGTGAAATTGCTAAGAAAATTCGATTTTTTGTTATTAGCCAGCGTCTATGTGTAGGCCAAGAGAATCGTAGTTTTGAGAATTTACCACTGCAATGGCTAGCTCGGTTACCGAACCAGTCATTTCAGTGGTAAATTTTCAAAAATACTATTCTCTTGGCCTGCAACTGGACTTTCGTAAGACCAGTGCAGTGGGAGTTTCTTACCGGATTGACCATTTATGGTTAAGGTGACACAAGAAGAGTTAATAAAACATTAAGATTGGACCCGCTCTTACCTGCTTATGTCGTCGTTAGGTTGTTCGTAGTTATGTACTAAATGGTTATAATGTAGGGGATATTTGGTAGGAATATTTATGGCATTTCCAGAACGGGTCAATTATCTTGGACCGGAAAGCCGAGTTATCAAGTTAGCAATATGTTAGTTCTCACGATCCGATCTAGTCACATAACGCCAATCCGCATCGACACCATCACAAGCACAGCCACAACCACAGCAAAACTTTTAGGCTTATATATTAATGACAACCTTTCATGGCAACAGCACATTAGCAAAATTTGTAACAAGATCGCTTCACTTATTTATATGCTAAAGAAAAATAAGAAATATATGAATGTTGGAGAACGAAACCTGTTTTATAAGGCATATATCCTTTCCCATATAGATTACTGTTGTCTTGTGTATTATGCCGGTACTCCTACATTGCTAAATAAGCTTGAAAAATTACACAAACGTGCAGCTAGAATAATATTAGAAGTACCCTATAGGACCCCATCACAAGAAATGTACGAAACATTGAACTGGACAACATTAACTCGGAGAATGTCAATTAAGACCAATATCATGATATATAAATCTTTAAACGGCCTTGCACCTATCTACATGAAAGACATGTTTACGTTGGTAGAAGACACGCATTCTCGACATTTACGGTCGAAGACGAACATTCTATTAAAGCCTAAAAAATTAAGAACAGATTACGGGAGGTACAGTTTCACATACATGGCAACGCAAATGTGGAATTCTGTACCAATAAATACCAAGCATTCGTCAGCACTTAGGTCATTCATTCACATCAAACATACAAGATAGATGAACATCTAATAATAATAATAAAAATAATAATAATAATAATAATAATAATAATAATAATAATAATAATAATAATAATAATAATCATTTGTTCTTCTTCGTTTCATTGCCACATCTGCCTTGGAAACAAAGTTTTGGTCATCTGAAGAGACGAAAACGCTTTGGGATTCACAATGGTCTTAGACACGTGCCAGGCTTTCCTTTGGGACAATTATAATACGATAATTAAGGGCTAGGATGGAAAAAAAATGACTTTTACTATTACAATCGCTACTACTACTATTACTACTACTACTGCTACTGCTACTGCTACTGCTACTGCTACTGCTACTACTGCTACTACTGCTACTACTGCTACTACTGCTACTACTGCTACTACTGCTACTACTGCTACTACCACCGCTGCCGGCGCCGCTGCCGCCGCCGCCAAAGGCCGCCGCCGCTGTTGCTGCTGCTACTACTACCACTGCTGCTACTAATGCCACTACTACTGCTGCTACCACTACTACTACTACTACTAGTACTACTACTACTACTACCACTACTACTACTACTACTACTACTACTACTACTACTACTACTACCGAATCATAGAATTATGAATATTACACACATGTAATTATTACTGTACTGCAAATACTCTACCACCACAGTCGTTATGTACATTTATATAAAGTGAACTTGAACATGTATGATTTAATAAATATTCTGTTTAATATTTTGGGGCTAATATGGCTGGAGGCAGATGCTGCCTTAGGTAGCTACAGCGTCCTGTCAAATTAGTTTCCCAAAATATTTTTAACAGCTTACCTGTTACCTTGAAGAGACTCGCAACTAGTATAAGTCTGCCTGTCTACCTCCCTACATGTGTGCCTGCCTGCCTGCCTTACTGTATGCCTGCCTGCCCGCCCGCTTGCGTGTCTCAGCGAGTGCGTGCATGCGTGCGTGTAAGTGCAATTAGCGTACACATGTCTATTTGTACATACCTGGCGTGTATATAAGTATATATTATTGTACATAGTGTATATATGTTTTGAGGGCCTCGGGAACATCAGGCCACTGACGATGTACCCTCTTGAAATAAAGATTATTATTATTATTATTATTATTATTATTATTATTATTATTATTATTATTATTATTACAGCCACAGCCACAGCCACAACCACAACCACAACCACAACCACAACCACAACCACAACCACAACCACAACCACAACCACAACCACAGCTACAGCCACAGCCACTAACACCAGCATAAGCACAAGCACAAGCACAGGCACGGGCACAGACACAGGCGCAGGCACAGGCACAGGCACAGGCACAGGCACACGCACAAACACAAGCACAAGCACAGGCACAAGCACAGCAACAGCAACAGCAACAGCAACAGCAACAGCAACAGCATCAGCCACAGCCACAGCCACAGCCACAGCCACAGCCACAGCCACGGCCACGGCCA